>JAOTON010000462.1:0-496272 GCA_034440635.1 Lepas anatifera | reverse complement strand
GTGTCAGACCCCCTCTCCAGTGCGCGTGTCAGACCCCTCTCCAGTGCGCGTGTCAGACCCCTCTCCAGTGCACGTGTCAGACCCCTCTCTAGTGCACGTGTCAGACCCCTCTCCAGTGCGCGTGTCAGACCCCTCTCCAGTGCGCGTGTCAGACCCCTCTCCAGTGCGTGTAGCCCCCTCACAAAAACATACACCAAAATCTGAGACATGAGGGTGTTATCGACTTGTCGATCTGTCATGGAATGCCCCCTATACGCCATGGACAAACTCTGACAGTGATGTCCACTTAAACTCGGCATCTTAAATGATGCTTTTGATGATGATACCTTGCTTTCGGCAATTACGCATATATATATATATATATATATATATATATATATATATATATATATATATATATATATATATATATAAATATATATTGGTCTAAATTCGTATAGAGGCTTTTTTAATATACCAAGGTAGCATCAATTTTCCCTAAATATTAGCTTCTAGGTTGATCCCCGAACTGGAAAAGTAAACAATGTTGGGAGATTTTAATCCAAAGAAGTTTACACTTATCTGCGGGGTTTGAACTGGTGGTCAGGGGACAACAGACCCAATAATCGTAAAACAAGTCTGCAAAGAAAATACGAGAAAACCGTGGAAATGGGATCGGCCAATGTCACCCTTCATTAACCCCCTCGATACGCCATGCTCTGCAATACCCAGTAGCGCACCCAAGGAGAGGGCCAGCGGGCCCGGGCCCCCTTCCCCCCAAACGCTTCGACTCGTAATTGCCGGCCCTCGGCCATGTCTGGCGTGGCACTCGACGTGGGTTCTGGTAATAATTGACCGCTGCAGGCACCCATCGAGAGCAGAAATGAAGGTTAATCTGGCTTTTAGTACTAGTTCTCCTCTCACCTTACCGCCCCCGCTCACAGTGTGTCGTCCCTGCGGTGAATTATTCACTCAATGTGTGATTCAACCACAGGCCAGGTTTAGAATAATTGTACCCCTTTCGACAAACGTTGACACACGTCTCAATGGTGGGATTCGTGGTAAAGAAAGTCTTTTTCGTGACCAGAGACGTTTGATAGTCGCAGTGACGGCTGGCCGCACTGGCGCACGAACCGCACAAAAGTGGGGATCGGGACATTTGGGAACTCAGAACTCGCTATCGGTTAAAGACTCCATCATTTTTATTGCTGAATCTTATAGAGAAAAGCATAAAGAGTAATATGAGCCTCAAAAAGTTTAAAATAAGGCATAGGAAAATAATTGTTCATAGATTTGGAAAAATCAAGAATGTATAATATATTCAAAATCTTATTTTTTGAATTATATTTCACATGAACCAAAATTCGTAATTCGTCCTTAAGAGACCTAGACGAAGCCTTCATGGTATTTTTAGAAGCGTACAGTTAAAATTTCGTCTTTAAAAAAGACATGTAAGTGAATATGATGAAAATGTTTGAGGCTAAAATTTTCAAACCGTAAGTCAGGGGGCAAAATGAATAAAAAATGGTCATCAGCTTCATCAATAGCCCCCTCACAACAACATACACAAAAATCTGAGATATGAGGGTGTTATCGACTTGTCGATCTGTCACGGAATGCCCCTATACGCCATGGACAAATTATGACAGTAATGTCCACTTAAACTAGGCATCTTAAATTATGCTTTTGATGATGATACCTTGCTTTCGGTAATTACGCATATATATATATATATATATATATATATATATATATATATATATCTTGGTCTATATTCGTATAGAGGCTTTTTAATATACCAAGGTAGCATAAATTTTTCCTAAATATTAGTTTCTAAGTTGATCCCAGAACTGGAAAAATAAACAATGTTGGGAGATTTTAATCCAAAGAAATTTACACTTATCTGCGGGTTTAGACTGGTGGTCAGGGGGATAACAGACCCAATAATCGTAAAACAAGTCTGCAAAGAAAATACGAGAAAACCGTGGAAATGGGATCGGCCAGTGTCACCCTTCATTAACCCCCTCGATCCGCCATGCTCTGCAATACCCAGTAGCGCACCCAAGGAGGGAGGGCCAGCGGGCCCGGGCCCCCTTCCCCAAACGCTTCGACTCGTAAGTGCCGGCCCTCGGCCATGTCTGGCGTGGCACTCGACGTGGGTTCTGGTAATAATTGACCGCTGCAGGCACCCATCGAGAGCAGAAATGAAGGTTAATCTGGCTTTTAGTACTAGTTCTCCTCTCACTTTACCGCCCCTGCTCACAGTGTGTCGTCCCTGCGGTGAATTATTCACTCAATATGTGATTCAACCACAGGCCAGGTTTAGAATAATTGTACCCCCTTCCATAAGCGTTGGAAAAGGGTAGCCAGGGGGCCTGGCCCCCATTTTTTGGCCAAAACTTTCCTGATCTCAGTCAAAATTGGAAAAACAGGACATGCTTATAACCAGCCGCTGCGGAAGGCAGCGAGGAGCCCAAATTCAGACAGTTTTTGGTCCTGACGTGGAAAGTTTTTGTCAGCATCAGGTTGGAGTCTGGCTGCCCCCCTCCACTTTTTTGCGCGCGGTTTCGACACTTATGCCCCCCTCACTTGCGTTTTACACCATACGACAAATATGTATTGCTTTTTACCTGATAAGTGCCCTCTCTGGCCAATTTTTCCCCTGCAGTAGCCTGTCACACCCTGTCAAACATGCCACCTCCTATCCGTCCCCCCTTTCTCAGCCGGACTCCCAAACGAAAATACTGGGTGCGCGCCTGGCAATATCCCAACTCTATAGATCTCAAGAGAGGCCTAAAGAAACCCCGTCAGATGGCGCGTGATGCGGACATTTCGTCCATTTTAGCTCGAATCTGCAGTTGTAGCACACATGTATAACCTCAACTTGACCAAACAACATGTTTTAGGCGTGCGTTCCACCCCTCCTCAGCTGTCCCCGCGCAATTCCCGGCCACTCGCCCGGCTCAGCGCTACAGCGTACAGTGACTTCCAAACTAATGGGTCGGCAGCGGAACGTTTTTGAGAAGATCTATGGAGAGAAAATAAAAAATTAATATCTAGCTGTGCGGATTTTCGAATATATAAGGGCATGTTTTCAGTAAAAATGTCATTTTTATGTGTTTTTCAAATGTCTGTCACGAATACATAATTCAAGTTAAATTTAAGTAAAAACTAATTCATATGTAACTTAAGGGGCACCTTCTATTCATGGTATAAAGATAAGATCACAAAATATTTTTCTGGAAACAGGCCTACGAGAATTCACCCAGTTTTAGCATTATTTTCCAATTTGCTTCTCCGAGTGCAAAAACCAGTCTGACTGGACTAGGTCAGAGACCACTGGTCAAACAAGTTGGGATTTGTGATTATTAACTAGTTCTGATTCTCCGATATAATTAGTGGACTTTTAGCTTGAATTAACGTCTCCACAAGGTCGCGTGTTCGAATCCTAACGCTGGTCAGTTTTATCTGCTCTGGAGCCATAGCCCCAAAGCACCTGAAAAAATACATATCCCCTCTAATTATCAATATTTCACTCCTCACAGAAGTGTATTTTCATTGAATTAGCTTTGTAGCAAAGTGGGAAAATTGGATTTAGAACTATAAGACATTCTTATGAGTTTGCAATGCCTAAGTAAAGAATGACGTAAAGTGAAGCTTAGCATAGTGTTTCCTTCAATCGAAACATCACAATCTGGTATTGATTTGCATCTATGTGAAGTGATTTATTCGACCATCTTGTATTGTTAATTTTTCTATCGTCTTCCTGCTCCCTTCATGACAACAAATACTCCCACCTTTCAGTGGTACATCATGGCGTCCGGCTCTCGGTAACGACCTGCTACCAGAACCCAAGTATCAGATCCATAACATGCAATTCACACATCCAATACGGAGGAAAGGGGACAACTTTCATTCAATGCGAGCTCCCAACTATGAGGAATGTGCTAAGGTACCTGACATACCCGCAAGAAGGTAATTGGCTAGACAACAGTCTGAATTAACGAAATTAATCCACATAACCGACGGCTCAAGTCGTTCTTGGCATTTTGCACAGTCAGTGGCAGCGGGCAAACGTAAAGTTAAAGCCACTAGTAATCATTTAGAGAATGAAGGGAACACAACCAAGCCCTTGGAAAAAGGCGAGAGACATTCCAAATGGAAAACATCTTCGGCCCAAACTGCAATATTTTTCTAATCTCGGGACAAGCTTTTTGATCTCACGGGCTGCCAATGTCCCATTACCCACTGTTTGGGATCAAAATATGCAGGGTGTGAAAGAAAGGCCCAGGTCGATCGGATGGTTGGTGTCGATCAGAGAGAAACAAAACGGCAGAGCAAAGCTCATAGTAGAAGCTAAGTACAGAGCAACGCAAAGAAGCAGAGAAAAAGAGACGAGACGAGGAGAGGCAGAGCCATTCACATTAAGTGAAAGGCAAGGCTATAGAACTGTTAGAGACGCTTAACAATCTGGAAGATGGCACCGCACATTCTTCAAGCAGTCGCAAAAATCAGACACCGATCTCTAACACTGCAAAGGCAAGCATCAGATACGGAGTGCCTTTTTCGGGTCACGGCGGCACTTGCCAGCGGATTTCTGGTGGACCTTAGATTATGGAGAAATGGAGCAGGACAAATCGTACCTGGTGGTAGACCCAAAGGAAGTTCATCGAGCGAGAACTTCGGTAATCAAAGACCAACAGATGTAGGCCGACGTGCCATCACAAGAAGATCGTATTGATTGGCTGCCCTGCTCAGCTCACTCGACTTCTCCCTTTGGGCAAGTAGGAAGGATAGCTATAATAAATAATGGTTCTGATCTCTGGAGCATGTGCTGGTAATTTGGGCCTTCCTTTCCCACCCTGAATATTTTGATCTCAAACGATGGGTAATGGGGCATTGGCAATGTCCCAAAATTTAAAAAGTAATGCAGCCTGAGCCGAAGATGTTTTCCATTAGGAATGTCTCTCGCCCTTTTCCAAGCGCTTGGTTGTTTTCCCTTCATTCTCTAAATGATTACTAACTAGTGGCTTTAACTTTACGTTTGCCCGCTGCCACTGAATGGAGAATGCCGAGAACGGCTTGAACCATCTGTTATGAGGATTAATTTCGTTAATTCAGATTGTTGTCTAGCCGATTACCTTCTTGCGAGTGAGCCAGCTACATTAGTACATTCCTCATAGTTGGGAGCTCGCTTTGAATGAAAGTTGTCCCCCTTCCTACGTATTAGATGTTGTGTAGACCTGATACTTGGGTTCTGGTAGCAGGTCGTGGCCCAGAGCCGGACGCCAAGATGTACAACTGAAAGATGAGGGTATTTGTTGTCATGAAGGGAGGATGAAGACGATGGGAAGATTAACAATACAGGATAGTCGAATACATCACTTCACATAGATGCAAATCAATGCCAGATTGTGCTGTTTCGAATGAAAGAAAGACTATGCTAAGCTTCACTTTACGTCATTCTTTACTCAGGAATTGCAAACTTGTAAGAATGTCTTGTAGTTTGAAATCCAATTTTCCCGTTTTGCTTCAAAACCAATTAAATGAAAATGCACTTTTGTCAGGAGTAAAATATTGATAGAGGAGTCATTCCACCATAAATCGACCAAAAATATCGCAAAATAAAACCCTTCTATTTTTTATTCTCTTCAAAATTGGTGATAAGGGGGTTTCAAAGGTGCAGAATCTAACCACGTTGTCAAAAAATTATTTGAACATTTGGTAAGACAGATATAGACTCCGGCATTTTTCGGGGGTCACCATGTCGGCATTGTTTGAAAGCCTATAGTTCTGCCATTTTTTAATGATCATAACGATATTTTACGTTTTTGTTTACCATTTATTAGATTTCAATTTGGCTATCTTCGATTTTTATATTTCTGCAAATTTGACCTCATGACCTCGTGACCTATTTTTTGAACGGTGACCTTGAACCGCAGTACAGTGAAATTTATAAATTTGTGTGATAGGATTTCTACATTTGGCAATTTTCTTTTAGGTAAAATAACAAAAAATACGGCTTTCGCACAAGATATACTACTTTTTACTTCCGAAACATGACACTAGGTGTCACTATGGAGCTGTGCCGTCGTAAAACACGGTATAATTAATGCCAGTGACGGCGGAACGTCCGAGTTTAAGGGGGAGCCGTGGATTTTTTAACCCATTTATTACTAGTCAACGCCATAGGGTGTGTTAACCCTTGCACGTACAGGCGGGTTGTTGCAGCCCCCCGCAGGTTTTTGAAGAATTAAAAACGAGCTTCTTGAGTAAGAGTCTTGAAAGTTTGTATAGCCTCTGGGGCATTCATTTTGAACATTTTGCGAGAAAAAATTGTTCCTACCCTTCAAGGTCACGGAGTTACGACCTCAAGAGTGAAGGCATGTTAGGATCCTTTGGGCGCCTGTACCCGTTTTCACGTGAATGCTCCTGTCTCTCACCGTTCTTTTGCAGCATTTGCTCATGATCCGGCCCATGATATTTTCTTCCAACCTTCGAGGATCACTTTTATGAGGTTAGAACTTTTATAACCTTTTTGCATTCAATGACGTTGATTTGATCTTGCGTGATCTCGGTGATAAATGTGTCGAATAATGCCTACAGATGCGTATTTCAATTCAGTATTTCTAAATGAGGTAAACACCGAATTATTCGAGTTGCGTCCGATACGGACTTGACCTTTTTCGACCTGTGACCTTATTTTTCATTGAAAGGGGATAAGCAATAACAGATGAAGAAGCAAAGTTGCTTGGCGTAAATGATGCATAATGGTTTATGAATAGTCAATTTGAATGATATGGACACTAAACTAGTTGATTTGCATATTGTATGGACTTGACCTTTTCAAAATTTGACCTTATTTGACCTTGAAGGGGGTGTAAGCAATAACAGATGATGAAGCAGGCCCTTAGCGAAAATGATGCAAAATTGCTTACGCATAGTCAATTTGCATGAAAAGGACTTTGAACAAGACGTTTTTCTTCCATTACAGACTTGACTTTTTTGGCCTTTGAACTAATTTGACTTGAAGGGGGTGTAAGCATTGAAAGATGATTAGAAACCCATTAAATTGGCGTAAATGATTCAGCATTGCTTATGAATAGTCCATTTAAATGATGTGGACACTTGAACTAGTTGCTTTTACTTCTAAAGAGTACTTTTGAGCTCTGAACCAGTCCCATGCAATGCAATGCACCACTAAAAATTACCAATGATATGTTTTTAGGGCCTAACAATCTTCATTATAAAAGATCTAAAATAATGAGTACGCTGAGCAGAATTCAGAGATTACCATAGGTCAAGCTTAAACACGTTTGAAATGCCGCAAGAGATTACCAAATGCTATAGAAGCCGAACTGAGGTCATAAAATGTTTTAGATTCAAGCTACGTCCGGGGGAACGCGGCACAAAGCCTCAAAAAGCCAAAAATCTTCCTTAACCTTCGCCCCACCTAGAATAATAAAATCGATGGCCCCTAAGGTTTTTTTCGGAACAACAGACAAACAACGGGGGGCAGCACCATGGTTGACGATTCTACCTCTTACCCCATTATTTTTCCATCATCCCTGAGATCTATTACCCCGGGTCACCCTAGGTCAGGTCACCAGGCGAGGTCAACCAATGTCACCTCACTTTAACTTTTGAGCTCTACCATAGCTACATTTCTAAGCCGATGGATTTTAAACTTTCTACACTTTATGACTCCTCCGGAGTCTACAAAATATATTTTCGGAATTTTTCCATTTGGTGACCTGAGGTCAGGTCACCAGGCAACCTCTTCCATGAAAAAGCATGGGAAAAGGTGTCTTATGAACTAAAAGTCACAAAATAATCGTAAATACTCGGATTGCTCAGAAAAACGTTCTTGGACACCCTTTCATGGATCTCAGAGGAGATATTGCCCTTTGGCCTATCTGAGATCACCAGAGGTCACTAGAGGCTAAAAACGATATATTGACGATAACTTTTGACCTAATTAAGCGAGAGCACTGAATTAAAGGTCATCGTGTATGTCTCGTCACTGGTTTTCATTTGATATATGACAAGGTCACTTTCTTACCTTTCGTGAACTCAGGTCATATCAAGTCACGAGGTACCTGGAGGTCAAACCACCGGCGGGAGGCCATTATGTTCCACATAGCGGAGAAAGTCCTAGTATTTCCTACCAAATGATTTTTTCCAGATCTCAATATCTCTAATGGCGTGAGAGCTATGCTCAGGTTTCTTAAGGATTGCATATTTTACTTGAAATAGCCTATCTATACATAACTTGACCTCTGGAGGTCAAAACATAGAGCGGAGCGCTTAAACATGCCAAGTAAAATTTTACTGAATTCGCATGATCTTTTAATACACCCTGCAGCTTTGCGCTAACTTCCATAATTTCGGAGTTAGGGAGGGGCATTGATGGCCCCGGTGGGGTGAAGGTGGCGCCGGACCCCAGGTGGGGTGCGGGTTAAATGCTTCTGAAAATGACATCATAGTTTGGTGATTCAATGTGACTGAGACATATTTATTTTCAAAAGATGTGCAATGATCCAAATAACCATACATGACATTTAAACCAGGTAAGTTCATTTCCAAAGGGACAATAATTTGAATTCAAAATAGGGGAGGGCAACCCCTTATTCCTGCGCTTGCGGTAAAGTGATTCAATTCTAGTTTGACTGCTTGATTTTGATGCTTCCAATGTTTTTATTTTAAAGTTGCAAGTCAATTAGAACATGAGTTACGCTAGCATAGCTCCACAGTGACACCTAGTGTTATATATATATATATATATATATATATATATATATATATATATATAAGCTAAAAGTAATAAATGCATTTCCAAAGCCATTATTTTTATTACTTGATATGAAAAACTACTATCATATGTCAAAACGCTTTCAAGAGAATTTTTTAATTTCACTGTACTACGGGTCAAGGTCACCGTTACAAAACTAGGTCATGAGGTCACTAACAGTTTTTTGTTTAAATTTCAGAATCGAAGATAGCCAAAATGTTGCCCGTATAATTTACATCCTAACACTATAAATTGTTTAGAAATCACTTGAAAACTTTTTGAGTTATAGGCATTCTAATCAATACGTATATAACGACCTTCAACATTTTCCGGAGGCTATTTCTCTCAAACCAATTTTCAAATATTTTTTTGGGTGCCAAGGGTGGATTCCACGCCCTTGCGAGTCCCCATATACTAATTTTGGTGGAAATCAAAAATAGTAGGGTTTTATGCCTTGGTCGATTTACGGTGGAATGACCCAGAGGACAAATTTTTTCAGGTGCTTGGCGCTATGGCTGCAGAGCAGGAAAAACTGACCAGCGTTATGATTCGAACACCCGACCTTGTGGAGACGTTAATTCGAGCTATAAGACCATTAATTATGTGTGAGAATCAGACCTAGTCAATAATCACTAATCCCAACCTGCTTGACCAGTGGTCTCTGACCTAGTCCAGTCAGACTGGTTTTTGCACTCAGAGAAGCAAATTGGCAAATAATGCTAAAACTGGGTGAATTCTCCTAAGCCTGTTTCCAGAAAAAATATAGTTTGGGATTTTATCTTTATACCATGAATAGAAGGTGACCTTAAGTTACATTTGAATTTTTTGCCTTAAATTCAACTTGAATATTTATTCGTGGCAGGAATTTGAAAAACAGGTAAAAATAAAATTTTTACTGAAAACATGCCCTTATATATTCGAAAACCCGCACAGCTAGATATTACAATTTGATTTTTTCTCCATAGATCTTCTCAAAAACGTCATTCGCAACTTTCCCGCACCCGCCGTTTTTCGATTTTTGACTTTTGATTTTCATGACACACCCTACTATACATGTCGGCTCGAAACTGGTGAGAGGGCGACCTGAGCGGGGCGGCCGTCCCTGTGCTTTGTGGGATGTTAAACTTTGGTTTCTTAATCAACCTTTCATTATGGGAGTTGCTCGTTCGGGTGGTGGGGTCGAGCTCTCCGTGACAAGTTCCTTGATGACTTTAGTGAGACTCCGACTACAACAGTCGAACTGAAAACAACTTGGACAAAATTTATATAAGAAAAAACCAACGGGTCAATTTTCTTGAAATTTCGTGAGGAAGAGAACGGCACCGAATGTAAACCATAAATGATGTTATATTAGAGCTGTTCTGCGCATGCGCATTAGAAATTCTAAAAATAAGCCTAAAGGTGAGATTATATAAGATGAGGACATGAACAGCGAAAAAGTCAACATGCTTAAATCAATCATTTTAGTTTTGTCACCTTAGTAATTACACCACCTTTGGTAATTACAAAGGTCACTGCGCATGCGTACTAGAGCTCGTGGTAACGGAGCCAATTGACCGATTTGGTTCAAATTTTGCAAGTAAACGCCAAAACACTATCTGCAAATCCTAATTGATGGCATTATAACGCTTCACTGTCCTGCGCATGTGCAATAGGAATTCTGAGGAAGAATAGTCTATGGGAGGATACTTTAGACCATGAGAGGAACACACGGCAAACCAACATGCTTGATGGGAGTGCTGCACATTGGTCGAATCCAGGAATTTAGTGTATTTAGGGGTAATTCTAGCCGAAAATAATGAAAACGTCCATGGTCTCTCAGAAAAATGTACAATGAGCTCAATATTTTGATTTTGAAAATGCTCCTCTAGGGCGAAAAATAAACCTCTGCCTGTGGATGACTTCATGATCTGGCAATTACTTCCGTTTTCAATACGCTTCAAGAGTTTCAATTGGCTGATTACTCACCGTGACATCATCGCCGTCGTCACACAGCTGACAACTGCGGCCGTCTGACCGGAGTAGATTTCAGGTAGGCTTTTAGCTTATCTCCACGGAAATTTTGAGTTTGAAGACAAATGATACATTGAGTACCGGGTTTTCCAGCATGCATTACAGCTTGGCTATCTCAGTTAAAATCACGTTTTAAAGGTGCCATATTCCCTTTAAAGGGAACGTGGCACCTTTATAACGTGATTTTAGCTGAGATAGCCAAGTTGTATAGTAAGTCGAAAAACCCGGTACTCAATATATCATATGTCTTGGAATTTGATACTTTTGTAAAAAAGCTAAAACCTGCCCAAAATGTACCCCTCAGGTACCTCTCGCCAGGCGGCCATTGTTGTGAGCTGCTGGTGTGACGAAAAATGCTGACATCACGATGAGCATCAGCCAATCGAAGCCCTTGAAGCGTTTCGAGTGTGGTAGTGGTTGCCAGATCGTGAAATCATCCACAGGCAGCTATTTATTTCTTTTCCAAGAGCAGTATTTTAAAAATCAAAATATTGAGCTTATTGTGCATTTTCTTCAGAGAAATCAAGAGTGGTTTCATTATTTTCGGCTAAAAGTACACCCAATTACACTAAATTCCAGGATTCGACACGTCATTGTGTATGCGCACTGGGACAGGAGTAGGCGAGGCTATGTCGGCAACAAATGGGCGGAATTGGCTGAAAATTGGCAGGTATATGCGGTCAAAATATTACATAGAATACTTCCATTGTTCTGCGCATGCGCAGTCTTTATTAAAAAATAAGCTTTATAGGAGTGCATATTGCGTCGATGACTTGAACAGAGGACAAAGCTGGACCAGTATGCAGGGACATGCTAAGTTACCAAGACATGGGCTTCCATTGGGGAGTGGATAGTCATTATGAGACAATTAAGCATGGTGCTCCCGACAATGGTTTATTGTAATTATAATTCTGCTGAAACGACTCGCCTACTTATCGAACTATTTGTACGCTTCTCCTGTGCCAGAGCGGCACCTATCGAAGCCGCAGGCCCAGATAGTTTAATCTTTTTTGCGGGAGAGTAGATTATAATATTGTTGGGAAGCCGTCGCCACTGGCAAAAAAGTGAGGGGGCCAGCCAAACTTCAACTTGATGTTGACAAAATATTTTGCACGTTAGGACCAAAAACTGTTCGAATTTGGGCTCCTCATTGCCTTCAGTAACGGCTGGTTATAGGAATGCTCGGTATGTCCCATTTTGACTGAGATCAGAAGATTTTTGGCCAACATGTAGGAAGGGGGGAGGCAGGCTCCCTGACTCCTTTTCTGATGATTATGGAGGAGAGAACGGTTGTTGACAGGGAAGGTGTGAGTGGGTGTGGGCCGGAATGACCGAATACTGAGCGCTGCCGGTGCGTGGCAGGGCGTCACCTCACCTCACGCCACCACTCACCGGCTACAGTCAATGGAATGGCTTTATTGTATAAACGACCGTGGATGTCAATAATGCGCACCCGTACACAACACAGTTGATACGGCTCAGTCCTTACCAATATAAATAGTGGCCGACGAAGACAGTCACTGTAACAACAGCTCTTCACTCAGCGGCAGGCCAGCTCCGTCCATAGCCCACACCTCGGCGCCCACTGAACATCGAAACTGCTCATCCGCTCATGCGTATCTCAACTCATCTCTCGGTGGCCAACAATAAACCCAGTCTCTTCGTGAAGAGTGGAATCAACCTCTTGAAGGTAAAAGTATACGCCTTTTCGTGGTCACAAGAAATGAACTAAATTTGAAACAATAAATTTGACAGAAATAAAACCAACTCGCTTTCACTTCTGACACTCGTTCCACATTTACTAGGGGCAGCACAACCCCACGCCTGTCACCCGCCACAATCACTTGTCCGTTACACGCTCTGTACAACATTCATCCATCAATATGGCGTCGTTTGAGACCGGCGCCGCTGATGCCCGGGAGTCCGATGTGACCGATGACTTAGACCAAAGCGAATATTGCGGCGACGGCCCGGCTGTAACCGATCATGAGTATTATTTATGTGGGGAGAGAGCCGTAGAATCAAACTAAATACGAACACCGTTCCAACACAACAAAACATGCAGCTTCGCGTCAGTCTTAAACGAGGCGGTGACATTACGCCGACCGCCTGATATGGAGCACGTTTATGCTGCCATCTACGGTCACTGAGACGGACTACAGCTTGACCCGAAGGCCGTTGTGCCGCAGCGAAATTGAGCAGGAATTAGTGAGCACTCAAACGGGGTTTAACTCTGTAACAATAATACTGTGAACCGTCACGGCGCGTAAAACAACCATCATTACCATACAATCATCGAACTTCCCGCGTCACGTAATATCATGTACACATCTGTACAGGGGCGTCAAACACGTCGCACATGGCACAGGTAGAGGGCAGCTGACGCTGTCTGCCCAGCGTATACCACCGCGCTGACGTCAGGACGGCCGGCAGCGGCGCAGACATCGAGGCCCAGCCCAACACCACCCTGACTGTCACGGCCTGCCCTCAGCACTAGCTAACTGCACCACGCGCGCCCAGAGCAACCGGGCGCCGGCACTGGCAGCCGAGCCACGCAGGCGCCGGTTCTGCGTCCGGCTACTTCTTCTCCAAATCTTTGTGTTTGTCGAGACCGGGCGAGCCCAAGTGCATGGTGTGCGCTGACGTAGGGAAGGACTTCTCCAGGTATTTGAGCGACTCATTCAAGTAATTCTGCCAGAGAGGGAGAGTGAGCATGAGCATGAGCGTGGAGAGAGAGAGAGAGGGAGGGCGAATGTTAGTCAGCTGGGATCACTTATATGTAACGGCTAACTAACTTAGTCAGGCGACACTACGTCTGAGTTGGAAAACAACCCCCGCTGCCATTGCCATACTAGTCGTTTTCGACCAAGTAGAAATCCAGCAGCTGCCAACCCACTAGCGAGACTGCAAGTCAGGCAGATAGCACCGTGCCGTGCTACGATATTGGACAATGCATATGTACCCGTGAAAATATCCACACTGTTCGTCTAAAGGAAAGAAATACTCAATTTGACCAAAAGCTGTTCATTGCTACTGTTGTGCATATGAGCGCATGTGGACATAGAGAGTAGGCGAGAGCGGCCGGGCGGCCGGGCGCCGGGCGCCGGCACAGCTGGGGCCGCCCGGCCGCCGTCACCACTTGGTACTAGCTCAGCGACGCCAGTCCAATTCCTAGTGTGGTTCGAGACCTTTTCCGCAATCAAAACGTCACTGGTGCGAATTTGCTTTTGCGCGGGATGTGATGTGAAAAATTAAGTGGTAAGCATAGTTTTGAAACGACAGGGTGCGGAGTTCGGGTGTTCGGATGTTCGGATGTCGGATATGGTCGTTCGGACCAACTCCACAGTGTTTTTCGGGGTCGGAGCTTTCATTCTGAATTTACAGAGCTTCGTCAGCGAAAGTATCGGATGAAGTGTGCTCATCCGGTACATTCGCTGACAAAGCTCTGTAAATGCAGAACGAAGCTCCGGCCCCGAAAACACTTTGTGGATTAAGTCCGAACGACCGTATCCTGGTAACATTAGGTCAAATGTTTCAAAGATAGAATGGTGGATGAACGCCACAGGATATTTTCACTCGACATTTTGGAACAAAGTAAGTACTAAACCAAATTATATCAAAATGTTAGTACTGGAATAGAGTATGCCTTAAATGTGGCGGTTGGGCTCACTGATCTGTCGCGTGCTATTGCTGCAGAAGGCACCCACCTGTATGGCGGTTGGGCGGACTGATCTGTCGCGTGCTATTGCTGCAGAAGGTACCCACCTGTATGGCGGTTGGGCGGACTGATCTGTGGCGTGCTATTGCTGCAGAAGGCACCCACCTGTATGGCGGTTGGGCGGACTGATCTGTCGCGTGCTATTGCTGCAGAAGGCACCCACCTGTATGGCGGTTGGGCGGACTGATCTGTCGCGTGCTATTGCTGCAGAAGGTACCCACCTGTATGTCGGTTGGGCGGAATGATCTGTGCGTGCTATTGCTGCAGAAGGTACCCACCTGTATGGCGGTTGGGCGGACTGATCTGTCGCGTGCTATTGCTGCAGAAGGTACCTACCTGTATGGCGGTTGGGCGGAATGATCTGTCGCGTGCTATTGCTGCAGAAGGTACCCACCTGTATGGCGGTGAGGGCGGCCACGATGGCCGGACTGCCGAAGCCGTGCGTGATGAGGCTGAAGTGCGTGAGGTGACGCTGGATCTGCGGGTCCAGGATGATCTGCGGCCGGGTGTTACAGAGCGGAGACCGGTCCTGGTTCAGCAGGTCCATCAGCTCCTTGGTGATCTCTCTGAAAGACAGCGTGACGCTGGTTATGAAGGTGCGGAGGCCGGGCCTATCGGCCAGCTCATTCAGCCTGTCAGTCTAACCATGCTTTTTCACCTGGGCCCCATTTAATAAAAGTTGTGGAAATGCGACGTATTTTGCACCACACTCACCTGCAAAGTTACGCTGTACACATAATCACGTTTAATAAAGACCGGTGACATTCTCGCGAAAGCGGCGTGGATATTAAATGCAGCGTGAATTACGCCCAATTCCAGAAAAGAATTACCCCTTCTAAATATATTATTTAGCCGCTTTATGAACATCAAAAAGAACACATACATATATTATTCATATATTGAAACTAGATAGTTGAGAGAAATTATTGGACTCGTTGGCTCTTATGCAATCAACTATTCATTTCTCCACGAACTTTTGAAATATTTCCGAGCGAGGCGCGCTAATAGCAAAAATATATACGACGCATTTTTGGGAGGATCCTCTTTTTGCTTCCTCCGACCATGAAGATGTGCAAGTAAACTTTAGTGGAACTCAAGTGTCTCTTCTAACTACGAGTGAACTGGGAAAGGCTTGAAAACCTGATAATTTCGTGAAATTAAGAAGGGAATAGAAAGCCAACATTTTTTTAAATAGATGCCAGTAAAATTTTTTAAAAAAAAAAATTTTTTTTTTTTTTTTTTTTTAAAAATTTTTTTTTTTAATTTTTTTTTTTTTTTAACTTCCCCCCCCCCCCCCCCCTTTTTTTTTTAAAAATTTTTAAATTAATTTTTTTATTAACTTTTTTTTTTAATTTTTTTTAAAATTAAAAAACAAAAAATCCTAGGTACCTATAAAATGATTCTCAACGTCTTCCTCGGTTTCGAACCTAGCTTAGCCATTTTGTGGGTTGCAGCCACCCTAAATTGAATTACTTATCCTCCAAGTGTCTCTTCTATACTACGAGTGAACTGGGAAAGGCTTGAAAACCTGATAATTTCGTGAGAATTTTAAGGATAGGCGAATTAACAAAAGCCAACAATTTTTTTCGCGTATCTCTTTAAAAGATGCCAGTACCTAGGTACCTATATGATTTCAGCCGTATGCCTCGGTGAAGATACCTACTTACATTTTGTGGGTTGCAGCCACCCTAAATTGAATTATTATCCTCCATAGACTCCAAATAACCGTGTCAGTGCCAACTTATCTAAGGTTCTGTACTCCCTTGACTGTAAAATAAAAATCATGGCAGATGGTCAACGCAAAAAATCAATATGTCCGCTTTCTGCTTTTTTTTAATCATTAGGTCATTTGTTGCCAATACGTCATCCGTTTATTTGCATCATTTTTGACATACCGAATGGCCATAGAACTATATATATATATATATATATATATATATATATATATATATAAATATATATATATATATATTACAGCTCAGTTTGACATAAGTAACTCTCACTTCAAACTTATGCAGTGAAGAACTTACACACCTTCAAGCTTATTTACGTTTTTCATGACTCTTTTTGTCCTTCACAATAGTTTTAGTTTTACTTGAGATTAAAAATTTCAGAAGAAACTGTACATTTTATATGTTTTACATCATTGGCTGTAAAGTTACGCTGCTGCTTGTTACGTGGCTTTTCAGTTGAGCTTTACATATTCAACTTACATACTGTCTGCTTTATGAAAAGGACCGTGAATGTTATATGCTGTATTCCAGTGCAGCGTAGTTTACACCAGCGTAACTTTGCCATTGGTTGTATTTTACGCTCCATTCTTATGAAACAAGATTGTGGTGCTTTATTCACTATCTGCGCTGCATTGTGCTACTTCAACGGTAATAGCGTAAGTTACACCTTGTATGAAATGGGGCACTGGTTCGATTACAAAACATAACATGTTTCCACTTTTGCATCGAGGTCAGAAGACTAAATAATAGCGTTTGAAAGGGGGAAGCCAACAAATAGAATACACAAGAACAACAGTACACAATAACAACAGTATACACAACAGTAACAGAAAATTCGGCCCCACAAAATTACCTACCTGTTGACATCATAGAAGTAGCCCCAACAAAATTACCTAACTGTTGACATCATAGAAGTAGCCCCAACAACATTACCTACCTGTTGACATCATAGAAGTAGCCCTAACAAAATTACCTACCTGTTGACATCATAGAAGTAGCCCCAACAAAATTACCTACCTGTTGACATCACAGAAGTAGCCCCAACAAAATTACCTAACTGTTGACATCACAGAAGTAGCCCCAACAAAATTACCTATCAGTTGACATCATAGAAGTAGCCCCAACAAAATTACCTATCAGTTGACATCATAGAAGTAGCTCCATTTCATGCTGCAATGTCCGTCCCCATCTCCAGCTCCCCTTGCTCCTAATGGTAAATAAGCTTCTCCAAGTAGGAACAATTTCCGAAGGCAAGATCAGCAAAATCTCGTTGCCACCTTTCATATTTTAGCTTTGGAGACTGGTGAAAGACGATTGGGGCATCCACGGATAATAACTACGGAGGTATAGCTCAACACATCACATCGACGCGCATTGTTCCCGCATGGACGAACCGGAAAAAATGCTAGAGAATACTACAAAGAATAAAATATAAGAAAAAGGATAGTAGCAAAATGCTGCCGTGATAATAATAACAAATCACATTAAGAAACAGCACCGATAGAATACAGCTACTTGTTATTTGGTTAGAGGAAAAACCGCCACCGGCTGCAGCTGTTTTTGATTTAACATGTATGAAAGTACGTGGCTAGAATAACTTCCGGAATGTTCTTAGTGTATGTATTAAACTAAAACTGATACCATGCCATCATTTTATTATATTTGGTTACAGAACTTTAAAGAACCCGCAGTTCAATTGCCCTGAGTTTGCGCAGTTCTCCCTCAATAAACATTCCACGACAGCCCGCGATTCCCCCGATGAGAAAAAATCCTGTTAGAAAAAGTTAGGCCTCCTCCCTTTCGTCAGATAGTCAGAACCTGCCAGACCGCTGCCCCTTCGTCAGATAGTCAGAAAATGCCAGACCGCTGCCCTTTCGTCAGATAGTCAGAATCTGCCAGACTGCTGCCCCTTCGTCAGATAGTCAGAACCTGCCAGACCGCTGCCCCTTCGTCAGATAGTCAGAAAATGCCAGACCGCTGCCCTTACGTCAGATAGTCAGAACCTGCCAGACCGCTGCCCTTTCGTCAGGTAGTCAGAAAATGCCAGACCGCTGCCCATACGTCAGATAGTCAGTCTGCCAGACCGCTGCCCCTTCGTCAGATAGTCAGAAAATGCCAGACCGCTGCCCCTTCGTCAGATAGTCAAAAAAAAGCCAGACCGCTGCCCCTTCGTCAGATAGTCAGAAAATGCCAGACCGCTGCCCGCACGTCAGATAGTCAGAATCTGCCAGACCCATCCCCTTCGTCAGATAGTCAGAAAATGCCAGACCGCTGCCCGTACGTCAGATAGTCAGAATCTGCCAGACCCATCCCCTTCGTCAGATAGTCAAAAAAGCCAGACCGCTGCCCTTTCGTCAGAAAGTCAGAAAATGGCAGACCGCTGCCCCTTCGTCAGATAGTCAGAAAATGCCAGACCGCTGCCCGTACGTCAGATAGTCAGAATCTGCCAGACCCATCCCCTTCGTCAGATAGTCAGAAAATGCCAGACCGCTGCCCCTCCGTCAGATAGTCCGAACCTACCAGACCGCTGCCCCTTGGGTGGCTGAGGCCCGTGAACAGCGGCTAGCCGCCACTGGTGCCAGCGGCAGTCGGCCGGCCATTGGCCAAGCCAGCCGTCGCGGCGGCTTTGTCACCATTCTCTCGCGTCATTACAGGGAATGAGCTGCTTTGTTGCGACTGGGCGGCGGCAGTGAACAGGTTGCTACAAGCCTTGGCCGGGCCTCACGCAGCCACCGCAAATAAAAGGCCACAGTACCCGCCGCCAAACGCCATTTATCAGCCAACCCCCACATTTCAAGGCTGTCTATAAAGGCCCGACTTTAATCAAACGCACTACACGGGCAGCGTGGCGGGCCAACAGGCTGCGGCGCGCCCGCGGCTCGCCCAAGATTGCGGCGCAACCGGCTGAGCCTTTCCAGGGAAGAGGCGCATCAGCGGCATTTGCGGCGACCAGAAGTTATCCCTCAAAGTGTGCGGCGAGGACAGAGCAGACATGCTAAGTATCAGTCAATCGTCAGTGCCGGAACAGTCGGAGCAGAATCGGTGTCATTAGGTACGGCGGCCGGAGGCGAAACAATAACACCTGATAACTAAAGATCGTATCGATGCGCCAGCCAAGATATCGATTAGGAGAGTGAGGCAGTCCCTGCCACAGAATGAGCGACCCTCTTCCGTCTGGCCAGACCTGTGTTTGTCTGAGAGAAGACCTTTGAATTACCTGTCCGTCAGTGTGGTTCAGTGTTTTATCGCAGGCACGGTGGACTCCGCAAAAGAACTAAAGCAAGGCATTTCAAGGCTATGTGGCCACTGGCGGCGGAACCGGGGGAGGGGGGGCACCGGGGCACGCGGCCCCCTTAAAATATAAATTTTAACACTAACCCAATGGCGTTAACTGGAAAGAAATGGGTTGAAAAGTCTATGGTGTCCCCCCTTAAATTCGGAAGTTCCGCCGTCATTGAACGTGGTACCTTCATAACGGGATTTGAACCGAGATGGCCATGCGATAGAACATGGCTAGAAACCACTTGATTAATACTTCATTAGTCCCAGAACTTCCCGTCCGCGGAGAAAAATGTAAAATACCACCCCCTACCGACCCCGTCCTCCTCGATTGTTAACGTGCTATGGGGCGATCGTATGAAAGATACGTCCTGATGAGCTGCATGCGCATCAGTATTTGATCCTTTGTTCCTGCGTCGGTTTCGCCTTGTTCGCCTCGGTTGGCGCAGATTTGGGTATATGGTCCAAGCTCTTATTGCATGTCCCAGTACTTAATGTATGTAATCCAAGAATACCTGCCTTGATTATTCTGGACGAAAATGCAGGGAAAACTCTCTATTCCTCCAAAAAGCTGATTGAAGACGGCAGCAGTTGGTTTGGCGCTCTACACAATATTCGGTCCTTTTCCTGCTTTACGACTTATATTCGAAGTAATTTAACGTTTCTGTTAGTTGTAGTCCATTTTTCTTTAAGAAACTGTCACGTAATCATGGGAGAGGGGAGAGTGGGGAGACATGGGACGCAGGAGAAGTGGGACACGCCCAGTATTGAAGCTAGGAGTAAGCCAAAATTATAATTTTTCGCTGATTCCTGCACTATACGTGCCGCTGCCCATCGCTAGGGCATCAACTTCCTTTTCCGGTGGGTGCTGGAAGCGGAAGATGAGGGTTCCTTAAAAAGTTATTTTTACGTTTTCTTGAGTGGATTTTTTGCTAAGTATGTTACCGAAAAGTTGGCTATTTTGGTCCACTAAAGCTGGTGTCGTATTCTCCATCGATCTGTACCAGCCTCCAATAACGAAAGGGGTTTTAATTTTACTGACATCGCAATTCTGAAAAAAGGCGGGGTCGGGAGAATTGGGACAAGTTGTCCCACTTCTCCACTTGCTGTCCCACTTCTCCTTGTACTGTACTTTGACAGATTGTACCTATATATTTGTACTTTGATGGAAATATGGTTGTGTCGGATTTTTTATAGAGTGATTCTGGTCGTCAGCTTGTTTTTTCTTCTATCGTGGTTTATAAATCGAGATCAGAATAAAGACCATAAGTTCAATATGGCGGACTTATCTATAAAAAGCAACATTTCACCCACGCCAACAGCAGGGGCGAATCCAAGTGAGGGGGAGGGGCGATGGGACGATTGCCCCCCCCCCTTGGGCTGACCTTAAGCACTGGAAAAGAAACGCCCCCTCTGCAGCCCCCCGCAGGAGGGACGGCTCTACCCTTGCCCCGCAAATTGTCTTCCAAATGCCACCCAAATTTAGGGTAGTCGGGCCCCTTGTAATCCACTTAAAGCATCTGAGTCTGCGACCGGGCCCCTCAGAATTATCCCAGGCCCACTACCGAAGCCAAGACCCTATTACCACCCGTTGCAGAGCATTCCCCTGTATTTCACCCGGACTCCCTGTGGCTAACCGGGCCCCTGCGGTTAACCCGGGCCTCATGTGGCTATCCGGGCACTCTAACATGCCTCCAGGCCCCTTGTAGTCCACTTGGAACCTCCGAGTCTGCGAACGGACCCCTCAGAATTATCCCGCACCCATTGCTACCGAAGCCGGGCCCCCATTCACAGCCGTTGCAGAGAAATCCCCCTGTAATCCACCCGGGCCCTTTGTGACCACAGCCTGGCTCCCTGCGGTTCACCCAGACCTCCTGTGGCTATCTGGGCCTCTTGAAATGCTTCCGGGGCGCCTGTGGTTCAGTAAGGACCTATGTGTCCGCGACCGGGCCCCTCACGATAGCCTCAGACATACTGTGGCCGAAGCCAGTCTCCTATTTCCAGCATTCATGCCTCCCCCGTGGTCTACCTGTGCCTTCTGTGGCTACTGTCGGCCCCTGCCTTGCTTGTGGGTTCCCTTTGGTCTCGGCCCTTTGTAGCTGTAACTTTGGGCCCGGGTTGGGAGTAGTAGGTATAGTATCTTAAAATCTTAATTCACGCAGGCCATAGAATATTGTGTGCGGGCTACGATGGTCGTGATCAGTGATCTTAGTCGAAATTTTCCCGTCCCTGGATTTGTGGAGATCCAGTCCAATGATGTGCGGACCTCAGCGATTGTAGGGCCAGTTCATAATTTTTGGGCTACTACAGTTCTTGGAATTGTTTACCCCCAAAACGGAGGTTGACGTTTTTCTTGCTCGCTGATACATTTTCATGTATAAGTTTTTTTATTAAAAAAATTATAATTTGCACAATCGGGCCCCCACAGCTATTCGGGCTTCTTTCGAGGAGGCCGGGCCCCCTGTACGGGTTCGCCTTCCCTTGGGAAATTGCTGGATCTGCTCCTCGCCAACACCTATATACTATGTACCTACCCTATCCTAGATGCAAATCTGGAGAATTAACAGACCCATATAACAACGTCCCGTGCGATACATCACCGCAACAACAAAAAGGTTTTTCAAGTGTGTGTATAATAAAGAATACATTTTCCAAATATATCGCGCAGACAATCAATTATAGCTTCTACAGTTTATTTTCGAAAGGTGTCATATAGATGCTACGTTTTATAAGATTTAGACATGATTCTTCAGTAGTCCCATCTCTCCCCTATGTGTCCCACTTCTGAACACCCATTGTCCCAGTTCTCCTGCAGCTGTCCCAGTTCTCACTAACCATAAACTTCCACAAAAACTTAATTTTGCACAATTCTACTCTGTTTACGCCCTAAAAAGATACATACATCCATAACAAAATGTTTATTCCACCATGTGATGCTTATACAACCTACCAGAAACGCTTAACTAAATTTATATAATTTTTAAACTTGCCGCTTGTTT
This sequence comes from Lepas anatifera, assembly GCA_034440635.1. NCBI lineage: Eukaryota > Metazoa > Arthropoda > Thecostraca > Lepadidae > Lepas > Lepas anatifera. The sequence continues at coordinate 473,760 of JAOTON010000462.1, read as the reverse complement.
AATGTCCCAGTTCTCCCCACTCTCCCCCTCTATGTGTTTTACCCATAGAGATTAACTATTACGATTACTACTAGAGAGGAACTGCCAATCAAAATCCCTATACCCGGTTGAAGAAAATTTAAGCTGAAATCTGGCTTTTATTCAGTCAAAAATATCATCGTCAGGCGCTCGTGCACTTGGTATACGTCATTCCCAGCGGAAAAGTTCATAAAATTTTCCGTAGAATACTTAAATACCACACTTAATTCACAAATTATTCCGATGTATTGTGCCATTTTTACTTTTTCCTTTAAAAATACCTATTCAATTTACGCGGCCATGATCACTATCGCAACTGCCCCATCAGACGCATGTTAACACTTCGTCGTCCTTCATCGTCTCCATCATACGTTTGTGGGACGAATATTTCTTAGACCATTTTTTAAAAGTTCGGTAAGTGAGGAGGGGGTCATATGATACAGTTTTCTTGGGTCACGCTGTATCTTCCAAAATATCCCTATGATATGTATAAAGCGAGTCTTATTTGATAGTTTATTCATTTTTTATCTGTTATATCTATTATTTTCTTTTCGGTTTAAAGAAAAACATATACTAATTATAAAAGTGAAACAATCAACATTTTCAGCATGTCCCCACTACGGGATAAGTTATTACTGGTCACGGGGCAAGTTGTAGTGCACGAATATTGTCTTATAAAACTGATCAAAAACATGTACTAAACGTCAGAAATATTTTGTAGCGGGACAACGTAAGTGGGACTGGTTGGTGTTGGTCGTCGGTTGTACTAATCTACCTTGTGTCCCCTTTTCTCGTGTTGTGTTTTGGTTCTCCTCTTCTCGGAGTGCGGTGTCGTTTTCCTCTGTCTAGTGGTCTGCTTTACCATCGTGGGCCAAACAATTTTATGTTCACTAATCGGTGTTATATTGAACCGAAATTAGATCGTTTATTTAAATTTATACCCATGCTGTCTGTATGAAGACAAAATAGCACACACCAGGAAAATCGTGCTAGGCCGAAACGACGCCGATCCATTCTGGGTATGAATCAAAGTTCCAAAGTCACTGTCAGTCTTCAGTGGTCGCCAGACCACAGGAGATGCGTCCGCCCGGGCAGTCGAGTCAGAAGTCTTCCCCAGGGGTGGAAATTTGTGGCTTTGTTCAGGCAAACAGATGATGGATTGATCACGGTCCAGCTACCACATCGTCATACACCAGTACGTACACAGTACTTTTTCCCCGACATAGTACTTGTACCATGGTACCATGACGTACCGTGACACGCCTGCCTGGGATGACCTCCTAATTACATACCTTTGGCAATAGATTGTAAATTGCAAGGGCAACTAATATCGACGTATGTATGCTGGTCACGGCAAGCTGATATTGGAAGTGATTCACAATGACAGGAATGCCATCTAAAAGAAAGAACCCTGGGCAGGCACAACACTGGCGAGTCGACCAAAAGTGAAACAGAACTGCAGATGTAGACTGGGGGAGCAATCATTACAATTTATTTCGCACAATGTGACCAAGCGGCGCAAAAATCACAGACGTAACTTACAATTTTTTTCAGCATTAGTACATGATTCACAGAAATTGTGATTCAATTAAATTCAATAAAGTCAATTTACAATTATTAAATTAATTTTTGGCATCTGGGATTCTCAATTGATTCTTTGCACCGAATTGTTACGCCAATCTTTGGGCTGCGACTGTCGACAACCCTTGGTTTATTTTGCACGCGTGCTGAAGGTATTCTGCCAGTTGAGACTCCATCTAGGGACGCAGCCAGGGGGAGGGGCACTTAGCGATAAAACTGTTGTTTGACAATTTGGTGCCTTTTTTGGTCAGCTAGGGTATTCTGTCGCTTTTCCAAGCACCCGGGAAAAGTACGGGCACGTATTCTGTTTCCAGCTATTGCCTCATCGTCGCTCATAATCGTACGGGTGGTCACAACATTTGAAGAGCAGTTTTTTTTTTTTTTTTTTTTTTTTTTTTTTTTTTTTATAAATTTTTTTTTAAATTTTTAAATATTTTTTTAAATTTAAATTTTTTTTTTTTTTTTTTTTTTTTTTTTTTTTTTTTTTTTTTTTTTTTTTTTTTTTTTTTTTTTTTTTTTTTTTCTTTTTTTCCTTCCCCTCCCAAGGTTTTTTTGGTTTTTGGGGTTTTTTAGGGCAGGTGCAAAAAAGGGGGGGCGGGGGTGTGGGGGGGGGGGGGGGGGGGGGGGTTTGGTTTTTTGGCCCACCCCCCCCCCCCCCCCCCCCGCCCCCCCCCCCCCGGGCCCCCCCCCCCCCCCCCCCGGCCCCCGGCCCGGCCCCCCCCCCCCCCCGCCCCCCCCCCCCCCCGCCCCCCCCCCGCCGGGCGCCCCCCCGGGCGCCCCCCCCCCCCCCCCCGCCCCGGCCCCCCGCCCCCCCCCCCGGGCCCCCCCGGGGGGCCCCGCCCCGGCCCCCCCCCCCCCCCCCCCCCCCGGCCCCGCCCCCCCCCCCCCCCCTCCCCCCGCCCCCCCCCCCCCCCCCCCCCCCCCCCCCCCCCCCCGGCCCCCCCCCCCCCCCCCCCCCCCCCCCCCCCCCCCCGGCCGCGGGGCCCCCCCCCCCCCCCCCCCCCCCCCCGGCCCCCCCCCCCCCGCCCCCCCCCCCCCCGCGGCGCCCCCCCCCCCCCCCCCCCCCCTTGCCCCCCGCCCGCCCCCCGCCCCCCCCCCCCCCGGTCCCCCGCCCCCCCCCCCCCCCCCGCCCCCCGGGGCCCGCCCCCCCCCCCCGCCCCCCCCCCCCCCCCCCCCCCCCCCCCCCCGCCCCCCCCCCCCCCCCCCCCCCCCGGGGGCCCGGGCCCCCCCGGGGGGCCCCGCCCCCCCCCCCCCCCCGCCCGCCCCCCCCCGGCCCCCCCCGGTGGGCCCCCCCCCGCCCCCCCCCCCCCCCCCCCCCCCCGGGGGGCCCCCCCCCCCGCCCCCCCCCCCCGGGCCGCCCCCCCCCCCCCGGGGGGGGGGGTTTTTGTTGGGTTTTTTTCTTTAAATATCCCCAAAATTTTTTTTTTTTTTTTTTTTTAAAATCAAAAATTACCTAAAATATATTTTTTTTTTTTCCAACCAACCCTAAAGGCCCATCTCTTGACCGTAGTGATACCTTCCACTGCCGCTCTGCACTAACCACTCTCATCAGTCTTATTAACAATCTATCTGTTCTCTCAAACTTCCCTTTTCCTCTGTGCGGCGGCTGCCCATCCGGCGAGGGGAGCTGCAACCTCACCTCCGGGTTGCAGGGTAAATCTGGCCAGGTGTTTAGCGCAGTTTCTGAAGTATGAAAATTATTGCTTTAACGGAGGATTTCGAGTAACGTAGACAGAGCAGACACTCAGTAGCTGACACACAAAATCATAAATTCGAAATTTAAGGTCTGCAACCACAGCGGTAACAGTCGTCCCCTCGCACTCTGCGAGTCCAAAACTATAAATGAGCTCCCTTGGCTGGGCCTTTTGCCATTGCCACGACTATCCATTTGCAAGCTGAAAACATCTTGCAACACATCACTTGAAATAACCCCCATTGCTTTGCTAGACTAACGTAGACCTCACTTTGCCAGACGTAGACCTCAATAGACTTTGCTAGACCTCACGAAAAATTCTAAATCCTTCCTCACACTTCTTTAGAGGCGAGCAAAGGTGTCATGCACAGAACGTAAACAAGTCTTAATCGATCAATCATTCTTAGATGAAGAACTATCCGGCGAAACAATGCTTCGTCCATCCCAGACGAGCAGCAAAAGTCGCCCCACCAAACTGGCCTCCGTTTAAACATAGAGCAGCCAAGACATACGCGGATCCAGGGGGAGAAGGTGCATAGAGGCACGTGCCCCCCCGATCGACCCTCGGCGCCCCCTGAAATAGTCACGCCCCCTGAAATGTCGTTTCCACCTTCCCATCCTAGGATGCGAAAATCGGCGTCCATCTGATAGGTATTTCCCGCCAAAAGTGGCGCCCCCCCCGATTGGCAATCCTGGATCAGCCTATAAGACCCTGGAAAGCCTGAATCTTGCGATCCCAGAAACAACGGGGAAACCCTTCCCACTCTCCCGCCTTTGAACTTGCAAAGAGCCCAAAGAAGAGCTCGTTTGCACCTCCCGTAAATTTGACTTAGCAGAAGAGGCCTTGCAGAAATTCCTAGAGTTCCGGTCTAATAACGCTGGAAAGACCTTCATCTTCACAGACGGCTCTAAAATAGGCGAAAAGTAGACCTTCGCATCAGGGAGCAAAACATTTTCCTCCAGAAGAGTTTCGGACAACTGCTCTTTCTTTGCTGCCGAAGCCGTTGTCATCCTCGGTACATTAGCCCTAATCCGAACCCAAAATATTTACTCAGCCGTCGTCTGTCCCGACTCTAAAACTGTCTTGCAAGTCATCAGTAACATAGTCAACCCCAGCCAACACGTAATAGCAGAAATTCGTCCTGAAATTTACAATTTTAGGTGGAAAACGTACCTTTTTCATATTTATCTAGGGCTCACCAGGGACTTGTTTTGGCCTCACTTGACAGAGGAATCCCGGGCATGAAAACTAGTATAATACACATCTAAATTATGACAGTGAATACCCAAACCATATTAGTATAATCCCCAACCGCCATTGATGTAATATCTTGCCTGATTACGTCCTCTTGTCAATCTCAAACGCCAATACTACTCCCGCGATAACGCTGCACAGAAAAAAAACAATCCCGGCCTCCCACAAAGTAAAATATAAAACCCGTAGAAAAAACTCCAACGGCGAAATGGGAAAAGTGAGGTAACAAAGGTTTTCTGGAGGTATAACAAACTTTGCAATGTCCCAGAAGTTTCTGGCTCTTTCAAATACAAAAGATGGCGCATATTTTTTCCCTAAGCTGGCTTGGGATTGGCTGCTGCCAGATTTTCAGGCGAAGGAAAGACTTCACGTCTGTATTTGTTCAGTGAGGCCGATTGGATCGAGGCGCATTCGTTTTCGTCCACTTTTAATTTTCGGCAATTATTCGCATTAGAATAGGATACAAGTCGCATTTAAAAGGATTAAAATTAAACGCATATTTTTATCAAGACCACCAATAATGTGAAAGTAATCTTATAATTTCAAGAGAGGCTGCCAAAGTCAACCCTGATTTTTTTACTATTTTTTAATGTTGGTAACATTGATGAATAAATTAGGATATATACTATTTTACTGAACAAAAGTTGGAAAGAAATACATCTTTTCTCCAAGAAAAAAGAACGAGCAATTTCTATGTATTTTTGCTATGTGGTTTAAGAGCTTGTTTGAAATTTTCAAACGCTCGGAACTACATCGTGATTTCGGTAGAAGTCTCCACTTTAAGTGAGGCCGATTCCACCTTTTGATATATTTCGTAAAATACATATTTCTTTTTTTAGTTTTTAAGTTGAAACATGATTTAACATCATTTTTAGCGTTCGATTACTCTCAACCGTGCGTTTATTATTGAGAAATGGGATTCCAAAGACATCCAAGTACCGAATTGGCCTCGGTGAAAGGGCCTCAGCTGGATTTCGTCCATTCAGAGCAATGACGTCACTTTGTCGTATTTGGGGAGCCGAAAGGATCTCGGGTGTCATGGATGGGTGCGCAAGTGCAAGCGGTGAGTTTTTAGTTACTTCGGTAACCTTGGAGAGCCCTGTCTTGAGGCGCGAATATCACCAAGGCGGAGAACACATAATTTTGAGGTCAGTATGGTTATTGGAAAAAAGACTGGAAATTGAGTGAGTGCGTGGAAGGAATGTGAGTTTGCTGTTGGAGGGGATATTGTGGATATTGTGTTCATTTCTTATCCGTGATACTGCAGCTTACCTTTCGGGAAATTCACGATAAATCGAACCATTTCTCCCATCTTAAATATCTACAGGAGATAGGTGGGTACGTACCTACTCAGTACAGTACTGGCTTAGGTCATAATACCTTGCAAAAGTTTTCCACAGCTCACAGGAAGGCTCAGCCTTTACCTTTTGCGGCTCATGATTTTTAAGGCTGGGTATGCTTGCTATTTTCTTAATCTGAACTGATTGTGCATACAAATATAGGCTGGTGATTTTCACATATTGAAGCAAAATAATCCTGGCAGCGGTTGAGTGTTTAAACCCCATGTCTTGCATTAAATAATGATAGCCTGTGTGGCGCTTGGATGGGTGAACGTTGGAGAATAGCAAAATAAGGGGAAGAGGGATTTTATCTGGTTGGATATTTACCATGGAATCAGGGCCAAATAATGTATTCTATATATAAATATTAGAAATTATGTAGCTTCCTAGTTCTATGTTCATGGGTTAGAGATTCCGGGTTATGGATCCTATCTATATATGAGGTATCTACAGTTGCGGAGCGTCAAAGTATTTTAATTCCGCTAGGAGGTAGCAGAATGATGATTCTTCACTTCCATTCTGCAGCAGATATTTTCATCTACTGTCAGTCAAAACAAAAAAAAGCTGGTGGTAGTTGTTGCTTATATTTCAAAGGCATATAAATACAGTCCTAAATCAAAGTATTATCCTGAAAAAAATATTAGTTTGGTAAGAAGCAATAAACAGGACCAGGAAAAGGGCTGTGATGGGACTTGTAAGCCTGGAAATACTTAACAACAAAAATGAGGCATGTTAAGAAAGTGGGGGATTTTGGCCTCTTTTTGGGATTTTGGCCTCACAGTCCACCTTGCGTGAGAACAATTTCAGGACCCTGAAAATGGGTATCGACGATATCCCACATGTCCTTTTCTTTGGAACCCGAGCCGCTGCAAAATTCAAGGGAATGAAAAGGCTGATGAGTAGGAAAAAGTCCCTAGAACCCAGAGGAGATAGCACCTCTGATGTGGTCTGAAGATGATAGCAAAGCTCTCCTCCAGAACCATATCCGGAAGCAAGTTCAAAATGATTGGACAGCTAACCACAGCGCCCATTTATTCTACATAAAGCCTAACATCGGCTACTGGCCCAGTTCAAACCGAACAGTGTTCGGCGCGAGGTCATCCAAACCAGACTTAGGAATGGACACTCCAAATTAAGTGCCTATCGGCGTACAGGTACCTGTGGTACCTGCGACGCCATGGAAACCCCCAATCACATCCTGATTCAATATTCCAAGCAAGATGCCCGTAGGCAGCCCATGCTAATTATTGTCAAATACAAAACATCCCAGTAGACAATAATAAGTACTCGGAAGGCCTGCTGGAGATAGGGTGCCATAAACCGCAGTGTTGTGGGAATGACGTAGGACCCTAAAATGATGAAAAAGATGACAGTAAAAGCGCTAAAGGACTTGCAGCCTAAAAAACCATAGTCCAGAAACTAAGACGTCAAAACCCTAAAAAGCTAAAAAAGGCTAGGTCAAGGTAAAGATAGAGAAACAAGCGTGGGATGAGGTAAATGCGACGTTTCGGTCTTAGACCATCGTCAGGCGACGGGTGCAAGGCGGAGGTGGCTAGAGGCCCGAGGTAAGCTTTTTCCAAATACCGAGTGACTGGAGGCATAAGGTAAACTTTTGTCGAAGCAAAACGTGCTGGCAGTCCCAGCACCCTCATACCGAAGGAGCAAGGGAGCACTGTGTGTGTGGTGTGTTTTTATGTCTGAGAGCATGCGTTTGTGTGGGTACCCGCATATGTTGAGTTTACCGCAGGAGTGGCCAGGAAGATGTTTGGGTGTTGAGAGTAGGTCGGTATAGCCGAATGAGGAATGATTTTTTAAAATCTAGAAAACATCTTAAAACAAACGTTCAAGCCATAGATGTACCCCTGCAAATTTTTTTACTAATAGGTGCTTAAAACCAGGTTAAAATACGTAATGATAGGTTACAGAGGTGCGCACCGCTACCAAATTCTTGAACCCGCAACCGCTGCTAGTGCTACCCCGGCTAACTGATACTGCAACCGCTGCTAGTGCTACCCCGGCTAACTGATACTGCAACCGCTGCTAGTGCTACCGCGGCCGACTGATACTGCAACCGCTTCTAGTGCCACCCCGGCTGACTGATACTGCAACCGCTTCAGTGCCACCCCGGCTGACTGATACTGCAACCGCTTCTAGTGCCACCCCGGCTGACTGATACTGCAACCGCTTCTAGTGCTACCGCGGCCGACTGATACTGCAACCGCTTCTAGTGCTACCCCGGCTGACTGATACTGCAACCGCTTCTAGTGCCACCCCGGCCGACTGATACTGCAACCGCTTCTAGTGCTACCGCGGCTGACTGATACTGCAACCGCTGCTAGTGCTACCGCGGCCGACTGATACTGCAACCGCTTCTAGTGCTACCGCGGCTGACTGATACTGCAACCGCTGCTAGTGCTACCGCGGCCGACTGATACTGCAACCGCTTCTAGTGCCACCCCGGCTGACTGATACTGCAACCGCTGCTAGTGCCACCCCGGCTAACTGATACTGCAACCGCTGCTGCCCGGCTGACTGATACTGCAACCGCTTCTAGTGCTACCGCGGCTGACTGATACTGCAACCGCTGCTAGTGCTACCCCGGCTAACTGATACTGCAACCGCTGCTTCTGCTACCCCGGCTAACTGATACTGCAACCGCTGCTAGTGCTACCCCGGCTAACTGATACTGCAACCACTGCTAGTGCTACCCCGGCTAACTGATACTGCAACCGCTGCTAGTGCTACCCCGGCTAACTGATACTGCAACCACTGCTTCTGCTACCCCGGCTAACTGATACTGCAACCGCTGCTTCTAGTGCTACCCCGGCTAACTGATACTGCAACCGCTGCTAGTGCTACCCTGGCTAACTGATACTGCAACCGCTGCTTCTGCTACCCCGGCTAACTGATACCGCAACCGCCACTAGCGCTATTTTTTCACAATCACGGAACCCGCTACTCCACTACCGCTGCTTTTCTAATGAAGCGCTACTGGAAAGTTTTCGTTGTGGCTTTAGTACCTATTTTTACCAAAAATAACGTATATTGTAAGCAGAGTGATTTCTTATTCACGTCGGAAGTCCATTGTTACACCAGTGGAAACTTTATTTAATATTTCAAAGCTGCTTTGCTGAGCCGAATAAATCTGCTACACCGGAGGCGTGCTGATCTACCGACCCCATACTCTACTGGCACAGATATCACCTCTTCTAATCAGATTTCTTAGCATGACTGTGACGCAAAAATTGTTACGGTTGCAAAATTTACGAGGTACGCAAAATACCGTTGTGATCCTCTGTTGTGGGAAACATAAAGCAGAAATAAAACCAAGCGAATGCAACCAAATATAATGAGCATGGAACACCTAGGCATGTAAATCAACACAGTCTATCGATCTTTGCAAGCATTCTTCCGTTTATAAGTAATGTATTGCTATAGGGTTCATGCACGCATCTGCAAATAAAAGCACTACTTTACGTTACAGGCTGTAATCGGAATACAGCTTCGAATTTTTCGTGTCAACTTATAAAATGACATAATTAAATTGGATATCTTTCTTCTTTAATAGATGCCAGTAGTGGCAGCGTTTTGAAATTCTTGAAGTCCGCTACACGCTAATCCGCTAATTTATTGCAAAAACCACCACTACCGCTACTGCACTACCACTGAGAGTCCGCAACAAGCGAAGTAGCGGCTTAGTAGCGTACCGCGCGGCTCTGATAGGTTGGAACTAGGACATGATAGACTTAGAATTACGACCAACATAGGCTAAAACAGGGTCCAAATTTCTTCTTGACTCTAGTGATAATTTTCACTTCGTCTCTTAACTTGCCAAACTCACAACTCTTACTAACAATCTATATGTTCTCTTACTTTTCTTTTCTTTACGCGGCGGCTCCCCAGCCGGGGCGCTGATTACTCACCCCCTGGTTGCAGGGCAAAGAACCCGCGTCACCCTGGCCAGGTGCTCAGCGGCAGTTTCTAAATATCCGAAAATTATTGCTTAAATGGAAGAATTCGAGTAACGTAGGCAAAGCGGACACTCGATTACTTGCAACAAAATTATAAATTTCAAGGTCTCGACTTTGGCGGTGGCTGTCGTCTTCACGCAGTCTGCGAGTTCCAAATTGTAAATTAACTCCCTTGGCTCAGCCTTTTTGCTATTGCTACGACCATCCATTTACAAGATGAAAACATCTTGCGACCCATTACCTGACATAAACCCCAATTGCTTTGCGAAATTAACGTAACTCTCCCTTACCTACAAATTCTACATTCTTCCACACATTTCTTTAGAGGCGGATAAAGGTGATATACACAGAACGCCTCACAAAAACTCGTTGATCAATCAGCATTAGCAAGTACTGACTTGGTGGCTTTGATGAGCTCGCGCCGCTGGTACTGATCAGCTGGGTTGGTGTGCTGTCGACACAAGTACTCGGCGATCTGACGCGACGGAAACTCTGTCTCACAAACGTAGCCGAAGTCACGTGCCAAGTGGATGGCCTCGCCTGCCGACAGGAGAAAGCCGTGTCAGACTACTGACACCATACAGATCTGCATACGGTGCCACACGGACACATGGAACACGATACACCGTCGCTACACTGTTAGGTTATACTCTTAGAAAAGAAGAAGAAAAAATTTCACACAACAGGGTCTTCCACGGCTGCATGCATCCCAAATTTACAGACACCAGGCATATGTTTCCTTTTAATGTGTATTTGTGCACTGGCTTTGAGCAAGGCATCACAAACATCATCCCCATACCAAGCGGTCAGACACAACGCCCAGGACCACTCCATGGCCTCGAAACAGATGGAATCAGATGACCTTGCAGTTGACCAGGTTGGTACAGTGCTGTAATAAAAAGCCGAGCCGAGCGACCAGAGGGCGCGGCGGTGGAGAGGACCGCCCGGTCAACTAGCACGGAGAAAGTGGTCACAATTAATGGCAGCCGCGCTCCACCTACCGATCCTGAGCATGCCTGATGTCGGCTGCTATGTTTAAAGGTCAGCGGCCACTGCCTGGCCACAACCTGTCGCCTTAGATCGCAGTACAGATGATGATATCTCTGTCAGTCATGGCTGACGGCAGCCAACAAATATCGGCCTCAAGGCCTCTCTAGGCAGGACTGGTTACACTTTTACCAGATCTGGCATCCCCAGACCCTGGAGCTATAGATTTTCGGATTTTTTTCGCACGATCGATCTGGATTTGGGAGCAGTACTGGCCAGATGGGTGCAGACCTGAAAATACGCTCCATGCCAACATACGCGCAATAAAATACTCCATGCCACAACTCTCAATATCTATTCTGGGACCCTTCAATCTCGCCTTAAAACACCAAAATAGAATCTTCAGAAATTGACAAGGGGTAAAATCAATTTATATAGTTTCCACGGTCAGTTGGAAGATAACCTTTACATCACCTCTTCATTACATTACTTAGGTTGTAAAAAAACGCGTTACATAAGAACGTATATAGTCATCAGAAAAGTTGCAAAAAAATGTCACAACATAAAACGCCACCCACAAAATGCTCTGACATTTATTTGTAAAGATCCAACGCTGATTGCTTGCTTCTACTAGCGACCTTGCGACCGCGTGCCGTTAAGGGGTGCCAAACAACACCAGCTGCTGTGCGGGCACCAACTCATTTAGTGATCGATATCAGACATGATGCTAATGTGAATTCACCAGTTACTAGATGACAATTACAGGGGCATGTGCATTAGATTAAAAGTATGCTGTATGCTGTACGAAAATATGTTAAAATAAATTACAATGTATGCTTTATGCAAGTATGTCAATGTTTTATGTTGTATGCTAGTATGCTGTATGCCGGTGGCGCAACCAGGATTTCAGTTTGGGAGGAGACAGGTCTTAAGTGTGCCCCCATATACATAAGTTTGCAAAAAACATGCACTTATTTTGGAGGTGTGCCTCTCTTTTTGTAATAGGAGTTTTTTAAGTTCTAGGTTTGGAGGTCCATTTATTTTAGCTCCAGCTTTAGAATGTAGATTTTATCTTTAAAGCTGCATCCAGGTTTAGATGGTCCTAGTCAGTCTTCATCTGTATGCGCTACCCCGGTTGTACTATAGGTAAAAAACCAGGGGCGTCGCCACCGAGTTTTTAGTGGGAGGCGGACCCTAGACTGGCGATGACCGGGGAGGGGAGGGTGGGTGGGAGCCAAATTTTGAGAATTTTTGCCGGTTTCATACAAAACACGGACGACGACCCACTTCAGCAGCACATTTATGTAGACTCGCGCCGGTAACAAATAGAGAATGTAAAAAGAAAAAGTTAAGGTTCAACGTTCGGAGACGTCCGCCTGATTCGCAAGTAGGGGCACGTGTCCCCACGTCCCCCCCACTTTCGACGCCCATGGTAAAAACCTACCCATTAAATTTAGGTCCATACCAGTGACGGCGCTTCCATAGCGGCACATTAAGCATTGCCTAGCCAGTTTTTTTTATGTCGAACTAGGGATGTATTTTATCTGGAAGAAACTAAATTCGACTTAATGATTAAGTTACAGCCAATATTCCTTTTACAGATTACTGTGTCAAAGAGCCGATGATTTGCATCACTGACAATCCACATTCGCACATCTACAGTCAACAAATGTGAGGTGAGGCACTTCGCCTTTCAGCTGAATCTGCCCAGCCTCGTGGTACATCGTAAGTGTGCTTTTTGATTGGCATCTCTAATACCTCATTCATTCGGACGCGAGTAATGACTCGTTAAATCAGCAAATTAGGCATGCCTAAGCGGCTCTTTGACCCGGCATTTGTAGCACGGCACTGTCAGATCTTATGACCTTGAAAACAGTTGACACCGAACTATCGAAGGAAGCTCAATAGTTTGTCTCGGGGGCCCCCAAAGCTGGTCTCGGTCCCCCACAAACTGGTCTCAGAAGGTGCTCTGAGACGGTGTCGGGGCCCGAGCGCTGTTTTTACGGGTCCCAAGTGTTTGTCTCGGGAGCCTTACGATTTTTTTCTCGGTGGGGGGGGGGCAAAAGTTGGTTTCGGGACCCCAAGGGTCAGTCTTGGGGGCCTCAGAGCTGGTCTTGGAGGACCTCAGTAATAGTCTTGGAAGCCCTCGAGTTGGTCTCAGAGGCTCTCAACAGTTTGTTTCGAGCCCGTCTTAAAGGGTTTTAGGAGGCCCACAAGAGTTAGTTTCGGGGGTCCAAAGTTGTAGTCTCAGGCCTCAAGAGGTTGGTCTCAGAAGGCCCCCAGAGTCGGTGTTGGGGCCCCAGAAGCTGCTTTTGGGAGGTCTCAAGAGTTGGGCTCAGGGGGCCTCAAGAGTTGGTCTCGGGCCCCACGAACGTCTTGGTCTCGGTGGCCCCTGATAGTTTGTCTCGGCGTACCCCAGAGTTGGGCTCAGGAGGCCTACAAAAGTTAGTCTCAGTGGTCCAAAGCTTTTAGTGTGGGGGGCCCACGAGCAGGTCTTGCAGGTCCCTTCAGGTTTTTTTACTCGTAATTTTTATTTCATCTCTTGTAATTCGGAAAAAGTATGACAGACAAGCCCGCTGAAAAATGGCACGCAAGTATAGAAAAACAGTTTATTTCATGCACACGCCTTATATGTATGCAGAGTCGTGCGTTTCAGAATTTTCTTGAGTCGACTCAACTCAAATCAAGTGCTGAGAGCGATTAACTTAACTCCGACTTAACTCATGATCAAGAGTTAAGTGAGTCGACTCAACTCCGACTCAAGGCTAAATTTATCCGACTCAACTCAAGACTCAAATCAACTCAAACTTTGAATCGTTCTCAAAATAAAACACATGAATGATAAAGATATAAATAATATTAAAAAAGAAATAAATCACTAAAACAGCAAAAAACAAGCTGTTCAGAAAGTCTGACACGAAGCGGAAGAACAAAAGAAGCAGAATTAATTAACTGTCATTAAACATTGGTTAACAATTAGCCAGAAACCATGAATAACTTTATAATTCTTCCAGACTGTCACTGCCCAAAAAAACTACCACATGTTCTTATTATTTCTAAAAGGAGTATTGCATATCAAACTAGGTAAATGAAATGGAAAGGAACCCAAAAGGGCTAAGGTTACACCAACACAGGCAAAAATTGAGCCTCCAAACTGTCAAAAAAGGTCCAAGGTAAGAAACATGAGATAAACTGTATTTGTAAGGATGGTATAGGTATTGTGTTTTCTGTTAAAGAACGATGCTAGCTAATTTGTTATACATTAAACATTACTATACCATGAGTTTAATCAAAAGTTAAGCAATAATTACTAGAGTATCTCATCTAGTTGCAATTGCTAATTCTAGGAACTACAGCAAACCCTAAGAAAAAGTATACCATATATGACAAAGGAAAATAGAAATGGAAATTCTATCAACATGTTGGATTTTAATATATTCATATATTAAACCCAATCCAATTTTGATCTTGAGAACCTCCAATACAATACATACCTACAGCTCTTCAAAATTGGAGCACGAATTCACAGAAAATTTATAATGTATAGCTTTCTAAATAAAACACGGACGCCAGGCGAGGGTCTCTGATCAGACAAAACCAGTCATGAAATAATTCGATTCTGGGATAAAGCGTCTCAACATCTCTGTCCAATCAGAGATCCAATTTTTCTGTGCTAATAGCAGTATCTGCTTTTAATAGGCAAAATGAAAAGAGCGGCGGCAGACGGCGCATTTAGGACAAAAGAAACAATATAACATGTAGGTATAAAAATATTTGCATGGCTTTATGAATTATCACGTGATGTTTACACTTTTCAACTTGAGGCTAGTTAAGCTTGAACCTATACTCGGCTGAATTTGTTCTTCAAAGACAGCAATGGCGCACACTGCTCTCAGAAGACCATCACTGTTGACAACAATCAGCTACGACCACGCGTGTTGTTGGAGTGGTTGAAGTAAATAAGTAAGGTCAAATATTGAAGACGAAAGTTTTTTAGAGATTTGAAATGTATTTTGTGGTGTGTTCCACCACTTCAAATGTTTAAGACAAGGCCAGAGATAGGAGCCTGCTAAATTTTTCGAGTATATGTATTATTTGTGCCTAGGGATTTCTTCAGACCGGATGGGTCTTTAAAATAAGCAATTGAACCATATAATTATTGATATATTGAAACAAATTGGGACTTTGATTTAAACAATTGAAATGCTGGAGGCAAAAGGTATTAACCCGGTGGCGGGTAGAGCCACCTTCGCCTGGTGGGGGCTAAAAGACCCCACGATCTCAAAAACTAAGAGAGCTAGAAAAAAGCGCAAAACGGCAATCGAAAGCTCTTCGAAAATGATATCAAAATACTTCGGTCATTTTCTTGTCAGGTCAATATCAAGGTCACCAGAGGTCAAAATAGGTCAAAATCGCTAATATAGGTGTACTAAGAAAACCTCCTATATCTCAGAAACTATATAGCTAGAAACATCTTCTAACACCATTCAAAGCTCTTGAGATGCGCTTTCATTAAGTGGCATTCATTTTCGTGTCAGGTCAAAGCCTAGGGAGCTACAGGTCACTAAATATTGGGCATATTCTTGGAAATGTCCATAGCCACCCATGCATAAGGGCGTTTACTTTTCGCTAATAGCTTCAAACCAAACAAGATACAGCCATGGTTTATGCACCATTGCAATCCTCTCGTCAATACGAATCGAATGATATATGATATTGCTATGCTAGGTCAAATTTAAGAATTTGACCTGACCCAGGTCAACGGTCTGACCCAACTTGACCTGGTATAGTCATGATGTATATCATTTGACTTCCAGTGACTATACAAACACTTAGGTGACAAAATAAAAGCTCTATCTTAGTTTATTCAAAATTTATAGAGAAAAACACCAAAAATGCTTATTTGACCTAAGGTGACCTTGTAAAGGTAAAGTAAAAATTTTGGTATCAGCTTCAGAAATGGGCTAAGAGCAAGTCGCAACCGATGTTTGAAGTTGATTCCATCCATACTTACTGAGAAAAGCTCATTTCGTGATTTTCCCCATGCATTGTCAATGGAGAGGTCATGCTCTGCACATGACCTTAGGTCACCAATATCAAAAATCCCGGAACAAATGTTGTAGCTCCTGGTGGGACCAAGATGTGGTATGAGTTTCAACTTGATCGATTAACCCTTCTTTTAGTTATGCCGTCCTAAGTATTTTTGAGGTGAGGTCACTTCACCTGACTTGGTGACCTGACCGATATGACCTGAGCCAAAATTTTCAGGAAAGATGTAAAAATGATGAAGGAACAGCTAGACCAAGTTTGGCGGCGCTGCGCGCCGCCGTTTTGGTCACTTCGGAAAAACCCGAGGAGGGGGTCTAAAAGACCCCACCGGCGAAGGTTAAAGGAGATTAAAGGAGGTTTGCAAAAGGTAGGCAAATTCAAACACTTTTACGTGACATCATGTTTACCTAGTGAGCCAACTTTTTTCATCAACTCATTTGACACGCTGCCTTCACAACTCAACTCAACTAATTGACGTGTTGTGAACCGACTCAACTCAACTCACTTTTCAATTTTTTCGACTCAACTCAACTTAGAGTCGAATGAGTCGGAATTCGAGTTAAACTCCGACTCTGACTCGCGAGTCGCACAACTCTGTGTGTATGTACCAGTGGCGGCGCTTGAACATCATGACAGCCTACGGTCATGGTCAGCACGATCGGCTTAGAGGTAAGGACGTCGCACACGCTTTTTACCTGGTCAGGGACAAGGACGGATCCAGTAGGCCGGCTGGAGAGGGGTGCAAACTCTTCACTTCTCGTCTGAAAATTTTCTGATCTTAGCCCAATTGGGAGGAAACCGGAAAAATTTAAACAAGTAATGCGGAAGGCAACGTTGATCTCAAATACGAAGAGTTTTCGGACCTAGTATGGGAAGTTTTTTCAGGAGCCAATTGAAGATTGGCAGCCTCCTCCTCCCCCAACTTTTGTCGGTGGACTGTGGAGTGTGGAAACGGTTATGCGCCAGTGTATGTAGGTCCAAGGCAAGAATCAGGAAGGATAGGTAGGTAGGTAAGTAAGCCGGGAAGGACAAGGTACTCACGAGAGCTTCCCATTTCAAGTATGGCTTCGGCACTTTATTCTTTATGGCGTCCAATTTCTCAGGTTACGGTCGATTCGAGAACAGATTTTTACAAATTTCATCCACAAGATTTGGTGCCATGACTCAAGTCCTTCATAAGGGTTTCACAAATCAAATATCATGCCTATAATTGCCAAACCACTATCCTGCACTCACAGAAATCCGAGTGAACCATAGAAATCCGCGAATACATGAATGTAAAAAAATCAGCTGTTGTCAAGGTCATAGGATCTGGAAGCGCCGTACTACACATGCCGGGTCAAAAAGCCGCTTAGGCATGCATAATTTGCTGATTTAACGAGTCAGTACTCGCGTCCAAATGAATGAGGTATTAGAGATGCAAATCACATAACACGTTGGATTTGCCACGAGACTAGGCAGATTCAGCTGAATCACGGAGTGCCTTAACTTGCATTTGTTGACTGTAGATGTGCGAATGTGGATTGTCAGTGATGCAAATCATCGGCTCTTTGACACAGTAATCCGTAAAAGGAATCTTCGCTGTAACTTAAACATCAAGTCGAATTGAGTTTCTTCCAGATAAAATACATCCCTAGTTCGACATAAAAAACTGGCTAGGCAGTGCCTAATGTGCCTCTATGGAAGCGCCGTCACTGGTATGGACCTAAAATTAATGAGTAGGTTTTTCCCACGGGCGTCGAAAGTGGGGGACGTGGGGACAGGTGCCCCTAGTTGCGAATCAGGGGGACGTCTCCGAACGTTGAACCTTAACTTTTTCTTTTTACATTCTCTATTTGTTACCGGCGCGAGTCTACATAAATGTGCTGCTGAAGTGGGTCGTCGTCAGTGTTTTGTATGAAACCGGCAAAAATTCTCAAAATTTGGATCCCACCCACCCTCCCCTCCCCGGTCATCGCCAGTCTAGGGTCCACCTCCCACTAAAAACTCGGTGGCGATGCCCCTGGTTTTTTACCTATAGTACAACCGGGGTAGCGCATAAAGATGAAGACTGACTAGGACCATCTAAACCTGGATGCAGCTTTAAAGATAAAATCTACATTCTAAAGCTGGAGCTAAAATAAATGGACCTCCAAATCTAGAACTTAAAAAAACTCTTATTACAAAAAGAGAGGCACACCTCAAAAATAAGTGCATGCTTTTTGCAGACTTATGTATATTGGGGCACACTTAAGACCTGTCTCCTCCCAAATTGAAATCCTGGTTGCGCCACCGGCATACAGCATACTAGCATACAATATACAACATTGACATACTTGCATAAAGCATACAGTGTAATTTATTTTAACATATTTGCGTACAGCATACAGCATACTTTTAATCTAATGCACATGCCCCTGTAATTGTCATCTAGTAACTGGTGAATTCACATTAGCATCATGTTTGATATCGATCACCAAATGAGTTGGTGCCCGCACAGCAGCTGGTTTTGTTTGGCACCCCTTAACGGCACGCGGTCGCAAGGTCGCAAGTAGAAGCAAGCAATCAGAGTTGGATCTTTGCAAATAAATGTCAGATTATTTTGTGGGTGGCGTTTTATGTTGTGACATTTTTTGCAACTTTTCTCATGACTATATAAGTTCTTATGTAACGCTTTTTTTCGAAAACCTAAGTAATGTAATGAAGAGGTGATGTAAAGGTTACCTTCCAACTGACCGTGGAAACTATATAAATTTATTTTACCCCTTGTAAATTTCTGAAGATTCCATTTTGGTGTTTTAAGGCCAGATTTAAGAGTCCCAGAAAAGATATTGAGAGTCATGGGACCGTATTTTGGCATGGAGCGTATTTCAAGGTCTGCACCCATCTGGCCAGTATTGCTCATAGAGCTCATGTTGGGTCACCTGTCTGCTCAATACCGGGCTGAAATTATTCTTATTTTAGAGACGGGGGAAATTATTGGAATTAGCTTGCACCCGATTTTTTTCGAAATTCACTCTGGAACCATTTTGGCCGCGCACAACCGCCAGATACGCCATGGCGCGCCGGTCCTTACTTCAGGGTTTTTATAAGGCTTCCGGCAACCTGGGATTGAGAGCAGAGGCAGTAACTGGTGTGCTCAAGACTACGTTTTGGGTTCTCTTCTTTTCGCTCCAGTTTCCAACGAAGAGTAAAAGCAGCCCTTTCCACCCTGGATTCGACCTCCCACAATGTGGCACCCATATAAGTGCGGGAAGGCGCAAACTGCGGCCCTGAGAAAGAACGTGTTCTAGATGCTGTGGAAGGACTGTGTCAGACAGGTCAGGGAGTCGCAGCGGCTCGGCGCTCGGCGGATCCGCCTATGCTCGAGCTCCCGAGCCCCACCCCCGTACTGATGTCCTAAATCCGCTTATGCTCGAGCTCCTTAGCCCCACCCCCGTACTGATGTCCTGGAGCCGCCTATGCTCGAACTCTTTAGCCCCTAACCCCGTGCTGATGTCCTGGATCCGCTTATGCTCGAGCTCCTTAGCACCACCCCCGTACTGATGTCCTGGATCCGCCTATGCTCGAACTTCTTAGCCCCACCTCCGTACTGATGTCCTGGATCCGCCTATGCCCGAACTCCTTAGCCCCTACCCCCTACTGATGCCCTGGATCCGCCTATGCTCGAGCTCCTTACCCCACCCCCTTACTGATGTCCTGGATCTGCCTATGCTCAAACTCCGTAGCCCTATCTCTGTACTGCCCTGGATCCGCCTAGGCTCGAATTCCTTAGCCCCCACCTCCTACTGATGTCCTGGATCCGCCTATGCTCGAGCCCCCGAGCCCCATCCCCGTACTGATGAGCTGAATCCGCTTATGCTCGAGCTCCTTAACCCCACCCCCGTACTGATGTCCTGGATCCGCTTATGCTCCATCTCTTAAGCCCCACCCCGTACTGATGTCCTGGATCCGCCTTTACTCGAGCTCCGGAGGCCAACCCCCGCACCGATGTCCTGGATCCGCCTATATTCGAGCTCTTTAGCCCCATCCCCGTACTAATATCCTGGATCCGCCTATGCTCGAACTCTTTAGCCCCTACCCCCGTGCTGATGTTCTGGATCCGCTTATGCTCGAGCTCCTTACCCCCACACCCGTAACGACCCCACCTCCGTGCCCCCCCGAAACGACATAGGCGGATCCAAGGGGAAAGGGTACAGGTGCCCCCCATAGAATCTTAGCGCCCCCTGAAATTGTCCCGGAAACCCCTGGAAATTTCGTTGGCACCCCCTGAAATGTCGTTTTCCCCGAGATGCAGGTATCGGGACCCACTGATAGGATTTAGCGCCTACTTGATAGGTTTTTCCGGCCAAAAGTGGCGTGCCTGGTGTAGATAGCGCCCACCAGGAAGTTTCCCCTCCCACCTCGCCCCCGATAGGCAATCCTGGATCCGCGTATGGGAAGCGACATTTCAGGGAGCGTCATTGACCTTGAGAGGCGTGTCCTTACGATTTCAGAGGGCGCCGATGGTCGATTCGGGGTTGGGGGAGGGGGATGGGGGGAGAAGGCTGGGGGCACCTAGCCTACTTATTCCCTGGATCCATCCATGGTCCAAAAACAGAAACATAATAGTCTTATGGGAGACTCTGAATTTTACGGTACTCTAATTACTTGTGATGCATTATGGGTAGTATTGGGTACGTTTTTACTAGACCACATAAACAGAGCCGGCCGCTCCGATCGCCGGCCGTTGCCGCGGCGTGGAGGCGGGGGTGACGCCTGGTAATGTGCTACGACGATGCGTGGAGAAACGGCATGTTAGTAAAGGTAACTTGGTGTTTCATTGATATCTAACCAGATGGAATGTCGACATATGTCTCTTACCTAGCGGCATGCAAAATTTCATTTCCCTACAATGACTCTAACCAACCTAAACCCCGGTGTGAAGCAAAAATGAACCGATAAAATTACCACTTTGAAATGTATTTTACGGCTTATAGCGCGGAAGCCGTAAGAGATAAGTGGGGGTATGAGTGAAGAAAAATGACGGCAACGAAGTTTTCTATCCAGCCGTGTTAAGTTCAATACCGTAGCTATCATGGTCTGGAAACCAGGGGGCTGAGAATAAAATTTTAAAAACTTATATTTTATTTTTGCCTATGAAATAAAAAGTTTCAGTCTGAAAGTTGTTATCTCTAAATATATAAAAAAGGAGGCTATTCTCTTTTATTATCTAAAATGGAAACTATTTTTTTCAATTAGATCGGAAGATATAAGGGTTTGAATCATATTTTGGGAAATGCAGACCTTCATGGAATGGGCCAAAAATGACCCTCAAATTTCCGTTTTCATTTTGTTTTTGTGTTTGTACAGAACTGCACAAACAGGCCTATCATTGGATATTTGACTTAGAACCTGAACTGAAATGTTCCGTTTGCCGATACCTTTGATGGTAGATCTCTGTTTGATATGTCAAACAATGTTGTCATGCTCTGTCCATGCTTACAATATCTTCATGTTTTATAGCCGCCTTCTGATCGCTTCCTTCAAATTATAATGCTTCCTTATTTCACAGCAAACTTTGTACCTGTTTCTTGCTGGTACAGATGCTCTTCTGTAAGTCTCGGTAACTTCATCAGCGGTCGGTTCGAATATCGAAGCTATTGAAACATGAAATTCGTCCACTTCCCTGGCCTCCATCTCTTTAAGCCGCAGCATCATAATTCGACCGACAACGGCATGTATTGACGGCAAGCTGGGTGTCGTGTACCTTCATTTTTCCCGAAATACGGTATTCTCCTTGGTAGTGATGGCAAGACTAATCTAAATATAATCGACTGGCTCTTGCATAGACTTTAATACTTGAAATTGTTCCGCAGTGACCACATGCTTAGATACCTAATCTATATATCGCTGGCTGATCTTAATTGGACCTGCTTTGAAAGCAACCATTACCAATAATATTTGAAACTGCAAGCGAGAGAAATATAGATCATCTATTGAAGGTAAATGTTCATTCATCGAATTCAAAATAGGCTCAAATCCTATATCCAGCTCCTTTGGCTAATAGCTTCTTGTCATAAGCGGCGTAGCGGGACAGTGGTTGACGGCTGCGTCATGCGCGCCATCTATTATCATCTTTTTAAGCTCAAACATCCCTGTCTTTCCAAGGTACTTTTTCGGGTAAATATATATTTCAAGGAGTCAAAAAAGGTTTCAAATTGTTCAGATTCAATGGTCTTAAAACTCTGGAGCTCTTTCAATACATTAGTTGCATTTTATTGTCCGTCAGATATGAAAACATCGAAATTTTGGCAAACCGGAAGAATTTCAAACGGCTTGCGCGGGCAAATATTTTTCAAATTCCAAATTTTCGACCAGAAAATCGTGATCAGCGGCCATCAATACATTAGAAATCACCCGGTAATCAAAGATCCTGTGAAAAAGTGGTGATCACGACATGGCCTAATATCCAGTCTTTACTGAAAACAAGCACTTTCAATTTTTCTCCAGACTTATTCATAATGGGATGACCAAAAAAATGGACCCCACCTTCAGTCAACAATATCGAAATTCCGAGATAGCAGATTTGCAGACCGTAATGACCTCAACATATTGTGAAAGTTTAAAACTGATCGATTGGCTGATGTTCCTTAGACGCCGCTTCAAACTCGTGATTTTAGGTTTTGAGGTCGAGTCGCTTGACCTAGATAGCTCCTGGACCTGACGTGACCTGACCTAAAATATTTGGTCAGATGCGTAAAATTGATCAGGGATAAAGTACTGTAAGTTTCGTTGTTCTGAGTCTCTTCGTTTTTTGCGTTATCTGGGGAAAACCAGGAGGGGGCGATTTTTGCTACCCCCAGCGGGGCGCGTTTTAATGTTATTTTTATGGGTACTCTTCCCGAGATCTAACCAAGACTCCGATACAGGCCAATGAAACCTAGACAACCCAGGGGGTCAAACAACAGCTCAATACATTGGAACCACTCATGCGAAATCACAGCCTCGGGCTCTTTCTTGGAGCTTGAGTAAGACTTAATTCAAATACCCTAACCTAATCCTTTAATATTCACGAGTTGACTCCAAAAAGTGGTGTCTAGGATCATCTTCGCATTAGACAACTTCAAAATAGCTTCGTATCGAGCACCAATGACAAGATGAGTGTTCAATTTGGAAATAAAGGAGCCATGGTAGTTGGAATAGGTCAAGTGTTTCCCTATATGGGATTTAACTAACAGCAGTACAAAATCTTATGAATGTGCAAGTGTTTTGCTAAGGTTTCGTGGATTTCCATCAATTGTTAAAGGGAATGCGGCACCTTGGTCGAATCCCGGAATCTAGTGTCATGAAGGGTATTTTTAGCCGAAAACATGAAAATGTCCATGCCTTTTCTGAAAAATGTATAATAAGCTCACTATTTTAAATCTTAAAATACTCCTCTATCGTAAGAAATAAACCTCTGCCTGCGCATTACGTCATGATCTGGCAACTACTACCATATTCAATAAGCTTCAATAGGCTGACTACTCACCGTGACGTCAACACGACGTCACACCAATGGCCTCGTTGGGTGCATTTTGGGTATATTTCAGTAAATGATTTCTGAGTAAGGACAGACAGGTACACTACGCCCCTACGCCGGCGCGGCCGGTAGGAATTTTAACCAGCCACACAATGCTTGTTATATCGTCATTACGACACGATTAAGCGGCCGGTCCGGTCTGCCGGGGCGCCCCCGCTAGCATTGATGGCTTTTTGATTAGCCCCAGCGCCATCAGCTGCGGTCTTCAGGGACGGGTCTCCTCTCTCTCTCTCTCTCTCTCTCTCTCTCTCTCTCTCTCTCTCTCTCTCTCTCTCTCTCTCTCTCTCTCTCTCTCTCTCTCTCTCTCTCTCTCTCTCTCTCTCTCTCTCTCTCTCTCTCTCTCTCTCTCTCTCTCTCTCTCTCTCTCTCTCTCTCTCTCTCTCTCTCTCTCTCTCTCTCTCTCTCTCTCTCTCTCTCTCTCTCTCTCTCTCTCTCTCTCTCTCTCTCTCTCTCTCTCTCTCTCTCTCTCTCTATCTCTCTCTCTCTCTCTCTCTCTCTCCCTTCTCTCTCACTCTATCCCCCTGAGCCGATCTCGGAGCCCCTGACCTGGTATGGGGCACCCTAGTCTGGTCTAGGGCCCTCTGACCTAGTCTGGTCTAGGGCCCCTGACCTAGTGTGGGGCACCCTAGTCTGGTCTCGGGCCCCTGACCTGGTGTGGGGCACCGTAGTCTGGTCTCGGGCCCCCTGACCTGGTGTGAGGCACCGTAGTCTGGTCTGGGGCCCCTGACCTAGTGTGGGGCACCCTAGTCTGGTCTCGGGCCCCTGACCTGGTGTGGGGCACCGTAGTCTGGTCTCGGAGCTCCCTGACCTGGTATGGGGCACCCTAGTCTGGTCTAGGGCCCCCTAACCTAGTGTGGGGCACCCTAGTCTGGTCTCGGGCCCCTGACCTGGTGTGGGGTACCGTAGTCTGGTCTCGGGCCCCCTGACCTGGTGTGGGGCACCGTAGTCTGGTCTGGGGGCCCGATGAGCTGGTGTAGGACCCTCTGAGCTGGCCTAGGGGGCTGATCTTATATCGCCTCCTCCCAGAGCTGGTGTTTTGAGTTCGGGAAATACCCTTTCGTGTCCCATCTGGCCAGGTGGAAAGACTCTTTCAACACCCCGGCCAACACTCCCTTCATTGGAAAATGTGCCCGGTGGGATTGGTCTTAATAAAAAATGCATGCTCTTTCTGTCTCCAGCCTGTCAAGCATTAACGAATCGGAATAAATATTCGGTTTCTGGCGTTGGGATCTGATATTAACCAGTTCCTGGGTAAGTTAACGAGGTAAGTCAACTTACATTGATACTGGTTCCGATCAAAACTTTTCTATGACTAACTAGCTCTGGCCTCGACTCTGCCGGACTACAGGACGTTGAATGCAAGAATGGTGGCTCAATTGCTCATTGATGCAGTACTGATGTTGCTCGTCAGTTTTAACTTTATCTTGAATGAAACCTTATTGGATCTGGCCAGCCCTCAAACGCACAATAAAACCAGCTGTGAAATGTTGTAAGTCGTTTGAAATCGAGCTTTTTAACTCGATTTTAAAACGAATTCACCTATCATTGCAGCTGTGCATTACAGCTGTATCTCTATCATCTCTATCACCTATCATTGCAGCTGTGCTGTATCTCAGTCTGACACGAGCTGGGAAGCACAATGGAAATCAGTGCCAAAATTGTCCTATGACGTAGGGTAGAATTGTTCTGATCGCGCCTCTGGCACAGTCCGTTCAATTTTTCTCTCACGCAGTGCGAAAACATTAATGCCATGTTTTATTCATAGCTCAAGAAAAAAGAAAATGCCGCCAAAGCAGACTCGTTAAGGCACTGACTCGTTAAAGCATGTACTGACTCGTTCAAGCAACAAATTAGGCATGCTTTAGCGGCTCTTTAGCGGCTCTACTACCCTGCTTTAACGCGGCATTTGAAGCACGGCGCTGTCGGATCTTATGACGTTGACATCAGCTGATTCGTTTATTGACATTCATGTATTCACAAATGTCTAGCCTTCTCGAGTGCAGGACAGTGATTTGGCAATTATTAGCAACATATTTAATTTGTGAAGCCCTTATGAAGGACATGGGTCATGGCACCGAAGCTGGTGAATGACTTTTAAACAAAAATCGGCTCTCGAATCGATCGTAACCTGAGAAATTGGACGTCATAAAATGAATTGCCGAAGCTATCCATGAAATGGGAAGCTTTCGTGAGTACCTTGCCCTTGCCGGCTTACTTACCTACCTCACCTTCTTGAATCTTGCGTTGCACCTACATATACTGCCGTATGACCGTTTCCAGAATCCACGGACAAAAAATGGGGGGCGGCGGGGAAGGCAGTTAATCTTCAACTAGCCACTGACAAAAACTTTCCATACCAACAACTCTTCGTATTTGAGCTCCACGTTACCTTCCGCACTGCTTGTTTAAAGTTTTCCGGTTTCCTCTCCATTGGGCTAAGATAAAATATTCGGATCAAAAATATTTCGGACGATAAATGAAGAATGTACCCCCTCACCAGCCGACCTGCTGGATCCGCCCCTGTCCCCTATCAGGTAAAAAGCCTGGACGACGTCCTTACCTTAATGCCGATCATGCTTAAGCTGTCATAATGTTCAAGCGCCGCCACCAGTGGCGGATCCAGGGGGGCAAAAAAGGCAATTGCCCCCCCAAACGGAAAAGCTCGGGCAAAAGTATGTTTTTGCCCCCGCCCAAAGCGATCGACCTCCTTTTTCCCCGACTCCTTTTAGCTTGTAAGCAAGATTTTGGTGCCTCAGCTCTCAACTTCGAACAGAATTATTGAAGTTCAGTGTAAATATTGTGGCTTGGATAGGAAAAAAAGTACCTTGAGTCCATATTTTTCACCCCGTTTTTTTTTGCTTTTCGTCTCCAGTTTCCAAAATCCTACCGAAAAGGCATATTGTGTAACGCAATTTTTCACTGCGCGACGTTTTTTTTGCTTTTCGACTTTGGTTTGCCCCTCCCAAACCACCCGGCTAGATCCGCCACTGGCCGCCACTGCCCAACTGTTCAGAATGGCAGCGACAGAGATGTCGTCTGTGACATCCCAAACGTCCGAAGCAGCCAAGTGCTCTGGCTTATCCTCCACCCCAGTGATCCTGCAGACACTAAGATCGCGGCACCAAATCATCAACAGGCCTTAAGGCCGATTTTGGAGGCTTGCACGGCCTAACAAGCACCGCTATCGCCAGCGATCTGAGGAATCCCATCGTCAGGGAAGCGCCAGCGCCTGTTACCATGGCAACAGCAGCAGCGCCTGCACAGGATAGGATGAGCACGGCGAGACGCAAGCAACGCCACGACCATGACTGGGCACATGCAGTGGCGACCGAACGTTTTCGTCCAAGGGGCACCTTCAATGGGTTCATCCAATCAGTGGGAATGCTATTGAGGATCGCTTAATGGCAAATTTCACAGCATTCATCACTACTTTATCTTGCGGTCGAAGACACGAAATTGTTCCACACTCCGCCAGCTAAGAAAAGGTTCGAAGTAAAGGGGCTTATTGCCTTATTTCAAATCCTGAAGGAATACCTGCGAGTCGACATACTGGGTGCTGAAAATGCCAACGCATTCTCGAGATTTTTTCAACCTTAATACCCATCACGATTGTCGCTTTACGGCTATTAAGAAGCGCTTCATAGAAATATTTAATATACCTACCTGATCAAGGAATTCCTAGTTTTTTTTCCATTTATTTTCCAAACCAGTGATAAAGCAGTGGCATTACAAAATTGTACACAGTTTCCAGTGTGCTTTAAAAATTTGATGTTTTTGGAGGTGGCTCAAGCTATTCTATCGAAACCAGGGTCCCTGCCCGGGAAGTCCGGTGAAGACAAGCTCAACCTAATGATTTTCCCCCGATTAACAAGGGAACTTTTTCATGCTACTTTTCAAGTCCTGAACAACATTTTTTGCAGGTCTCCGTTAGTTAGTCATTGAACAATTCAAGAAGTATTATACGGATAACCTCAAGAACAGTGTTGTTATAGTTTTGTCGCATAATCATTTTGTACAAAAAAATCATACGATGAACAGCAAAAGGCCTTGGTGACGTGTTCTTAATCGCTCATCCTATTGGCCTCGGTCATCGAAAGTGTTGGCACCGCGGATTTTTTGAAACGCCAGGAGAGGGACTGCCGTCTGGCGTGGCTGCTTCATATCCGGCGCATTGAAAACAAACCTGGTTTATACACGGTTCCTATAGCAACGGATTTTCAGTCGGGTAAACTCGTGAAAAAGCGTGGTTACACGTGATGTTGGGTGGACGTAATATTGAAGACTGGCGTTATTTTCTTGTTTGTTATAATCTTGGAAAGTTCAAAAAAATGGAGAAGAACGGATAACCATTAGATCCAATCAGAACTGCTGCGTTCCTCAGTGTGATCCTTCCGAAGAAAGTGTCGAAGTCTCAGCTTACAAGTTTCCTCAGAATAAGGTGCTGTCCAAGCAGGGAAGTTGAAACTGAGAATTGGGAAGAAGATAGGCTCAAATGCTGCTGTCTGTTGCAGAACTTTTCAGCCATCTGACTTCCATTCACATCCACCTGGTAAGCGGCTGTGAGGCCAGTGTACAAAGTATGGCATTTTCGACGAGATCTCGTCGGTGCAGTGCCCTTGGAGACAGGACCGAGTGGTGAATTTTATCAACCTGGTGCGAATTTGCGAGGTTAGTGACACTTAAAATAAACAAATAATGGCGAATGGCTATTAAGACACAGGAGGGACCCTATAAAATGCCCAATTAACTGAATAATGATTGAGGTAGCATTGCATTGTAGGGGTAGGAATGGGCATTTTTCCCTGGTATGTGGCATATTGGTGCAAATTTTGGAGGATGGTGGTGCGAGAATTTTAGATGGCTGGTGCGACTCGTCTGGCCTGCTGCCATACTTTGCAGACTGGCTGTGGGGCTTATGCCTCCTTCCACTCCCTGAGCCTGCTTATAGCAGGAGTAGGCCTTATCCTGGGCCGTCATCAAAGGCGGATCCAAGATTGCCGATCGGGGCACCTTCCCGGGGGCGAGGCGCCATTCTTGACCGAGAAACCCTATCGAATGGGACAAAACCCTATCGGTGGGAGCCGACTTCGCATCCTAGGGTGGGGGGGGGGAAGCGAAATTTCAGGGGCGTGGCCATTTCAGGGGCGCCGAGGGTCAATGGCGGGGGGCGCATGCCCTTTGCCCCTGGATCTGCCTATGGGGCACATGCCCACTTTGCTGTCCCCTTGGATCCGCCTTTGGCTGCATTCCTTTTAGCCCGGGAAACTTACATATTGAAATAATTCGGTAGATATATGCCTTATTCGTTTCAAGCTGTCGGAAATTCCAGTTTGAATGTACGATGAAAAAGCGTTTCCAAACATAAGCGTCGCCACCGGCAAAAAGTGGGGGTGCAGCAAACTTTAACCTGATCCTGACTACAAGCTTGCCTTGGGACCAAAACTCCCGAATTTGGGCTCCCAGCCTTCCGCAGCGGCTGGTTATAAGCCACGCCACATACCAGGCATAAAACACGTATAATTCACCGTTTACCATGCTATTCCCGGGCCCGCTAACGTTGTTTACCTTCGGAGTCCCTCTTTCGCGGCCATCTTGGACGGCACACTAGCGCCTCTGGTGAGCGTGACCGGGGTCAATAGGGAGACTGGGGTCAATTGTAACAAATTTCACATTTCTGGTTCTGGAGAAACATTGTTTTGAGTTAGAGCACTTATAATTATATTTTCATCAACTTTGACGATTTTGCAATGTGACAGATGTAAAAAGATTTCAAAATAAAAACACTTAGGGGTCAAAATTTCACTTCTAAAATTTTACTTCAGCTGTTACAATTGACCCCACGTGAGGGGCAATTGTAACAGTACCGGGGGTCAATTGTACCATGTTAAAACCGTATGAATTTCGGCGATTTATTTGTACCATAAAAACATCCTAATGCAAACATTTTTGCATCTTTGGCCTGCTACACTCAGGCGTCGGCATGTACTTAGTCTGAACCACAGCTTTCACAGATGTAGATATCCCTGATATATCTCTCAACGGCAGTGCATGGCAGTGCAAATGTAAAAATGTGTTTATAATTCGACTGAAATCTCGTTCATTTTTCAAACAGGACACATATAGCCTTAGCAGCTGACGTGACCTTAAATCCCAATTATCATCGTTAAGTTTTCAATATAAGAGATATTGTATATGGCAGCCCACATTGCCACTTTTCCGGAACATATACCAACCTACGAACAAACATATCATTGGAAAGTAATGTGATTATCATAAACAGTAGCGCACCCAGGTGGCAGGGGGCCCCGCACTCCACCCTCCCCCTCCCCACTGTAAGATCCAGGGGGGAGCAAACGGAGCAATTTCTCCCCCAAATCACCCGATTTTTGTCGATTTTCTCCAAAATCCATGTTTTCTAGATTTTAGGCCACTTTACCCCCCCCCAACGGTCGGCCTGGATCCAAGCCTGCCCCCTCCCCACAACGTGTTTTGTACCTCCTCCCGAAAACAGTTGACACTGTAGGTCTGCTCAAAAAGGTCATCACAAAAGGCTTCATCGCTCCCCCAGGATATGAAGATAGGCCCCTTTGAGTGAACAAGTGCGCCCCCTTTCCTCGGCTCGAAGTCCCCTCGTCAGCCCCTCAAACGAACGTCCTGGGTGCGCACCTGATCATAAAATCACTAACCTAGCTACTGGATTTGTGCAGTAGAAGCAAGTTTAATGCGTCGTAAGGCCATAGGGGTCAATTGTAACATTGTTACATTTGACCCCAAGAGAAACGTTACAATTGTCCCCATCGCAACGCGCAATTTTTTAAGCCAGGTTGCCGCTCAACGAGCTGGCCTAGGCGACAGCTTCTGTGCTCATTTCGAAGCTAATCAAACACTCTTTATGCACTGAAACTGTTTCTTCTGTACCTTATCATACCCATCAATAAGCTAATCTACTTTGAATATTTCAAAAGTTACAAAACACCCTCAAAAAAACATAATTGTGAACAGCGTCCGACTTACCCGTCGCCCGAGCTGAAACTTCGTTAACAAAGGCAGCAGCTGATTGCGCATTTCCTGTTGTGCCAATAGATCCATCCATTGATTAGTTTAGGCAATATGGCCATTGTTACAATTGCCCCGTGTTACATTTGACCCCAGTCTCCCCTAGATGCTGATGAAGACTACGGTAGAAACGCGCACATCTGCTGTGTTGGTTGAAATGTACCTGTCTATCACTGAAATGAACATCGAAACTAACACCACAGAGAGAGAAAAACTCGTCACCAGCAAAAATATATAGCGCAGTTTCAATCGTTTACAATTCCTGCATGTCAGTATCCTTGAACAAGTTCTACCAAAATCAGCTCCTCAGCAACTTAAAAACAAAGATCATCCGTTTAGTGCTTCTGCACGTCCTTTCCTAGAAGAAGCATGTGCTGAGATAAACGACGATATATATATATATATATATATATATATATATATATATATATATATATATATATATAATGTATAATACAAGACGAACTAAAGGGAATACAATTGTCAATATCATTACGAACAAAGCTCAACAAATTCAGACAAACAACAAGTGAAACTCAAACGAAAATTGAAGTCTCTTTGCGATGCTAGTCCATGGAAAGAAGTTAGCAATGTTGACATAGTAACGCATTTATCAACACAATCACTCATTAATTATGGAAAAGAAGCGTTATCTCTAGGTTTCAAGTTTCATACAGGCAGGGACAAATATCATTATGTACATCATGTCCGTAGAAACTACAAATGTAACGAGGATTATGTAGAAAAGGGATTAATAAAAGGCATCCTGTTATGCTGTAACGCTTTAACAGACAAAGAACCTGATAAATTGCCTAGAAGATACATGACCGCGTTGAAGAACTTAACCAATGAAGTCCGGTGAAATGAAGAATCTCTTACTAGGCACAGACACATTTGAGAAAAAAGCTCCTGGATTTAGCGGAAAACTCAGAAAGAAATTCAATCAAGAAACAAGAAAACTGTTACAAAAGTCTGAAAGGGGAAATCAGCTTCTTCACCTTCTGGAAGAGGCTCCTACCACGCCACGAATGCGCGGTCTTCTAAAGCAGCACAAAACGAATATACCGATGCGTGCCATTACGTCAGGGATTAGCAGCACTGCAATCGTATCGCAAAAGTATTAGAAAGACCCGTGGGGTATTCCAGAACAGATCAACCAAGACTTGACACCACCATGTCTAGAAAAATCTGAAACTTTATTTCCGGGTTAGTTTTGGGCCGTGAACAAGGCTGTGATAATCTTGGTCCCCTCCGACTAACGGTGACCGAGCTATAGCCCTAGGCATTTTCGGGAGGTCACCTTGTGGACTCATCTTTGATGCTTCATAACTAAAAAACGCATTGCCTGTGGGTTTAACGACGTACCAAATGCCAGGGTCATACGGCAAAAACGCATTGCCTGATTAACAATTTTTGTATATCACTGAACTCGTATTGAACCATAGACCATTTGGAAAAAA
The DNA here is from genome assembly GCA_034440635.1 of Lepas anatifera. Taxonomy (NCBI): domain Eukaryota; kingdom Metazoa; phylum Arthropoda; class Thecostraca; family Lepadidae; genus Lepas; species Lepas anatifera. Next base: position 441,807 of record JAOTON010000462.1, on the reverse strand, counting down.
GGAAGCTTTAAAATTTCAAACAAATTTGACTTTTAATTGGTTTAACCTTTTCTTTTGTGACCTAGCTAGACCTTTTGGCAGTTGAAATTGAACTTTCAGACATCTCAAAAGTCTTGCTTCATAATTTTAATTTTCGTAAATTTTCTCTTTCGATAAAATTAAAAAATGTATTTTTGCTATCAATTCCAAATTTTTAGCATCTATGATAGTTATGCAGACAGCCTGCAGACCACTGCAGTAGTACCCCGGTCTGCAACCTGGGCTGACGCCCCACTGGCGCAGGAGAGCCGCATGACAATGTGCTGAATGTAAACCATATTTCCTTCTCAATGTATCTCTTTATAAGCATGTAGGTCAGTGTTATCATTCTTTTCTTTGAAATAAAGAGCAAGCGGTCAACCCCGGATTCGAACCGGGCACCCCTGATCAATAGACAGGGCCCTAACCACCACACTCCGCACGCTCCCACTAGCCGAACAGCTGTGACCCGTCAGGAGGTCACTGGCCGGTACCACTCAGCCGACGATGTCGTGACGCTGGCGCCGGGTGCTGTGTTCGTCCCGAAAAGGCACGGTATAGAGGTGCTTCTAGAAGGAGAATCAAACATTATTTTGGCCTGGAATTATTTGTATCGCCGACCTAGGACCCTACGCTAGCTCCATGTCAAATTTCGTCCACTGCCATTTATTTCAAGGACTTGAAACCATGGGGAGAAACAAAGGTGGTCCGAGAAATTTAGCACCTGGTAATACATTTTGGACTAATTACTCGAAAGCCATTAGAGATAGATGGGTAGTATAATCGAATGAAATTACCGCAAGTAACTCTTCTATCCAGCCAGCCATGTCAATTCTGAGTTTGTGAGTGGCATGGGCTCAGAACCAGGGGGCAGTGGCGGATCTAGCCGGTGGGTTTGGGAGGGGCAAACCAAAGTCGAAAAGCGAAAAAAACGTCACGCGGTGCAAAAGAGCGCTAGAATATGACTTCTCAGTAGAATTTTTGGTATGTACGGCGAAAAAAACGTCACCGGGTGAAAAATATAGGCTCAAGATACTTTTTTCCTATCCAAGGCCCCATATTTCCACTGAACTTAACTGGTTCTGTTTGAAGTCGAGAGTTGAAGCACCAAAATCTTGCTTTCAAACTAAAAAGGAGTCGGGGAAAAAGGAGGTCAGTCGCTTTGGGGGGCAAAAACATAGTTTTGCCCCGAACTTTTCCGTTTGGGGGAGGGGGGCAAATGCCTTTCCCCCTGGATCCACCACTGCCAGGGAGCTGCGTATAAAAAGTTGTTTTCCTCAAATTCTATTTATGCTTATGCCTGTAAAACAAAGAATTTCAACATCACAATATCCATCTGCAAATATTATCTGGCGGAAGCAATGTTCTTTCCTTATCTAAAATGAAAATTCAAATCGGTCAATTAAATTGCAAGATATTAATGTTGGAATGAAATGAACTAAATGCAGTCTTCCAGAAGAATGGTAAAAACTAGGTCAACATTTTACGTTTTGCATTCAAAATATAACTAAGCATAATAAAATAGGCCTAGCTACCCCTAGGCAACTGTCTTTAAGCTAACTGAAGCGTGCCTTCTGACATTTCCAGAGTACAAGTCGGCCGTCAATTTTCAGTAGGTTTTTGCTCGCGTGAGAAATACCGCGTTTTCGCGCAATAGATGCTGTCGGACCAGTTCAATTATTTTCCCTTAGCTGGCGCTTGATACCTATTGAAATGACACCAATTTCAAGTTCGTAGCTTAAGAAGTAAAAATTAGAAAAATATAAACAGAAAAGTTTGTTGCCAAATTTCTCAAAAACTATTTCGGATTTCGACTCGGGGCTTCAGTTTGGGTGTTTGGCGTAGGACCACCCTACAAAATTGCAGAGCTCTGGCATAAATTCTCAGGAAGGGCAGAAAACGACAGCGACGAGAACGACGACAACAACGACAACAGACCACGATGAGACCCGCCGAGCGGCCAGTATAGAGCCGCTTGAGAAATCTCAATCCGCTACGCTCCATGGATTTCGTCATGCGGCTCTGACAGCCTTATGTTTAACACCTCAAACAAAGCGATTGCTTTTGAAATTGGCTGCTAGCAGTGATATTGCATTGTCTTCAAAGACATTTTCGTCGTGCAAGTGTCAGAGTTTATACAAATTAACATGCGCCCACACGACGGGGGATAACCGGCCTCCCCAGGTTTCCATAGGTAGTAAAAAAAAACACCATCGCGCAGCGCCGCCGTACTTCATCTGCCTCTTACCCGACATTTTTACAACCTCTGGCAAAATTTTAGGCTTGGGTCATATTAGGTCAGATCGCTAGTCCAGGTCAAGAGACCTAACTCAAACAAATTTTAGAGGTGCATCAGTAAGATCAACCTTAACGTATCGGCCTTAGATTCACATTACATAGTAAGGTCACTGAGAAAGAAAGTTCGAAGCAGGATTTCCATATCGATAACCTGAGACAAGGTCAGAGTCACCATCTCTCCATTAGAAATTCATGGGGCAATTGTTAAATTTTGATAACTTGCGAGAATTGAGAATTGCTGAGAATTGCAATGGATGTTTTATTTCTACGTTATCAAGTCTGACTTGCCACTGCAGTTTGATTAATATTCTTTTTACCATACAGACCTCAACCTGGCTCTAGGTCAAAACAGGTCAATTTTGAAATTTGACTAGACATTATTATAATATATATATATATATATATATATATATATATATATATATATATATATATATATATATATATATATAATCCTCCGATAGGGCTCGGCAAGAGCATTCCAATGGTGCTGAACATTTTTCTACAGCTTTGCTCTGTCAGCTATTATGCCACAAAATTTAGGTTTCCACTGTGTTCCTTCCTGTAAGGAATACTTTGACCTCGAGCGACCTCAAAGGTGACCCGCCCAAGTTTCACATGAACGATTTTTAATAATCCGTGTAAGTTCTGAGACCGGTATGGCGGAACACTACGCTAACTAGGCCGCCAAAGCTTGTTTGGACCCTTAACTATTCTGAGGCCTCTCTGCTGAACTGAGCAGCCCCTGAGCTGGTTTGGCTCCCGCTGTACAGCTATAGGACCCGCTGAGCTGAGCTGGGGGCCTGTTCTGAGACCCTCATATCAGCCGTGCAGGGGGCCCGAGCTGAGCTTATTCCCAAAGCTAATCTGTGAACCCCTGTGCTGAACTGGGGTCCCGAGCTGGTCAAGTCCCCCTGAAATCTTCGAGAGTCACTGAGCTGAACTGGCGTCCGTGAGCCTGAGCGGGCCCCTTGAGCTGTTCTGAGACCCTAAATAAGCCAACCTGGAAGTCCCTGAGCTGAGCCGAGCCCCTAAGCTAACCTGGCTCCCTGAGCTAATCCGGGGACCCTGTTCGGAGCTTTTAGGGCCCTGTGCTTACGTGGGTCTCTTAAAGGGAATGCGGCACCTTGGTCGAATCCTGGAATTTAGTGTAATTAGGGGAACTTTTAGCCGAACATCATGGAAGCGTCCATGATTTATCTGAAAAATGTACAATGAGCTCAAGATTTAGATTTTTAAAATGCTCCTCTAGGGAAACAAATACATATCTGCCAGTGGATGATGTCCTGATCTGGATACCACTACCATATTCTAAAGGCTTCAAGGGCTTCGATTGGCTGATACTCACCGTGACGTCAGCATCTGTCGTCACATCAACAACTGACAACTGTGGCCTGCTACTAAGGGTACATGTATGGTACATTTCAGGTAGTTTTTAGCTTTTCTCTACGGAAATTTTGAGTTTCAAGACAAATGATATATAGAGTAGCGGGTTTCCGGCATGCTTTACAACTTTACAATCAAACAGCTTTACAATCTCAGTTAAAATCACGATATAAAGGTGCCACATTCCCTTTAATAAGCTAGTCTCTTAGCCCATGAGCTGGCCTGGGGCCCCCGGAGCTGACTGATTTGGTTCCTGAGCCATGGTGTGGGCACTGGAGCCTCTAGGATGACTTGGCGACTCCTGAGCGGCATAGGCACAGGAGCCGGGAAGGGGCAGGCCAGGGAGTCGCTGCCGGGAGGGGGCAGGCCAGGGGAGTCGCTGCCGGGAGGGGGAAGGCCAGGGAGTCGCTGCCGGGAGGGGGAAGGCCAGGGAGTCGCTGCCGGGAGGCAGGCCAGGAGTCGCTGCCGGGAGGGGGCAGCGGAGTCGCTGCCGGGAGGGTAAGGCTAGGGAGTCGCTGCCGGGAGGGGAAGGCCAGGGGAGTCGCTGCCGGGAGGGGGAGTGAGTAATACATGACATGACTGCCCCCCCCAATTTTCTGTGGTGGACCCCTGCAACGCATATAAAAATATCAGCAATTGAAATATAGAACAAGAAACCCAAGCCGGCACGACAGCTTGTCTGGGAAAGCTCCAGTTCTGCCGTACGCCCTCTGCAAGCCCCTGGACTGAAAGGCTGTGAAAAAGCCTAGACACCTACTACCCGAATCCTTCCAGGTGAGCCCGGAACACTGGATCCAATTAAAACTCCAGCCCGGGCCCCCCTTTGCTCTTCTGTAATATGTCACATTACCTTTAAGGGGTATGTGACACATTAGCCCAATTCCGGAAGAAGTAGTATACACACTTTTGTATTAACAATAATGAGTTTTGCCTTATCCCTGCTGAACAATGTTTAGAAATTTCGATGTTTCGTATTATTTAATTTCCCCTCACTAAAGGTAAAACGTATCAATATCCACGTGATACCAGGATCTGGTACGGTTAAGGTACGGTGTGGCTCTGGTATGACGTCATGATCTGGTAACACGATCAGCCTCTTCATTTGCGCCGCAAATGAATATGAACACAAATAAAGCGGGTTTTTTTCTTTCTTTTTTTTGGCTAAACGAGACAACTGTTAGGACCCAAAGTGAAGCTTATCAATTTCTGCTATTTTTTATCAACCTGTTTGTGTCTGAACATGTTGAACACCAATCATGTTCAAAATTATGCAGTGAAGAAAATACACGCATTTATAGCCAGTAGCACGGTCACGTTAAGCATGTAGGTTTTAAAGCAGTCCAAGCGGGAACAATTTGCGCGCGCAGCGGGGCTTGAGCATTACGTCACGTTCACACGGTCACCAACGGTCAGCTCGTACATGTGGCAACCCGGGGAGGACAGGGTCGACCGGGGCTAATTTCTACCTATTTCTCCGCGAACGGAAAGTTCTGGAAGAAAAAATAATATCGAAGACGTGGTTTCTCAGCATGCTCTATCACTTAATCTCAGTTCGTATCCCATAAAAAAGGTACCATATTTCCTTTACCTTCCAGACTACAGGCCGCAATAAAATCGTTGGACCAGAAGTGGACAAAAGTGGAACTTCTGCGCATGGCTAACGAATATGCTTGGCACGAACCTCACATTTTGTCTCACTATTACCAGTACACGTCGGTTCGATTGCTACGGTGCTGATATTTCACAGCGCCGGCGCCGGGGCTGCGCTACCCATACGGCACGCCGCTCTTTCTCTAAGTGAGCATACTTCTGAGTCAAAAAGTCGGAGAACAAGTAAATTTGACGAGAACATGGGGCAAATTTTTGCTCCCGCCAAAGCCCCTCTGGGTACGGGCCGAGACAGGGACACGCGCGGCCCCAGCCACCAACAATATGCACCAAAACAGCGAGAGAGGGCCCCAGCCACCACCAAAACAGCGAGCGCGGCCCCAGCCACCACCAAAACAGCGAGCGCGGGTCCCAGCCACCAACAATATGTACCAAAACAGCGAGAGAGGCCCTAGCCACCACCAAAACAGCGAGCGCGGGCCCCAGCCACCACCAAAACAGCGAGCGCGGCCCCAGCCACCACCAAAACAGCGAGCGCGGGTCCCAGCCACCAACAATATGTACCAAAACAGCGAGAAGGGCCCTAGCCACCACCAAAACAGCGAGCGCGGGCCCCAGCCACCAACAATATGCACCAAAACAGCGAGAAGGGCCCCAGCCACCACCAAAACAGCGAGCGTGGGTCCCAGCCACCAACAATATGTACCAAAACAGCGAGAGAGGGCCCTAGCCACCACCAAAACAGCGAGCGCGGGTCCCAGCCACCAACAATATGTACCAAAACAGCGAGAGAGGGCCCTAGCCACCACCAAAACAGCGAGCGCGGGCCCCAGCCACCAACAATATGCACCAAAACAGCGAGCGTGTCTGACGTCGTGAGTGGTTCTCACGTGGTTCACATTCTCGCATTCAGCAAATCACCAAACATCATTACGCGGGAAGCGTGGTGCTATTTCAGAAGGAACTGCCCCCCCCCGCCAAAGGAGACTTTGGTGAATGAGATGACTGCATGGCAAGCATCGCCAGCTAGACGAATGTAACACAAGCCTGGTACTTGGGGTGGACGTCGCCAGCCAACAGTGGTGGACGTCGGTGACGACTCACCTTCGACGAGAGAGGTGAGGAGGGTGACGTTGGCAGCCAACAGTGGTGGACGTCGATGACGACTCACCTTCGACGAGAGGGTGAGGAGGGTGACGTTGGCAGCCAACAGTGGTGGACGTCGATGACGACTCACCTTCGACGAGAGAGGTGAGGAGGGTGACGTTGGCAGCCAACAGTGGTGGACGTCGCTGACGACTCACCTTCGACGAGAGAGGTGAGGAGGGTGACGTTGGCAGCTTTTCTCCGGCCCGCCGGTAAATTGAGGCCGATCTTCTCTAACTTTTCCCGCAGGAGTCTCCCGCCGTTCTTCGATTTTGCTCTGCAACAAAGAGCCAAAGCGATTTAATCGAACTATTCGTTGAACATTGACTTTGGCAGCAAAGACAACCAAATAACAATAAATGTTACCAAAATAGACAGAACGATAAGCAAAAATGAGGAATAAAAAACTGACTAAAGCGCACTATGATAAGCACAGATAAATCGAAAGTAAATATTCAAAACGAAAGGAAAGGGAAGTCAATTTCTGACAAACCGCATTTAGTTCGATATCACCAGAGCATAAACAAAATAAGCGTAACAGCAATCGTAATGCAATCGTAAAAAACATCGGAGCAGTGTGCTGCACAAAAGCAACACACATAGGGCCAAGTCAGATGCTTTGGGACGGGTCAAAGTCCATGTGTTGTCAGGAGAGGATTGTATGACCTCAGAGGACAGGCTGAGTACGATACAGCCCTTCTTAATGGTACTAAGTTCAGAAAGATGTCAGCCTGCCACCTATCTCTTGCCTTAATGTCGCATTCAAATCCAATATTTATATCAAACATTCTGTGCACTCTCTCCGACAAAGACCAGCCAAAAAAACCAGCATTCCACGCATTTTCGGTGATAACGTCGGCAGCACGTTTCGTGCGTGAAGCCCGCATCCGCCCGCCCGCTCGTCCCAGCACTCCTACCTTTCTCAGCCCGGCACTCCTACCCTTCCCAGTCCAGCACTCCCCGCCTGTCCCAGCCCAGCACTCCCCGCCTGTCCCAGCCCAGCACTCCTACCCTTCCCAGCCCGGCACTCCTACCCTTCCTAGCCCGGCACTCCTACCCTTCCCAGTCCAGCACTCCCCTCTCTTCCCAGCCCGGCACTCCCCGCCCGCCCGCTCGTCCCAGCACTCATACCCTTCCCAGGACATCACTCCCCTCCCTTCCCGGCACTCCCCTCCCTTCCCAGCCCAGCACTCCCCTCCCGTCCCGGCACCCCTGCCCGTCCCGTCCCGGAACGTTCTGCCCGTCCCGTCCCGGGACTCCCGCCCTTCCCAGCCCGCCACTCCCCTCCGGTCTCGTCCAGGCACTCCCCGCCCTTCCCAGCCCGGCACTTCCCTCCCGTTCCGTCCCGGCACGTTCTGCCCATCCCGGCACTCACGTCCCGTCCCGTTCCTTCCCAGCCCGGCACGTTCCGCCCCACAACCCCGCGGCGCGGCACGACCGCAAAACGATCGGTATCAGTCAGACCAAGGCGACGGGAAAATGAGCAGGTTGGTGGGGCGCTACAGAGTACAAACTGAACCACTCGGTCCTGGCGCCACTCCTCTCCGCACCAGACCACCACACCAAAACACGCCACATCCAGCGGCACGCCCGGGGAGAGAGAGAGAACGCACTCACCGTTTCCACATTATACTCGCGTTCAAAAGACTTGGCAGTCTAACATTTCTCCCCCGTCCGCCCAAATAGTCTGCCTGGCGCCGCCACTTGCATAGCCAAATATGTGTGTCGCGATACCTCATGGTAACAGCAGGCTGGTGGATGCATGTAGCTTTACGGCACAATATTTACCGTGAGCCGGCCGGCCCGGCGGCACTTCACGGTACGGATGAAGGCCGGTCATTAGAATGGGGATTGTTACTAGAGGAGGGACTTTTCAGTCCCGCAGTCACGGCGCCGGGACCCGATCTGGTCCCGGCGGGACTAAAGCCGGGACCAAAGGCTAAATACCGGGTCTATACCGGGACCAGAAGCCAGCAGGATCGAGCAAAATTCACTGTAATGGAAATGCACATTTTACCTGAAACTAAGATGCGAGACAAAACATAACCGTGATTTCCAAACACATATTATCCACTGCATTGCCCCCTTGATAACATTTTCCAGCTCCATCCGACGAGAAAGTATCCATTTAAGTGGATGGAAGAGCAAAAACAATGTTGTATACACACACATCACATAGAACTACCCTCACACTAAATTTCATTCTTTAGAAACCACATTTTCAGGTGTAATTTATATTACTTCACTTGACTATCAATCAACTACGAGACAAAACCAAAACAAACCCACTAATAGTGGGTACCAGGGTCAAAATCACTTTAATTTGAAAAACCCATTTTGTACATAGGTACTTGAAGGCGTCAGAACGTATAGCTCCGTTGAAAGGAAAATTCAGGAATTGGTGACTGGAAACGGCAGTACCCACCTACTCCAATGTTTCAATTGTTTCAATAAAAGTTTCAATTGATCGATTCAATTATTAGTTTCAATTTTTTTATTTTCAAGGAGGTCCATCCGGTCTGAAGAAATCCCTAGGCACAAATAATACATATACTTGACAAATTAAACGGACTCCTATCTCTGGCATTGCCTTAAACATTTAGAGTGGTGAATTTGACTACAAAACACATATCAAATCTCCCAAAAACTACTCATCAGTATTTAATATTAATTCTTCACTTCAACCACCGCAAATCACCAGGCGCCAAGTAGAAGTTCAAGATTTTAAGTTCCAAGGCATAAAATGTGTAAAAAACCGGTGATAATTCATAAAGAGTTGAATTCATTCTTTTACTATACGTGCTATTTTTTCTGTTGCCTTTGATGCACCGTCTACAACTGCTTTATTAATCCTGCCTATCAAAACCCGATGTTGATATTACCGTAGGAAAGTATGACCTTTGATGTGCTTAAAATGAAAAGAAGCCGTTATTCCACGAATCCAAGGAAGTATTTCCTGTCAACGGTGCTACCTGATCCCAGACATTTGCCTGGACTCCACATTTGGGAAGCCTGCATGATCCTGTCTTCCTGTTGAACCGTGCTGCTCTTGTTGATGTCGAGAAGGAAGGAAACTGGAAGGCGAGGGGCTGATTGTTTTTGGAGAACTCGGTATGTAAAATACTGATTGGTAATTGGTATGTTGCAAGGCTGGTTTTTTAAGCCAAAATATAATACAAGATCGCTAACGATTTATTGGCATACAATGTGCCTATAATTTCCACAGCCTGGTTAAGTTTACATTCGTAGGGTACATTATAAGCGGTCTTTTCCTCGTGTTTATAACTGTGCTTATTGTTTCAATTCTGATTAGACCCATGACAGAAAAAAAAACAATTTCTTAGGCAAAACAGCTTTATTCAAATATACAAATACCCAGATCCTTCATCCAGCATCAAAATTCGCATAATTTTTCATTAACAGCAAAATCAGCCATTCCTTTAGTCACATTCCAAGTGTAAAAGTGATTGTACAATTGGTCCTAGGTGCTTTGGTGATTTGATCTTAACACACGCATTGACAGCGTGTCTGAGCCAACTCCGCTTTGACAGGGGGCGGGTACCCGCCCACCTAAGATCTTGAGAACCATGCTAGATAGCAAAAAACGATAAACGTCGTTGGGTAGGCGTTTGGTATCGAAAATATTCGAGTCATTTTTTGGTCAGGTCACATCTAAGGTCACTAGAGGTCAAGACACGCCGTCATTGGGATAACATGTAAATGTAGGTTTTTGGTGACCAAAGTAAAGATAGAGCAAAAAGGATTTACACAATCGGAATCCTCGCAGCAAGCCGAATCGAATGATACACACACACATATATATATATATATATATATATATATATATATATATATATATATATATATATATATATATAAACTTAAACTTGTTTTGAAGTCAGGTCACCTGACCTGTACTGGTGACCTGGTCTGAGATGACCCAACCTTAAAATTCTGTAAAATGTTGTAAAATGATCAGGAAAAAGTATGCCAAGTACGGCAGCCCGTAGCACCGCCGTTTTTGTGCTATCTCCAAAAAAACCGAATGGGGGCGAGTACCCGCCCCCGTCAATGCGCGTGTTAAGGATCCTGAAGGTGTTCGTGCCCCGACTTTCCCTGATAAATCTTAGGCATGTTTATTGATTGAATGTTGATGGATGGACAGAAAGGAGGCGTTAATACCGCTTACATTTGGATTGACCTGTTAAGTGCTTCACTTGCAAACCTACCTTCAGAGAGCATTGTCAGATAATTTGACAATATTTTTTCATTATAGTAGATAATGATTTCCTGAGGTCATGATTCATGTTTTATCTTCACTTTTTACCTCCTGATGATATGAAATTGCTTAATATGTTTGATTCGTATTCCACAAGAAAATGAAGAATTTGAATGGCGATAAAGTGAAAAAGGCTGCAGGAACCAGGCCTGGCCCGCATCCTTCCTCGCCGGGACCACGGTTCCTATAGATACGGTTCGGACATGACAGCTAGCTGACTGCCTAATTTGCCAGCATGTTGAGGATATGGAAGTATTTTGGAGGGTTCTGTTCAAGATAACTTTGGTTCTGGTAGCACAAGGCAGCATTCAGCGTTCTGATTTTTTGAGCGAAACTTTCGAAACAGAATTCTGAGGGAATTAGCATGAAATTCATCGTAGATTCTCCTGGTTATAAAAACATGTCAGGGACTAAAAACTGCACCCAGAAGATAGCCTAACCAATTTTACATACCAAACATAAAAATATACCCTTAAGCACCACTTTAATTTTCCCACTGGCCCGTGCCCCAAACCCCTGCAAACAGTCCCATTGGAATTACATGTTAAATTTCGCTGCAAAAAAAAACCATCAGACCCAGAAATGGAACCTTCAAAACCCCCAGAATTCTAGAGAAGTATCTCATATCCACCCCCTGGCCGGGACTAGGACCGAGACCGGCTTTTTCCAACCGGTTTCTTCCAAAACTTTCCACCTGGAATTGTCAGAGGCCGGTACCGGCGCCAGCTCTCCAACGCCGGGGAGTGAGGGCAGGCCGCAGCCTTCTCTGCAGCTGTCAGTCTCGGTAATGTCAGAACAAAACACTCTGCCGTGCTTAAGATTCACTGATTCTTCCAAATAGATGGATTTATTTTTTACGCAAGGGTTTAATTACTTCCCTCATACTGCCTGTTTAATACGCGGCATGGAGCACCGACGCTCTGGTTGAGATTATCGTGCAGAAAACATTGGACAACAGCTCCCGACGCCACTGAACAGGGACCTTACCATGTTTTATATGTATTGCAAGCCCCACTCTCCACCTGAATAATATCGCCAAGACATTTATCCACAAAATCGTAAGATATACCTCTCTTAGAATATGCTGTGATCCATTTCGCCACCACCACCCGGCTGCCGCCGCACGGGCCGCGCTCCTCAACACCGCACCTGCAGCCGCCGCCGCACGGGCCGCGCTTCTCAACACCGCACCTGCAGCCGGTTTACCCGGCTGCCGCCGCACGGGCCGCGCTCCTCAACACCGCACCTGCAGCCGGTTTACCCGGCTGCCGCCGCACGGGCCGCGCTCCTCAACACCGCACCTGCAGCCGGTTTACCCGGCTGCCGCCGCACGGGCCGCGCTCCTCAACACCGCACCTGCAGCCGGTTTACCCGGCTGCCGCCGCACGGGCCGCGCTCCTCAACACCGCACCTGCAGCCGGTTTACCCGGCTGCCGCCGCACGGGCCGCGCTTCTCAACACCGCACCTGCAGCCGGTTTACCCGGCTTTGACAGCTGGCACTGAGTGCCATCGGCGGCGCCATCGACTCTGGTAAACGACAGCAGCGGCGGCGCTCTGCTGCACATGAGCTTCCGCTGATGACGCCGACTGGCAGCGCCCATCAGCCGGCTCCGGACGGCTTGACCCAGGCGATGGCTTAATACTGGCACGACAATAACAGCGCTATACCACCACGATGGGAGACCCAAAATCTAGGAGGGGGATCTCGACCCCCAACCCCTCCTCCCCGGGATCTCCACCCGTGGTTTAGGCTCGATGGGTATCTTCATAATGCGATTGGAACTGAGGCAGCCATGTGATAGAGCATGCCGAGAAACCACGGATTGCTATTTCATTTGTCTCAGGACTTACCGTTCGCGAAGAAAACGGTAAGACTCCACCACTCACCGTCACGCGAACACTGCTCATCATGACGATGTGATGTAATGCCCAGCTCACACCGTGCAGACCAGATCTACTCCTTTAACAACCATGCGCTAAACGTGACCTTGGTGTTGGCGGTTATGGATGCATATAACCAGCTTTATTGACTATATTCGAACGTGATAATACCGTATTATATGTTAAAAACTAGCGGATAATGATAAGGGTTCCTTTTGGGTCTCAGCCACTGCATTGGGTAAAAAAACGCTGAATATGTGCTAGCATTCATATATTGTCAATATGAAAGGTTGATCACAGCACTAAACAATAGCAGATCTGACGCCGCCTGGACGTCTCGCCTATTTGGAGTAATTCACTTTTGAGGAAGGAAAATCAAAGAAGACAAAATATTAGGCTTATTGGTCTTGTTTCAGCAGAAATAAGGTCAAATCTATCATTTTCAATAAAGACTGTCCCCAAGATCACTCAAATCGAGAATTCCACCGGTGCCACCTTCCCTTTAAGACACCTTGATAGCTGTATGATGTCGCAAAGTATAGCTCCTTTTAAAGTGTAAGTACACGGGTTGATGAAATGTTTCGGTAAACTAAACCAAAGACCTAGGTCGAGCTTCCGAACAACGATCCACTGAATTCCCGTCTAAACACATTCAGTAGGAGGTAGGGACTAAGATAATGGGGGAAGCGGGCAGCCTGGTCCGGTTTGGAAAAGTTTTCTAAAAGCCTCATAAACCATAACTCGACCAAACACGCATATTCAAGTAGGTGCTTAGTAGGCCTTCTTGAAAACATGTTTTCTCTTCTTTATTTTATCCGTGGTTTCTTCCCAACCCCGAAAACTAGACTCTCATAGGGCATGATCCAGTGCCTCCCAAAACCTGCTCCAACCTCCTCCTGCGCATTCCAGTGCCTCCTCAAGCTTCCACAAAGCTCTCCAAGCTCACCTCAAACTTTCTCCAATCTCCCCTCAAAGGAGAGGAGGTTCTTTCGAAGGAGGATAAAGGAGCGCAGTTCTGGCGCGCGAATTTCATTTAAAAAGACAAAAACCGTATTGCTGGTACCGCAGGCGGCAGTGTTGAGGCCCCGTTCAGGTCTGGTCAGCGATTCGGCGCAGTTTTGCAGCCAGGGTTCCTGCCAGTCCTAGTAGCTGGGAGACCATTGGCCTCAAGGCTTAACAAGGCGGGGGTGGAGAGGCGCGGACGTGAAGTGATTTTCGCCGGATACAATTTCCGTTCTTGAGCGTCGGAGAGTCGTTCATAGTAATAGTTTACCTTTCCTTAATTTCACACAACTATATGACCGGACACAGGTTCAGATAAACCTGTTCATTGGATGAGGCCGAATAAAGTCTTGATTGAAGTCTTATCCTATCCCATGTGCCCCGAGAAAGGAAAATGTTATCGTGGTTAGGATCCATCCCAGATCAGGGGTGAAAGGGGCACGCGCCAGACAATGATCTAAGGGGGAAAAGATTGAAAACCAGGGGCGGTGCAGAGGGAACCGGGCGTTTGTGGGTAAGTTGTGATTGTGATATCGCTGTTTCCCCCTTGTCATTTCCGCTAAAATACACTAAATGAACATGGAAGGCTTCAATCAAATTACCATAATCCGATTGCTCCGCTACGGCAGCACTATGAGCGCTGATCAGCCGCAGGCTCATATCTGGCCGTCTGTTTTGGCCGTCGATTCTGCTGATATTTAAGCTCATATCTGGCCGTCTGTTTTGGCCGTCGATTCTGCTGATATCTAAGCTCATATCTGGCCGTCTGTTTTGGCCGTCGATTCTGCTGATATCTAAGCTCATATCTGGCCGTCTGTTTTGGCCGTCGATTCTGCTGATATCTAAGCTCATATCTGGCCGTCTGTTTTGGCCGTCGATTCTGCTGATATCTAAGCTCATATCTGGCCGTCTGTTCTGGCCGTCGATTCTGCTGATATCTAAGCTGATATCTGGCCGTCTGTTTTGGCCGTCGATTCTGCTGATATCTAAGCTGATATCTGCCCGTCGATCCTGCTGATATCTAAGCTAATATCTGACCTTCTGTTCTGGCCGTCGATTCTGCTGATATCTAAACTGATATACATACATACATACAATTATTTTCCGACATTGCACAAACAAGTAAATCAAGATGAATCCCCGATAGGCGTAAAAGCGCCAAGGCACTTAAGTCACGACGCCGCTCGGGTTATCTGGCCGTCGATACTGCTGATATCTAAACTAATATCTGGCCTTCTATTCTAGCCGTCGATACTGCTGACATCTAAACTGATATCTAGCCGTCGATACTGCTGACATCTAAACTGATATCTAGCCGTCGATACTGCTGACATCTAAGCTGATATCTAGCCGTCGATACTGCTAACATCTAAGCTGATATCTAGCCGTCGATACTGCTGATATCTAACCTGATATCTAGCCGTCGATACTGCTGATATCTAAGCTGATATCTTGCCGTCGATACTGCTGATATCTAAGCTGATATCTAGCCGTCGATACTGCTGATATCTAAGATGATATCTAGCCGTCGATACTGCTGATATCTAAGCTGATGTCTAGCCGTCGATACTGCTGATATCTAAGCTGATATCTGGCCATCTAGCCGTCGATTCTGCTGACATCTAAGCTGATATCTGGCCGTCTGTTTTGGCCGTCGATTCTGCTGATATCTAAGCTGATATCTGCCTGTCGATACTGCTGAAATCTAGGCTGATATCTGGCCGTCGATCCTGCTGATATCTAAGCTGATATCTGACCTTCTCTTCTGGCCGTCGATTCTGCTGATATCTAAACTGATATACATACATACATACAATTATTTTCCGACATTGCACAAACAAGTAAATCAAGATGAATCCCCGATAGGCGTAAAAGCGCCAAGGCACTTAAGTCACGACGCCGCTCGGGTTATCTGGCCGTCGATACTGCTGATATCTAAACTGATATCTGGCCTTCTATTCTAGCCATCGATACTGCTGACATCTAAACTGATATCTAGCCGTCGATACTGCTGACATCTAAGCTGATATCTAGCCGTCGATACTGCTGATATCTAAGCTGATATCTAGCCGTCGATACTGCTGATATCTAAGCTGATATCTGGCCATCTGGCCGTCGATTCTGCTGACATCTAAGCTGATATCCGGCTGTCTGTTCTAGCCGTTGATACTGCTGACATATGGCCGTCTGTTGCGTCGACGCAGATTTCCGCAGCTGCTCCGACAACTCCCTCCGTCTTTTCTGACAAGCACAGCAGCATACCCATACTGTAACCTGCCCACATACCCATCAAATCAAGCACCCAGCCAACACATTTATAGTTGTGGATGTCTCGGGGCTACCTCGATTTTCCACACACAGCGCCCCAATACCACACCCTAGGAGAATGTTCGGCACATCACCTAACCCCGGCCTCCGCCGCCGCCCAGTCCCACCTGTTGTGCTACCCAATTGGCGCGACCAAGTGGCGCGCTAAAACAGTTGGCTGGACAATACCGCAGATCTGGGCACAACAGTGGCGCCAGTGGCGGGACCGGCTGCAGACACAAGCCTGGCAACGGCCGCCTGCCGGCCCGCGCACAAGCTCCACCACCGCCTCACAGCCACAGCCACGGGCTCCACCACCGCCTCACAGCCACAGCCACGGGCTCCACCACCGCCTCACAGGCACAGCCACGGGCTCCACCACCGCCTCACAGCCACAGCCACGGGCTCCACCACCGCCTCACAGCCACAGCCACGGGCTCCACCATCGCCTCACAGCCACAGCCACGGGCTCCACCACCGCCTCACAGCCACAGCCACGGGCTCCACCATCGCCTCACAGCCACAGCGGGCTCCACCACCGCCTCACAGCCACAGCCACGGGCTCCACCATCGCCTCACAGCCACAGCCACGGGCTCCACCATCGCCTCACAGCCACAGGGCTCCACCACCGCCTCACAGCCACAGGCTCCACCACCGCCTCACAGCCACAGCCACGGGCTCCACCACCGCCTCACAGCCACAGGCTCCACCACCGCCTCACAGCCACAGCCACGGGCTCCACCACCGCCTCACAGCCTCAGCCACGGACTCCACCATCGCCTCACAGGCACAGCCACGGGCTCCACCACCGCCTCACAGCCTCTCCTGTGCAAGCCGGGCCGGCGACAGCGGCTTTGTTTTGCCAACGCCGGTGCCCGAATAAATCATTAATGTCATGCACCGACCCTGATCGGATGGCCAGCGCCAGAACAAAAACACCGCACAACAAAGCACGCCGAGCCTTCGGACCTTTTTATTCGACGGGGCGAACCACCGCACACTCAAGTCAATATCAATGAGAATGTCCCTAGGGGGCGGCCGGATGGCGGTGGTTGTGTAGACCTGTATCGTCCACGGTAGTCCTGCAGGGTGGTATGGCATACAGCTATAGAAGGCGACGCAGGACCAGATGAGGCGTACCGTGTGAGTTCTGTCGGTTCTTCCGTAGCTGACTTCAGCAGCAGTTCCAGTCACAATAGGTGAACCATTAGATTAGCTGTCTACTTGAGAGCTAGCGTTGGCGTTACGCGTTCTGTGACAGATAGTGTAACAAGTAATTGTTCCGCAATGCTCCATTCATTTCGGTGATTGATTCCCGCCCTTTGGGATCAGACCTTGCGGCTCCATCCGGCTGCCCCCTGGCTGTATGCCGCATGGTGACCTGGGGTCATTTCTGCCTCGGGATGGAGCGGTGGCGCACGCTTGTAATTTCTCCTGAATTTCCGGCGACCTCAGTTTGTCGTTCCCATGTTTTTTACCCTTATCCCTTCATGTAATGTTTGACATATTTAGATAAAAGCCTGTTTATTCAAGCCAGTGCTAAATTGACATAATTCCCCTCCGTATAGGGCCCAAATCAGTAACCTTGGTTAATAATAGCAGTAGATTTCAAGCTGTAAAGTTATTCGTAAAATACAGCCGGAGATCGGCAGCACTTCGTTTTTGTCGACTTGATAGGCTCGGCGAATCCGAGGAGCGAGAGATGCAGTTGTGCCCAAGCAGGGTGACCGCATCTGACGGCGGAGCGCCGGAAACCGCCGGAAACTGACGTTGTGCCCTAGCCTTCTCAGCCTTGGCCCTGCGGCCACCTCCAGAGGCGTTCACACCCCCCATTAATGTTTTACCCGCGTCCATTAGAGCTGAGTTGGGGCGTCTGCGTAGCGCCGGTCACGCGATCACGCCTGTCGGGTAGGGGGTTGGGGGGGGCGGTGACCGGCACCTCGACTTGGCCCGCCCGGCGGCAAACGCCGGGCGAGCGCAATTGCCTCGTCCCCGCGCTGCAGTCCGCGACGCCCAAAAATGGCGCGCCCACAAAAACAGGGCATTGCGCCGACACGCCATCAAATAGGCCATCGTAGACACGTAGATCAGCTTGGATGGTCTCAGAGCGCTGCTGTACCAGGGGTGGGCTGTGGTCTGCTGAGTGTCCTGTTCGAGGCGCAGTCCACTCCCCAAACCCACCCAGGCACCTTCAAGATCCCAGCACAGCTTGGCTTCTCGGGGCAGCAGCCCAGCCCAATGAAGCGGCTGGCCGAGGCGGTCCGCTGCCGCCGCCGTGCTCTTGGTCACGTGCTATTGTTGCGGACGCGCCTGCAGTGGAGGCAGTCCACCGCCGTGCTTTTGGTCACGTGCTATTGTTGCGGACGCGCCTGCAGTGGAGGCGGTCCGGCTCTGTGCTCTTGGTCACGTGCTATTGTTGCGGACGCGCCTGCAGTGGAGGCGGTCCGCCGCCGTGCTCTTTGTCACGTGCTATTGTTGCGGACGCGCCTGCAGTGGAGGCGGTCCGCCGCCGTGCTCTTGGTCACGTGCTATTGTTGCGGACGCGCCTGCAGTGGAGGCAGTCCACCGCCGTGCTCTTGGTCACGTGCTATTGTTGCGGACGCGCCTGCAGTGGAGGCGGTCCGCCGCCGTGCTCTTGGTCACGTGCTATTGTTGCGGACGCGCCTGCAGTGGAGGCGGTCCGCCGCCGTGCTCTTGGTCACGTACTATTGTTGCGGACGTGCCTGCAGTGGAGGCGGTCCGGCGCCGTGCTCTTGGTCACGTGCTATTGTTGCGGACGCGCCTGCAGTGGAGGCGGTCCGGCGCCGTGCTCTTGGTCACGTGCTATTGTTGCGGACGCGCCTGCAGTGGAGGCGGTCCGGCGCCGTGCTCTTGGTCACGTGCTATTGTTGCGGACGTGCCTGCAGTGGAGGCGGTCCGGCGCCGTGCTCTTGGTCACGTGCTATTGTTGCGGACGTGCCTGCAGTGGAGGCGGTCCACCGCCGTGCTCTTGGTCACGTGCTATTGTTGCGGACGCTCCTGCAGTGGAGGCGGTCCGGCGCCGTGCTCTTGGTCACGTGCTATTGTTGCGGACGCGCCTGCAGTGGAGGCGGTCCGGCGCCGTGCTCTTGGTCACGTGCTATTGTTGCGGACGTGCCTGCAGTGGAGGCGGTCCGCCGCCGTACTCTTGGTCACGTGCTATTGTTGCGGACACGCCTGCAGTGGAGGCGGTCCGGTACCGTGCTCTTGGTCACGTGCTACTGTTGCGGACGTGCCTGCAGTGGAGGCGATCCGGCGCCGTGCTCTTGGTCACGTGCTATTGTTGCGGACGCGCCTGCAGTGGAGGCGGTCCGGCGCCGTGCTCTTGGTCACGTGCTATTGTTGCGGACGCGCCTGCAGTGGAGGCGGTCCGGCGCCGTGCTCTTGGTCCCGTGCTATTGTTGCGGACGCGCCTGCAGTGGAGGCGGTCCGCCGCCGTGCTCTTAGTCACGTGCTATTGTTGCGGACGCGCCTGCAGTGGAGGCGGTCCGCCGCCGTGCTCTTGGTCACGTGCTATTGTTGCGGACGTGCCTGCAGTGGAGGCGGTCCGGCGCCGTGCTCTTGGTCACGTGCTATTGTTGCGGACGTGCCTGCAGTGGAGGCGGTCCGGCGCCGTGCTCTTGGTCACGTGCTATTGTTGCGGACGTGCCTGCAGTGGAGGCGGTCCGGCGCCGTGCTCTTGGTCACGTGCTATTGTTGCGGACGTGCCTGCAGTGGAGGCGGTCCGGCGCCGTGCTCTTGGTCACGTGCTATTGTTGCGGACGCGCCTGCAGTGGAGGCGGTCCGCCGCCGTGCTCTTGGTCACGTGCTATTGTTGCGGACGCGCCTGCAGTGGAGGCGGTCCGCCGCCGTGCTCTTGGTCACGTGCTATTGTTGCGGACGGTCCGGCGCCGTGCTCTTGGTCACGTGCTATTGTTGCGGACGTGCCTGCAGTGGAGGCGGTCCGGCGCCGTGCTCTTGGTCACGTGCTATTGTTGCGGACGCGCCTGCAGTGGAGGCACGTCCGCCGCCGGCGCCAGCTCACTGACTGACGCCGCAGCGAAGGCGCACCAACACATGCTGGCCCTAGCTGGCGCTCACATCATGCTTACGGTCGATCGGCCTGGCTCTCAGCAGCGCGTCGCAAGTAGATCACGTGACTATCCCATACCACCGGCGACAGCACCTATGAACCACGGCAGCTGCCCCTGCACCCAGCACTGGCCTAGCTCGTTGATTCCCATTCGTACACTGTTAGTGTTGCACGATCGAGCGCTCATAATGCCGCATGCATGGGTGTTCCTGCGCGCGCGCAATTTCCAGCACCATACCCGCCAACAGAACAGAGAAATACACCACGGCACAGAAATGAAATCCCCAAATCAATGGTGCCTACGTGACGGGTGTGCCGAACAGCAGAGCTAAATGCGACTGTGACCGCCGCCTGGAATGTTATTCGCGTCGTGAATGGGTCTCGCCGCAGCGGCGACTCAAGCACCCCAGGGAGCCGGCATCTGCACGTGACGGTGGGCCGCAGCACGTGCGGCACCATCAGGCCGGCGCCGCAAGGCGCGTGTCACAACAGGGCGGCGGCAGCTGGTGTTGGCGCTCTGTTACCAGCCACAGTCTCCAGGTGTTGGGTGTTGAAGTTACCGGGCGCCAGCCAGCCACACCCAAGCACAGCGTCCTAGCGCAGGCGAAAGTGGGCACACAATTCCATGTCTCAGGAAGTATGATACCCAGATGAATAATTTTGTTATCAATCAAAAGCTCTTTTCCTACAGATAACGTGGAAAACCTATGATTTCTAAGGACTGACCACAGTGGGCATGATTGTCGGGGAGTTGACCCTAGGTCAGCAACAAAAAAATCGTATACGCAAAAGTGGATTCGGACGGATAATGTGCAGTCACTAACACGTACCTGCGTGGTATGATTGATTTCAAAGACGTTATTGAGCCCCCACTTGAATTGAAGAGACGGGGAGGCGGCAGGGAGAGGCTATACCACTGGCGGATCCAGGAATTCATTTGGGGGGACCTAGGGAGTTCGAGCCTCACCCGCCAGTACCTCAGGCAGCTCCTCGCCTATGTTTTAACTATAGGGCTCGGATATTTGGGGGGCTTGAAGCCTCTCTAGCAACAGAGATAAGAATGTAACAGAGATAAGAATGTAACAATGTGGCCCGCAGACATGTGGCTCCATTACAGATTCCATTATATAGAACTACACTACAGAAACCTTTCCGCAGAGGGAGGCGGAGCTCAAAACCCAGAAACCTTTCCGCAGAGGGAGGCGGAGCTCAAAACCCATCTCCTTGGCAGCATCCGGCTACCAAACGAAAGAGCTCTCAGTGGGCTTGGTGGAGCGATGACAATGAGCGTGTTGCCGCTGCAAGTGCCACAGCGACAACTGATGGGTACCAACTGATGACTATAACACCATCTGGTTGCTGCCACTGGTCTGCGCCGGCGGCCTGAGACGGGGCGCTGCCGCCGCGGCCGTCGGCAGACCACTGGTCTGCGCCGGCGGCCTGAGACGGGCGCTGCCGCCGCGGCCGTCGGCAGACCCTGGTCTGCGCCGGCGGCGAGACGGGGGCTGCCGCCGGGCCGTCGGCAGACACTGGTCTGCGCCGGCGGCCAGACGGGCGCTGCCGCCGCGGCCGTCGGCAGACCACTGGTCTGCGCCGGCGGCCTGAGACAGGGCGCTGCCGCCGCGGCCGTCGGCAGACAGCTCGCTGGTCTGGCCGTCGGCCCAATCCGATGCTTATCAGCCCATTTGGGCCATTTAACGCGGCGCTAATGGAGTGCTGCCGACGAGATGTGCGCCGTCGATAGCCGCCGCGCCAGCTGTTAGTGAGTCGGTCAGCGGCGACGACAAACAGCTGCTCACAACCGCGACACGCGCACTGCTCCAGCGCTATCGGAGAGCGAGCAGAAAATCATCGACAGCAGCGGGCCGGGCTCAGCCAGGCCAATTCCCATATAGGTGATTTGTTCATCGGATCACGAGCGCATGGAAAGTACGGATAGCAGCACTACCAACCAACGGGATAGAGTCTACCAACGAGTCACCGGACGGCCGCAGACCAGAGCAAGACCATCAACGGAACGGATGGCGCCCATTTGGCAGTGACTGTGCGCCACCAGTTGACCCTGTGTGACGCAGTGTAACCGTTCCGCGCATCAACACCTGATACGCAAACGCCGTGTTTACATGGCAAATCATAGTTTTTGGGGGAAGGCGCTTAACAAAGCACCAACTGCTGCGATCATATGGAGTCGCCAATTCTTTCCCTCTTGAAATGGATTATGGGGGATGAAATCATATCCTACTCAAGGACCCCACCGATACGCGTAATACCTTTTGGACGATTTGTTTTAGTTATTCAAACGTTTATTCGTAAAATGTGTAGAATAACACGGCAACGTAATTCTGCTCCTACACAATGTTGTCCAGGATTTTAGCGTTGACCTCCTCGATCTGGTCTAGAAGCACCATGGTGTCCAAACTGGTGAGGAATTCCAGTACAGCATCCTCGTCCATCAAGTGACCGCACCGAGTGACAGTTGCCCCGTCTTGCCCACCCTGGACCATGTAGGGAGGCCATCCACTGGGCCTTTCTTTCTCTCCGCAGCTGTGCCTCCAGCCGCATGACCACCTGTCGGCGCCCCGCGGCGTCCCTCGCAGAGGAGATGAGGCCTACCCTGGCCAGGAGGCACATGGCCTGAGCCCTGACGATGCTGGTGGACATCAGGAGCTGGTACTGTCCAACGGTAGTGCCGAGCAGTCTCCCATTTTCCTGGCGGCCAGAGGAGCGAGTGAGGTGTTGCACTCTGGCCTCGGCACAGCTCTGGATGAAGGCGTGTAGGTCGGTGCTTCCCTCGCCCCAGTTGCCTGCAGCATAGCACTGCAGGTTTCCGAAACTCTGCAGTCGTTGTACAAGCCCCCTGTCTCCCCTGGCTGGGTACCGTTGAAGTGCCGATCCCATCTCTCCAGGGGGCGCCTTGTAGGAGCCCGGCCGTTCCCTGGCCCTCCTGTCACCCTGCTTCTCCCCCCTGCCGACAGGGTAACGCGTGGCTCCGGCGGAAATGAACTATGTTCGCCCAGGCAGTCACGCGGCCCATTAGCGGTAGGGAGACGGAGCCTAAAATCTGGATATAGGCCGAGGCGCTGGCGGCCACGCTCCAACTCCCCTCCCTCCTCCAGCAGCTCCGCAGGTATCAAATCCCTGAAGACCCCGAAGACCTCGCAGTCTATCGGTACCTTCGCTTCGTTTGCGATGTTAACCATGATAACCTTCAAGGAGTCGTGGCGAGTGCGCCAGGTATCTTAAGAAAGTTGGGCGGTCATCACCTCGTCGCCAAACAAGCCAACCACAGCACCCCTGGTAACGACTGCCTGACCGAGGATGGAAGAGCAGCGGGGCTCGGGAGGCAGAGGTGCTGGGCCATCACTTCCCTGAAGACAGGGGTGGTGAGGCCGGTGGTGGGGCCAGGCAGGGCGAGCTACCAGGCGGTAGATAGCTTGTCCAGCTGAGGGTAGGCAAGCACCGGCCTCGCTGACTGGTCTACGTGCACTCTCAGGGCCTCTGACACAACTGCTTCCCTTAGCTCCTCCCGCTGCTCCGTCACCAGCTGCCTGGAGCTTTGACCCTGACCGATGTCCTTCACAGTGGCAGGGCCGGTGGCGAGGACGCCGGTAAACTCCTTGCCAAGGTAGGCGCTCGTCTATTCTCCCTCCCTCTGCAGAGTTCCCCAGCTGGTACTATACTCCTCTCCCGTACGGCTTCCAGACTCCATCAGGGTGCGCCACCAGCCTTCTTCCGCTTCCTGGCTGCCCAGCGCAATCTCCACTCCTCCTAGAAAGGCAGCGGGGGAGGTGTCCACCAGGGAAGACGATTTTTTCGGCTTTTTGGAAAGTACAAAAATCAAAACTACGAGAAAATTACGTATATTAAAACTACCACAGCCGCGCCCCATTTGCTTAGCCAGACCACAGTTGTTCGTACTTGACACATGTATTGGAACCGGCGCAACAGAACGTAATGCAACGCAGGACGCAACGCCAGTTCTGCCCGGCGGTGACATCAGCTCTAGGCAGCACTGCAACGTCAGTTCTGCCCAGCGGTGATATCAGCTCCAGGCAGCACTGCAACGTCAGTTCTGCCCAGCGGTAACATCAGCTCCAGGCAGCACTGCAACGTCAGTTCTGCCCAGCGGTGACATCAGCTCCAGGCAGCACTGCAATGTCAGTTCTGCCCAGCCGTGACATCAGCTCCAGGCAGCACTGCAACGTCAGTTCTGCCCAGCCGTGACATCAGCTCCAGGCAGCACTGCAACGTCAGTTCTGCCCAGCCGTGACATCAGCTCCAGGCAGCACTGCAACGTCAGTTCTGCCCAGCGATGGCATCAGCTCTAGGCAGCACTGCAACGTCAGTTCTGCCCAGCGGTGACATCAGCTCCAGGCAGCACTGCAACGTCAGTTCTGCCCAGCGGTGACATCAGCTCCAGGCAGCACTGCAACGTCAGTTCTGCCCAGCGGTGATATCAGCTCCAGGCAGTACTGCAACGCCAGTTTCTGCCCAGCGATGGCATCAGCTCTAGGCAGCACTGCAACGTCATTTCTGCCCAGCGGTGACATCAGCTCCAGGCAGCACTGCAACGTCAGTTCTGCCCAGCGCACTGTGGTCGGAAACGCTGTCGTGGGTGGCCACGGGGCCGTTTTTTCGGATTTTAGAAATTAGGGGTTTTATGGCTGCCGATGTGAAGAAAATTGTTCAGAGTGTTCTGAATGACCACTATTATCAAGTTAATTTGGTTGAAAGATGCACTTATAACCCATTAAAGTAAGGCGATGATGAAATTCAGAAGTAAGGCACTCGATGCGTCTGCTAGATCCGATTTTTAACTTTGAATAATAAACGTCAAAACTGAGTCAGACTAGAAATAATTGATACAAAAATGTTCTTCATAATGTCAGCTTTAAGATGATTAGCGTTAAGTGTATATTTGAATTTTAATAATGGTATATAATCTGCGTTTTAATTACCCCTTTCACAAATCCACCTTACAAACTAGTTGCTGACTTTGAATAGACAAACAAAAAAGTTACGTTTCTGCCATAGGTCAAGTAATTCTCCGTCATGGCCTGAAGAGAGCTAAGTGCGCAAATGTGCGCAAAATTGTCCACAGTGTAAATTGTACCGGGCCAGGGTACTTTAACTACGGGTACAACCAAGTTTCCTACTAAATATAGTCCTCCCATGATGACGTCACCGCCCTTTTCTACTAAGTTATAGGAGATTCTACTAAGTTTTGGAAGGATGAGCTGAAACATGCCAAGTTTGGGCGTATTTGGCACCAATCTAGTATAAATCGAAATCAACTTGTTTCACCCATTTGACAGTAACCTTGATCTCAACGGCGAGCAGCGTATTTTACGTAAATCTAATGAAAAAATTACAACACTTCAAAGAATTTGTTGAAAGGGCATGCATTTATTTGATCAACTCAGGCCTACCTAATAGCCGAGAGAAATAAATTTACCTTCGCTCAAGAGATCACCGGTGTTTATGTCTTCTGCTGCAAGTACCACCAACAGCCAATCAAAGGTCAGAAATCAACAGCCAATCAAAATCGAGATTAGTCTTACTGCAAACAGCTGTTAGTGCTGGACATGTCCTTATTTTGACACGCTCTGGAAAATTTGTAAAAATAATATTCTTCACTGGAGTTTTTGCAAAACGTCTGATGGTTTCACAAATAAAAATCTTTTAGCTTTCTGTTCAGCTATATAAGTTTTGTTGATACAGTTCTAAAACAGGTTATTTAGAGCTTCGAAAAAGTGCAATTTCTCCAATGCCCTGCATAGTAACTGTAGTGCCTCTCCAGCCATGATGACGTAATGCTGCCAAACAACTTGAACGGGGTCTGGTACCGGGCCGCCCGCCACCCGGCGCCTCCGCGGCTCGCCACGGCCTGCCGGCCGCCCGCGAGGTGCGGGGGACGCTTATCAGGTGCTTCTCATGTCGTATTGCTCGCCTTTATGCACATTATCTTCATTGTAAGCTCATAGGTTTTCTTGACCCTACCCAGAACCACCCTTGGTCAAGGTCACTCATGCATAAACCATGCTCATATTGCACATGATTCGACATGCTATGATGGGAGGGGTACACTGATAACTACTGCCTTGATGTTCCTGCCGTCTGAATATATGAAACGAAAGAAACCCATATTATCGTGCGAACATTCAACGTGACCTTTTGTGACTTCTGGGAACATCAATTTTAACGAGAGTAGCAAATGGTAAGCAGCTCACAAACTCACTTCACTCAGGGGTTTCGAATAGCAATATGTATTTTGTTTTAGCCCGATTAGACGATCAGTCTGAGAAGAGGCTGGGTATGCCCTTTTGCATGCGGAGCCAGCACACCTGACCAGGTCATTAGGGGTCGGGTTAGGTCAATTCATTTGCTTAACACGCGCACTAGAGGGGGACCCGGAGGCTCCCTCACCTGTTTCCGAGGTGGCGTAAGAACAGCTCGTAGAGCCGAAAAGCAATATTTGGCTACATTTGGGAGAATTTAACGGCGCATCAATTGGTGAAGATATATAAAAAATCGGCCGAAAATTTTGTGACGTATAGGCTTTCAAAGTCAGACCTGCATTTTGAGATTGCCACAATCGCGCGGTAGAATAGTTCGCTTGCATTGGATACCGAGTGGTGACGTCATAACGTCATATAACCAGGATAATATCCAAGGTCACCTCACAGGAAGGTATAGGTTACAGTCGAAGGTCACAGGTCAGGGTCATATCAGAATTTGCAAGGTCATTGACCCCAGCGCTTCCGGTCAAATAGCGTTACCCGGTCGGAGGTGTATTATTCTATGAAGTCATAGTTAATGTACCCGAATATAAAGATCAAGGTCAAAGATCAAGGTTAAAGGTCATTTTTAAAGGTCAATCCTCATTTACCACCAAACACTGACAAAGTGTTAGTCAAAGTGTACATTATCGGTACATCATCATATTGTGACCTCATAGGTCAATGACCTTGGATGACCTTGACCCCAAAATTGTAGAAAAGCTTTTTTGCTACCTTCCCTCTATGACCCTGGTCTGCCTTTAGCTTATTCACGTCATTTTCCCGCTTAATAACGGTATTTCCCAATAGGTCCCCAGCATGGCCAATATTTGACGTCTACAGTGGCAGCCAAGCAGCGGAGCAGGTCGGACGCTCCGCACCCGGCTCCGTGCTGGTCGAGGTCAAGTGAAGGTCAGAGTATCAGAACCATGTCTGTCCAGTGAACGGGGCGTACGGACTGGCCCAGAATGCGGGAAAGTTTCAGTGGAAACAAGTGATAGCGAGATACGAAACAATCAGACATTATTGCAGTGAGCTTGAACTTCGTGCTTTGTGAGATCAAGTGCTGCGACAAACGAAAGATGGTGTCAAAAACCGAGGACTCGGTGCATACCACCGACGCCGAAACTTCAGGTGAGGAATTTCTTACTGCGAGTGGGAATGCAGCGAAAGCTAAAAAACAATTATCGGTGCTCGAGCTGATGCGACGCGTTGAAGCTCGTAAAGGTAAACGAAATGCCCCCGGTGAGTGTTTCAACTCCCCGCCCGAGGATACGCCGGGGGCAAAGCGTAGGTCCGTGAGACCCCCTACCACAACGCCAGTTGAGCTACATCCTGAGTGTATGAAAACAAAAGAAAAGATGATGGAGACCGCAACAGCAAAAGTGATCTTGGCTTTCAATGAAAAGTTTGAGGGTCTCAAAAAACGCTTGGAGATAGTTGAAGCCGAGAACTTTACAAAGGAAGAGGAAATTTCGAGGCTGAAAAACTCACTAGCGGCCAGTGAGGAGCGAATTAATGATTTGCAAAACCAAATTGAGTCTATTGATGCCAATCGAAGACTCGAGTGCCTCATCCTGTCATGCCGGGATTTCGAGCAACGGGAAACGGACAAAAAGTGGGAAGTGCGCGCCGCCGACGCGCTCAACAAACGAGTCCCAGAACTGCAGTTGGACCCAGCTGAACTCAGTGCAGCACACCGTCTGCCGAGTGACGACAAACTGATTCTCAAATTTGTGAGAAGAGGTGTCCGGAACCGAGTCTTCGATTGCCGTTTTGCACTGGCAAAAGTAACGAAGTCAGGAAAATCTAGTGCGGCAGAAGGCGATCATAGTGGCCGACATCTGTCACCTCTGTTTATTACAGTGTCTAACTCCGAGAAACCGAGCCCTTTATGACGAGCTACTCCGTGCGCGGCGGCAGGAAAATGGTGGTCTAGTAGCATCAGTGTTTAGCCGCAACGGAGTTGTCATGTGCAGGAAGGAGAGAAGAGGCGAAAACATTCGAGTGCACTGCGAAGAAGATCTCCGCAAGATCCTACACGGAAAACGCTTTCCTCCTCCACCGTCCTGGGCGGGCGGCCGTCGTGGACGACACCGCGCCGGTTACGGCGGAGCGACAGAGAACAGGAGCGCGCAAAACACCTAAGACAACGAAACCGACTGGATGGAGATGCCTCGTCGATGACGAAGCGACCTGATGCCTCTGCCGAGGCAGCATCAGTATCGGCGCTGCCGAGCCGGCTGGGCGTGACGGGCCCGACGGCGGCGACCTAGAGTAAGCACACGACCCGACCGAGCGGCGTCGGAGGCGCCTGCAGGACGCCAGTGGACGGAGTCAGTGATAGTTCCCCTAGAAATGGTGAGAAAAAGCCACTATTTTTCAAAGTGTATATGAGTGAATAAAAATAATAACTCCCCATCGCTCCAGCAGCAGATCTATTTGTACTCTACAACGCATGAGTGACAGACTCACCATTGTGTGCGAGATAGGTGTTCTCAGTGTCAAGCTGACCGGTGACCCGGGACGCCGTCGCTGGCGGGGCCGCGCGGCCCGGTGGCGGTGCGGCACCTCAGTGGCGGTGGCAGCGGCCACTGCGGGCTGCGCGGCTCTGCGGGGCGCTGCAGGTGTTGCGGGCCGCCGGCTACCTTCCAATTGGTATAGGTGTCATAGTGGAGCGCTTCCACTTGTGGTCTGATGCTCGGTTGTTGACGGCTGGCGATCTGTATCGTGGCCGGGCCTGCCGGCCGCGCGGCCCGGCCGATTCCAGCACTGCGGCGTCTCGACGGGCTGCGCGGCCTGTTGCGATGGGGCCGGGCAGGGATCTCCAATAGTGACAGGTATGTTGTCTTGATCCGTTCACGATACGCACATATGTATTAAGATGACAAGCACTTCTTGGTTGGATTCATGTTTACTGACCGCCATTCCTGCAAATCGCCTGTGCCTTTGATACAGCGGTCGACGAACCGCGTCTTTAGGTCCTGGCTTCCATTGTCAAACTTTCCAGGATAATTTGTTCCGGCAGAGACCGAAGCTACTGTGAACATGTTGGCTGGAGGCCGACCTCTGGCTGTGCAGTGAGTACCGGCTGGAGGTCGACCTCTGGCCGTGCAGTGAGTACCGGCTGGGGGCCGACCTCTGGCCGTGCAGTGAGTGCCGGCTGGGGGCCCACCTCTGGCTGTGCAGTGAGTACCGGCTGGAGGCCGACCTCTGGCTGTGCAGTGAGTACCGGCTGGAGGCCGACCTCTGGCCGTGCAGTGAGTACCGGCTGGGGGCCGACCTCTGGCTGTACAGTGAGTACCGGCTGGAGGCCGACCTCTGGCTGTGCAGTGAGTACCGGCTGGAGGCCGACCTCTGGCTGTGCAGTGAGTACCGGCTGGGGGCCGACCTCTGGCTGTGCAGTGAGTACCGGCTGGAGGCCGACCTCTGGCCGTGCAGTGAGTGCCGGCTGGAGGTCGACCTCTGGCTGTGCAGTGAGTACCGGCTGGAGGCCGACCTCTGGCTGTGCAGTGAGTACCGGCTGGAGGCCGACCTCTGGCCGTGCAGTGAGTACCGGCTGGGGGCCGACCTCTGGCCGTGCAGTGAGTACCGGCTGGAGGCCGACCTCTGGCCGTGCAGTGAGTACCGGCTGGAGGCCGACCTCTGGCTGTGCAGTGAGTACCGGCTGGAGGCCGACCTCTGGCCGTGAGTGAGTACCGGCTGGAGGCCGACCTCTGGCCGTGCAGTGAGTACCGGCTGGAGGCCGACCTCTGGCTGTGCAGTGAGTACCGGCTGGAGGCCGACCTCTGGCTGTGCAGTGAGTACCGGCTGGGGGCCGACCTCTGGCTGTGCAGTGAGTACCGGCTGGAGGCCGACCTCTGGCCGTGCAGTGAGTACCGGCTGGAGGCCGACCTCTGGCCGTGCAGTGAGTACCGGCTGGAGGCCGACCTCTGGCTGTGCAGTGAGTACCGGCTGGAGGCCGACCTCTGGCCGTGCAGTGAGTACCGGCTGGAGGCCGACCTCTGGCCGTGCAGTGAGTACCGGCTGGAGGCCGACCTCTGGCCGTGCAGTGAGTACCGGCTGGGGGCCGACCTCTGGCCGTGCAGTGAGTACCGGCTGGAGGCCGACCTCTGGCCGTGCAGTGAGTGCCGGCTGGGGGCCGACCTCTGGCTGTGCAGTGAGTACCGGCTGGAGGCCGACCTCTGGCCGTGCAGTGAGTACCGGCTGGAGGCCGACCTCTGGCTGTGCAGTGAGTACCGGCTGGGGGCCGACCTCTGGCTGTGCAGTGAGTACCGGCTGGAGGCCGACCTCTGGCCGTGCAGTGAGTACCGGCTGGAGGCCGACCTCTGGCCGTGCAGTGAGTACCGGCTGGAGGCCGACCTCTGGCTGTGCAGTGAGTACCGGCTGGGGGCCGACCTCTGGCCGTGCAGTGAGTACCGGCTGGAGGCCGACCTCTGGCTGTGCAGTGAGTACCGGGTGGAGGCCGACCTCTGGCCGTGTAGTTGACCCAATAAACAAGTCCCGTGGCCAGGGTGGCATCACACAGCGCTACGCCCGCAGTGATTAAAGTATAACCTTTATGGATTTTGCAATGCTAACCTTAGACGCACATATATTTTTATTAATGAGAACTAAATCCTCTTGAGAAGAAACTATTTCAGAAACAAATTGAATGTGCGATTATAATGTAAGAAACTGAATCCCTTAAAGCATACTGTACCTTTCAAGCAGGTTTGAATATGATTAATTCTAACATGATACCATCTGTTTAGAGGACAACCTCATTGCCATCGTGAAGTCACAGCAAAGGATTCTTCGTCAAAGAATTCAAAGTATCGGTGGTTGTGCGCTGGGAGCTCGCTGGCTGTATTGCTATCTTCGTCAGTCCGCAAGAAAAAGTTATCATGGTTTCTTCACGTGATCTTCACGTGATTTGGGGGTGTAAAATCGAAAGTCGACGATTTTACCAAAGCGCGGAAATAAAATTAGGCACATTTCTTCACAGGAAAGAATGCAAATGGGGAAGACAGCGTTTTCATTCGGACCGTAAAAAAGCCAATGGCTGCAGCAGCCGGTGTCCGCCGACCTACGTAGTCGTCGTAGCAGTCTCCGCCGACTACGCTCTGCCTAGCGTGTCGCCGGCAGCGTAGCCGAGGCGCGCACCGCCAATAGATCGGCCGCTTGGAATTGAATCTGCGTGCGCTGAGACTGGGACGGCCGTCGCTGGATCTGCGCCGCCAGTGCCGAGCCGCCGCTGAGGCGTTACCCAGCCGCTATTTATATTGCTGCGTGGGCTGAGCCCACCACCAATCTCCAGCCGGCTCTCTAATATAAATCATCTCCTTCGATTACTGATCTCGCACCGCCCATGAGCTCTCTCTCTCTCTCCCTCCCTCTCTCTATCTCTCTCTCTCTCTCTCTCTCTCTCTCTCTCTCTCTCTCTCTCTCTCTCTCTACATTAGCGATTATAGAAAAAAACTCATTCTCAACTCAACTCAGAGCCAAAAAGAACCAGACAGAATGACGGCCGGGGACCGGCGTAAGGCTGCTGCGGCTGCAACATCTGTGGATTCTAGCGCCGACACGACCGCAGGGAATGGCTTTGGCAGTGTAGCAGGTTCTGAGGATGATGAAAGCGCAGCACTAAATCAGGACACATAATTCATTCTACCGGAGCGACAGAGGTCTGCACCAGTTACCTTACAGCTACCGAGAAAGATTAAGTGCCGCACTATTTCCAGCATGACGGCAGACTGGGGCAGCGCAGCACCTCCACGGCGGTTTTGCCATCAGCCGTCTTGAGGGCAGGTGGGCGAGATCTAAACGATTTCACAATATTGCAACGCACATGCCGCCGAGAGCAAACTGTCAGTCGGGCCATATGACCCTGGCAGTTGGTGCGTCGATGAACTGTCAGTCGGGCCATATGACCCTGGCAGTTGATGCGTCGATGAACTGCCAGTCGGGCCATATGACCCTGGCAGTTGGTGCGTCGATGAACTGTCAGTCGGGCCGTATGACCCTGGCAGTTGGTGCGTCGATGAACTGCCAGTCGGGCCATATGACCCTGGCAGTTGGTGCGTCGATGAACTGTCAGTCGGGCCGTATGACCCTGGCAGTTGGTGCGTCGATGAACTGTCAGTCGGGCCGTATGACCCTGGCAGTTGGTGCGTCGATGAACTGCCAGTCGGGCCGTATGACCCTGGCAGTTGGTGCGTCGATGAACTGTCAGTCGGGCCGTATGACCCTGGCAGTTGGTGCGTCGATGAACTGCCAGTCGGGCGGAGGCAGCTGCAAAGGCCAAAGCGGACTTCCAAAGGACGACTCCAGCCTTTGCCGCGGTAAACTGGGACGGCAAAATGCTTCAGAACGCTCGCACAGCCTGCCAAGGGGAAAGAATGCCTGTTCTTGTTAGCGGGAGTACAGATCACAAGGAGGGCAAGTTCCTGGGTGTGCCAATCATCGGGAGAGGCACGGGCGCGGCCCAGGCCAACCACAATTGGAACTCCTGGAACGCTGGGACGTCAAGGAAAAAACAAGGGCGATAGTGTTCAACACGCGCACAGCCAATAGGGGGAAGTCTCGGACGGGGGACCGCTGTCAGACTGGAGAAGAGTGTGGGGAGGCATCTTCTTTGGCTAGGTTGCCGTCACCAAACATCGTAAGCTTTTTTACTATCGTGTTGTTTGACTTGTTTGTGGGTAATTCCAGGACAAATCGTCCAGGTAGGCACCAAAAAGTTCACCCTAACCCCTAATATTTCCACGAAATTGTATACCCAAAGTCCCCTATACAAAAGAAAATTTGGGCTCATTTTCAGGTCCCAACGTCAAAGAGCAGATAGGGGTAATCAAAGTTTCGAGGTCAACGCAAACATTGAAGCAGAAACAATTTTGTATCTTTGAAGTGGCTGATCGAAATTAATCAAAGTTGATACCATTGGATATAAGATACAGCGGCCTATATAATACAAATAAAAACTTTGACCACAGTTCAGTTTCAATTCAAATTTGTGAATCAACCAGCCAAACTTAAATCCAAGAACATTTTGCAAATTTGAATAGGTCTACTGACTTGGCCTACCTGATTCTGATGAAGGGCTGCGCCCGAATATATAATCTAAATGTTTTTTTGTATATCCAGGATTCGCGGAGACTACACTATACACCTAGTCAACTTTTTCCCATTTCAGCAGAATTGGTAAAAAGTCGGATAATTGTGTCACCAGCCGAGGCAGAAGGCGAAAACGAGGACTAATCAGATGGTTTTTGGTTCTAGACAAGAAAGCTGATCCTCCGCAGAAGGTCGAAGATTGGCTGGGTTCCTCGTTTTTGCCGGGGCAGCGCTTATGGCAGTAGCCTGGTCCGAATTTAGGGTTTTTAATTGGACATTAACGGATTGCTGCTCATTTGATGCACTTTTTGATGCTCATTACAATGCGCTCTTCAGAAATGCAGTTTCCGAAAAAAAAAATTGGTGGCCCAGTCGAGTTTAAGGTTTTTCATTTTGCCCAATTTTCCACTTTTTGGCTCACCATCAACCCATATTACCAACGAGGTGCAAAAATTACACTGGGCCGGTAGTTTTGTTCGTTGGTGTTCCATTCGCTTTGTTCTTCTTGTTATTACTTGCACACATAACGGTTATTTTTGCTTATTATCTCCACTTTGAGTTGAGCTTGTACTGGTTCTCTATAGATGGCGCTAGCAGCGTGACATGGTAAGTGGATACTGATTTCCTTGGGGTCCGGAAATATGAGCAGCAATGCGAAAGGTGAGAAACAATTGCGATTTGGATTGTATAAACGCACTTAGAGTTTTTTTAAGCAGCACTGAAGTTGTTAACACTGTTTCTCAAGTATTTTAAGCATGCCATGCCCAAACATGGTGCTGCTGCTGAAATCCCGACGATAACCCTTTACCAATAGGCGTAGGAACCGTGCGGGCAGTGGTGGTGGCTGTTGCACCCAGCCTTCAGATTGTGGCAGCAGCTCCAACCCCCCCGCCGTTTGAGTCGATTCTGGAACTTCTCTATTAACATTTAAGCGATATGCTTAATCACCCCCCGCCATACCAACGCGGAAGCCCTTCCTCCAACTTACACCTTTCCCCCGACTAAATTAGTTTCTACACCTATGCTTTCACCGACTGAATTCTTCCGTATTTGTGCCAAAAATACTCTGCAAGACTACTTTGACTGAAGTGCAAGGGTATCAGCTTTGAGGCCAGTGATCTCTAACCCAGTCTGCCCTGACTTATTTAGGGGCCGTTGTGGCCCAGAAGAGAGCGGACGCTAATTATTTGTTTTTGGTATACGGATAGGATTGATAGTTTTTAACGTTGTGATCTAGCAGAAAATTTCGAGTGGTTTGTCATTATGCGAACATTCTATACAAACATGACATTTTGCGCCAGGTTTTAAAGACTGAAGAAAATATGTTGTTTGAAATCCTAAGATTAGCTTATCCTAAAATAGGCTGAGGGTAAGGATGTATGTGCAAGCGTATCACTCCATACAGGTGCAAAACTACGATGGATTCACTGTTTGATATCAGCAGCCGACAACGTAAGCCTGACCTGGCAGAAGAGTGTTTCTGGCCGATCAGCCAAGTGCCAGAGGTCTTCAGACATGCAGCCTCGATCAGGAAACCACAGCGCGATAGCAGAGGAGAGCTCAGCGAGCGGGTCGAGCAGTCATGAGAGGAGCAGCCGGCACCTCCCCGAGTCAACAGGCGACGGCCGAGACAGCAAACACGCCTGTGGAAAATGTCGTTTTAGGTAACGTTATCATCTGCTAAGCTACAATGACTTGGTAATCCCGATCAAAGGGATATTATCTGTGTATGAGCAAGGGTATTTTCAGAAACCAGTCTGCTCATCAATTCTAGCAGAACAACCACAAGCTATATATATATATATATATATATATATATATATATATATATATATATATATATATATATATATATATATATAACATATATTAAACACTGTCCAAGTCGTTCACAGTCCATAACTCACAAACCATAAGGAAGGATAGGCCATAGAAGGACGACAAATAATGCGTAGTATGTCTTATGGTTTATGAGTTATGGACTGTGAACGACTTGGACAGTGTTTTAAAATATGTATATATAGCCGGTGGGTGTTATGTTAGAATTGATGAGCAGACTGGTTTCTGAAAACATCATAGCTCGTACACAGATACTATCCCTTTGATCGGGATTACCAAGTCATTGTAGCTTAGCAGATGATAACGTTACCTAAAACGCAATTTTCCACAGGCGTGTTTGCTGTCTCGGCCGTCGCCTGTTGGGGAGGTGACGGCTGCTCCTCTTATGACTGCTCGACCCGCTCGCTGAGCTCTCCTCTGCCATCGCGCTGTGATTTCCTGATCGAGGCTGCTTGTCTGAAGACGTCTGGCACTTGGCTGATCAGCCAGAAACATTGTCTTCTGCCAGTCCAGGCTCACGTTCTCGGCTGCTGGTATCAAACTGCGAATCCATCGCAGCAGTTGGTATAGTAGCTCGCTTGCCAAACCTGTTTGCATTCTTCTTTTTGTCTCTCTTTCTTTCCAAAGCCCTGTTAGTTCCTTCAGCATGGCCTGATTTGCACGTGCATGGAGTGATACGCTGGCACACACATCCATAACCTCAGCCGTTACCCTGCTGTTGCATTCTTCCATAAGAATATGACACTCATATTTGCTCCGCTCCTCCATGAGTTCAATTCTTGTCATAAGAAGGCGCCCTATGATATACCAAACTCACAGTAAGGCTCCTTTCATTTTTTTGCAGATATAACCGTCCGTCCATTTTTAATTTTGATCAGAGGAAACATAAAACTGAAAGGAAAACATAACGTAAGCACTTAGATTATGCCGGTATGCTCATTATCCAATGCAGCTAGTGCAAGGCGCGTAAACGTTGGAAAGCTTATTTTATGATTTCATACGACATATTTTCTTCAGTCCTTTAAACCTGGTGAACAATGCCATGTTTATAAAAAAATGTTCGCATGATGCCAACCCAGTCGAATTTTTCTGCTAGACCACAACATTAAAAATTATCAATCCTATCCGCATACGTAAAACAAATAATTCTCTTCTGGGCCACAACGGCCTCTAAATGTGTCAGAGGAGACTGGGCTAGAGGTCACTAGCCTCAAAACTGATGCTCTCGCACTTCAGTCAAAGTAGGGTTGCTGCAGAGTCTTACGGAAGAATTCAGTCGGTGAAGACATAGGCGGAGGAACAATTTTAGTCGGAGGAAAGGTGTAAGTTGGAGGAAGGGGCTTCCGCGTTGGTTTGGTCTGGGGTGATTAAGCATATCGCTTAAATGTTAATAGAGAAGTTCCAGAATCGGCTCAAACTGGGGGGGGAGTGGAGCAGATACCACACTCTGAAAGTTGGGTGCCAAAACCACCACCACTGCCCCCACGGTTCCTGCGCCTATTGGTAAAATGGTTATGGTCGGGACTTCAGCAGCAGCAGCATGGTTGGGCATGGCATGCTTAAAATATTTGAGAAATAGTGTTAACAACTTCAGTGCTGCTTGAAAACAACTCTTTAAGTGCGTTCATACAATCCAAATCGAAATTGTTTATCACCTTTCGCATTGCTGCTCACATTCCCGGTCCCCGAGGAAATCAGTATCCACTTACCATTTCATGCTGCTGGCGCCATCTATGGAGAACCAGTGCAAACTCAACTCAAAGTGGATATAATAAGTAAAAATAACCGTTATGTGTGCAAGTTATACCAAGAAGAACAAAGCAAATGGAACACCAACGAACCAAACTACCGGCCCAGTACAACTTTTTGCACCTCGTTGGTAATATGAGTTGATGGTGAGCCAAAAAGTGGAAAATTGGGCAAAATGAAAAACCTTCAACTCGACTGGGCCACCAAAAGTTTTTTCCAAAATTGCATTTCTGATGAGCGCATCGTAATCAGCACTAAAAAATGCTTCAAATAAGCAGCAATCCGTTATTATCCAATGAAAAAAACCTAAATCCGCACCAGGCTGTTATGGCAGGTATCCACGGGAGCCGGTCCACAGCGTTTGATAGTCCTTACCGCGGTACCTTGACCGGGTACATTTGAACAGGCAATTGTGATGGAATAAAAGGCGACCGGGCGACGTGGTGGCAATTTTTATGAGCGTCCCCGGCGCCAACCAGGGGTCAGTGACCTCATCATCGGGCCGATTGGAGGCAGACGACATGTGTCCGGCGTGGTTCCAAGGACAAGCCCACCGCGCGCCTGTCTGACTCCCAAAACCGTCCAACTACAGGGGAGAGAGAGAGAGAGAGAGAGAGAGAGAGAGAGAGAGAGAGAGAGAGAGAGAGAGAGAGAGAGAGAGAGAGAGAGAGAGACAGAGACAGAGACAGAGACAGAGACAGAGACAGAGACAGAGACAGAGACAGAGACAGAGACAGAGACAGAGACAGAGACAGAGACAGAGACAGAGACAGAGACAGAGACAGAGACGAGAAAGAGACAGAGACATGCCAACTCAACCAGTAAAAGTTTAATTTTACACGGAACCCCCTCAGATCTATATGAAATGAGGTATATAAGGGTTCTTCATAGTCTAGAATCCAAATATCTGGTCGCAATAGACCTCCGGCTTTTAGTTTCGTTGCAACAGTGACGTCACTGCGTGATTGGTAAAATTCAAAGCTTTGCACCTCAAAAAGTTGCGAAGATATTTGAAATGAGTTAACGGTTTTAGAGGGAAGATGTTTGTTGAATACCAATGATTTACAAAAATATTTTCCGAAAATTTTAAAAATTGATAAAAATTTGAAATAAAAAATATAATGTGAAAATTTTCAAGAGCGAGGACTTCCATTTCCTTGACATTCAAATATATGAAATCTGCATGCGTTTTTACCCTAAAACCATAAAAAATAATGGGTATTTGATTAGATCATATCGTAACCCGTGCCGGAATGAGGGGCTGTTACAACTTCCTTAAGATTCTTTGCCTGGCGCCGAGAGACGGAGGCATGCATCGCCGCCGTACTTGGCATATGTGCTCAGGGGTGGACGCAGGAACGCCGTTCAAGGGGGGTCAACTCTGGAGAAATCGTAAAAACATAGTGTTTAAGAAAATCTGCCAAAATTTCGCAATTTTGAGGGGCGGCCATGGCCCTAAGCCCTCTTCTCTGCGTCCGCTAGTATACGTGCTACGTGGTCATTGTTGTAGCCTCTGACAAAATCTGAGGTCCCGGCAATATCAGGTCAGGTCACCAGTCCAGGCCAAGTGACCGCCAAAAAACGTTTATAGGTGCCGCGGTGAGAAAAGAATTACTCTTACGATCTGACATTCATCTCACATAATAAGGCCGCCGAGTAAAACAATGTGTTGTAACGGAATTTCTGATATCGATGACCTGAGGTCTGTCCAGGGTCCTAAGCTCTCTATTGGAAATATTGGAAAAACTTTTCCCACAATGGTAATAGCACGCTTATTTTGACGTCATCGTGTTTGGGTCGCCACTGCAGTATGAACTGTAAGCATTATCAGCTATAATAGTATTGGCCTGACCTAAGCACGCAAGGACCGTTTCGTGTTTTAATCTCACTAGATAATAGGATAGGTTATTCTTTCGTGCTCAGCCAGAGGATCCTAATGGTCTTTATAACTGTTGTGTAAATTTACTTTGTCATTCGTTACGACACAAAGCAAACTCTTTCTTTCTATTATACGAGACCATTGCGCTGAATTTATTGATGAGCGATGTTTAGAAAATTAACTGAATTATAACGGATATTGTAACAACACTTCAGTTCTATATTGACTAAAAAACATTTTCTTATTGTGGTCAGTGCCGCAGACATGCTCTGACATGCTGTGCATTATCTCACGTGTGTGTTAGTTCATCACACGGTTTGAAACCTCCCAATTAAAGTGATGCAGACGTTGCGTAGGCGTCCTCTGTTCAGTAGTCTACTGGCCTAAAACAATGGAAACCCCAGGTGCCTTTTATGTTCCGGGCCTTGTGAAACCTCGTCTTTAGTTCTGCAGGGCTCAGTTCGGTAAGCTACACTAGAAAACAAATGCCGCTTCGCACTGTAGTGAGGCTTATGCTAGGATGGCCTCGCTTAGTGGGTTTAGTCAGCCGTACTAAAACGCGCCCGAGCCAGCTCCGGTACGGTCTCCGGCTGTGCTCGTTACGTGGGGTCCCATCCGGTCACGTAGAAAGTACGGTTTCTTAAAAACGGAAATATAAGCCCCGTAGCTAAACTCACTACAATGTAATAAGACCACTGTCCACAATGCAAGGCACTAGCGGATGTGCACGACGGCTGTCTGCTGCGATGCCCGGTGACCGGTCCGGCCCAGCACAGCCGGGACGGGGAGGGTGAAATGTCAGCGCAGTTTGGGATTACAATCAATATGTTCGCGGTCTTAGGGCACCTCAACTGTGAGGAGGTTCAGAAAAAAGATTCAATACAAAAACACCATTTATATTTTCCTGTATGCTTCCCTGCTCCATTCGGTGGCAGCAGCCAAATAAGTCATATGTCGCAATGTTGCTTTATACTCTGCCAAAGTAAAAAACACCGTCACATATTTCTAAGGAGCAAGGTAACCCTCTTTTTCATATTTGTATTCAAATGAAGAATAGATAATGTTATAGGGGTTTTCACAGCGTTAAGATCACATTTAAAGGCTAAAGCCTGCCTTTAACAATTATTTTTATTGGTTATATGCTAAAGGTGAAAAGCCGTTAATTTTCTCAAAACGTGGGGTCCGGCCCCTACCCTTTCCAATGGCGAAGCCACTGGCTTAAAGTAATTAAAAGAAATGGCCGTATGAACACTTGGCATTAAGGTGAAGTGCCAAATGAAGTTACCTCCTCGACCTATCTCGCCTTCCCTTACCGTGGATAAAGTAAACAAATGTATCCCATCACAGCTTTACTTTTCTCACCTCCGGTTAGGCTTCCTCCCACAACTCACGCCCTCAGTTCCCCGTTCTCCCAACAAAGCGACAGTTGACAGAAATGTGGGTCGGCCACAATTAGCAAACAGTTATAAAAATGCAAGACGGTTTTTGTCGCCAGGAGTACTACTTTAAACGGAGTAAAACATTTTGAAGCATGACGGCAGGTAGCTAACGTATTGAACCGTACATACAAGATCCGTAAAGGAGAAACATAAATATTTGTCAATGGAGCCAACCGAGAATGACAGAAAATTGAGACACCAAGAATTCGTTTCAGTTTTCGTTTTTCCTGTTTGCGTGACAGCAGCTATAATGAGGCAGTTTCAGATTTGTATCCTATCTGTTTTCTGTTCACTTCTAAGCTTTTGCATTCGGTGCAAGGAAAATTTGTAAATTGCTTTGATATCAACACATGTCATGTTACACGTCCTTATTATTTCATTAGCACGTCAAATATGTACTTCGAAATAAAACCCGCCGTTCCCACCGTTATATGTGTCACTAGGCGATTTCGGCGTGTTATCGTGACTGATCGAACCGGGCCCGGATTTCCACTTTGTTATGTTGTACTCGGAGACGTAGATGAAGTGAAAGCCTATACATAATGTTAACAATTTCTTAAAGCTCTTGATTTTTCGTGGGCTGTCTCTCCACCCTCCCCTCCCCAGCTCCAAACCGA
The DNA here is from genome assembly GCA_034440635.1 of Lepas anatifera. NCBI lineage: Eukaryota > Metazoa > Arthropoda > Thecostraca > Lepadidae > Lepas > Lepas anatifera. Next base: position 400,894 of record JAOTON010000462.1, on the reverse strand, counting down.
CGACGCGTCGGGCGCGTCACTTCTCGGGTGACGCGGCGCTCGAGGCGGCTCCGGGGTTCGTTTGGCGGGAGGCCCGTGAAGAACGCGAGCTGTTACAATATGTTGTTATCGGATACCCAATGTTTTTTTTGTACCGTTCCAGGGTAAGAATACTTGCAGATTTCATATGGATTAGTTTTAGGAAAATTCAAGTCCTCGCTCTTTAAAATTTTTCAATTTATATTTTTTGTTTGCATTTTTTATAAATTAAAAAAATAAAGATTTTTACCATAATATTTATGCACTAAGCGTCCTCTTTCTAAAACTTTTGACTGATTTCAAATATTTTTGTAACTTTTTGAGATGCAAGGCCTTGAATGTTTCAAAGCATGCAATGACGTCACAATTTGACGTCACTGTTGCTACGAAACTAAGAGTGCAAGGTCTGTTTCGACCACGGATTCGGATTCTAGGCTATGAAGAGCCCCTAAACACCTCATTTCATAGAGATCTGAGGGGGTGCCGTGTACACCATTGGTTGAGTTGGCATGGAATGACCCATATATATATATATATATATATATATATATATATATATATATATATATATATATATATATATATATATATATATATATATATACTACTGGGGAATTCAAGACAGAAGTATTCAGGAAAGAGACGAACACAGGACATTGTTTGAACGGGAAAAGCGAGTGCCCGAAACGCTACAAGGAGAGTGTTATTCGAGCTTACGTCCACCGCGCTCTTACACATTGTTCCTCCTGGAATTTAGTGCACCAAGAGTTTGAGCGCATCAAAAACATCCTACGCTGCAACGACTACAGCATAAATGACATCGATAAGATTATTCGGAAACAACTCGATAAATCCTGCCGACCTCCAGGAACACAGACAACGACAACAAGGGCAAAGATTAAGCTGTTTTATCAGAACAGCATGTCTTCAGCACATTTGAAGGATGAGAAGGCCCTGCATGAAATTATCCACAACAACTGTAAACCGACCCAACAAAGTGACCGTCTCCATGTGGTGATATATTACAAAAGCCCACGGGTATCCAGCCTTATAATGAAGAATGACCTGTCTCAAGACCAATCTGACTTTAAAGCCACTAACGTAGTCTACAAGTTCAACTGCCCTGCTGGTGACTGCGCGCACCGCTCCGATTGTAGCTACGTTGGATTCACGACCACCACGCTTTCGAGAAGATTGACCATGCACCTGCAAGATGGAGCTCCAGAAAAGCACATGCGCCGCTCACATGGCGAACGACTAACCAGAGACATGCTGGTCCAAAACACGGACATCCTAGCGAGATGCCATGATAAGAAAAGGCTCCAAGTGCTGGAGGCAGTATACATCAGGGACATCAATCCCACAATCAATAGGCAAATGAACATCGCCTCGGCGCTATCCGTGTTTGACAGTGCCCCTCTTGGGCCTAGGTTATAATGCGATAGTGTTGGGGGGGACTTTTTATGGGTAACGACGCTAGGCTAGTATTTAATGTTCTGATCTATCCATAATTATGCCGCACTGGATAGTTTTCAATGATAATTATTGATCTTCTAATGATAAGCGCCCTCCGTTTGATTTCGTGTGATTGAATTCAAATTTCTAAACCACTGATTCAAAGAAGTCTTAACCATTTTCGATCCGAGACGATGAGTGTTTTGAACTGTATTTTGCTATTATTATCACTATATATGTATCACTTTAGTGCTATATGTATCACGTATGCCTGAAGATGTTGTTCGTAACAATGAAACGTCGCATGAAATGGCCTTTAGTTCAGTTCTGCATCAATTTGACAAAGACGATAGACGATTAATTCGCAAGCTTGAGTCTCTGAACTCAAAAAGAACGCTAAGTTCTCTGTCATTTTTAACCAAACACATACATATATATATATATATATATATATATATATATATATATATATATATATATATATATATATATATATATATATATATATATATATATATATATAAATTAGGATGTGTCATATCCCGGGTAATTCGTTCAGATCAAGCTGCTCCTACGATTTTCTTTTGCCCTGAACACAAAGAAACCCGATGATAAACTTTAATTTCCATGAAATTGTAAAACCCAACCAGCGCAGTGCCGAAGAAGGTCTGCCTATCTCTTAACAACGGGCGATACCAGCGCACCTGGTGGTGGCCAGAGGAACTAGGAACGTTACGCTCTATTTTCCTCGCCAATGGTCTTATCTTGGTCCGGAAAACATTATGAATGTATGATTAAGCGAGTCTACGAATTTAAGATTCAATTGAAGTCAAATTTTAGACAAATATTTCGTTTGCCTATGCGCCACGGCCCTCTCAAATTTCTGCCGGGAGACGGACGATCGATTGTCTCGCTTTTGCACTGAAACAGGGACAGCATATGGGATCGAGCGATGTTGAATTTTTCAAAGGATAAATACCTATTTTTCATATTCCTGCACTGCACACGTTTTGTATTCCTACTGACGCACTAAAAGACGACTAGGCCTAGCCCAATGCAAACGAAGGTAGATTTCGTATCGGCATATTTTCCGTCAAGCATCCTTCTGACTGAGTGGCAGAAAATGCGGCGATACGCTGCATTTCACTTCATTGTTTAAACCATTATTTGGGCAAATGGCACACCATTTGCACAGGTCGAAAGGTGCCACCAACTCTCATCCAGGTAGGCATGTGCGGTGACAAAGCAAGCTGCATCCTATTCAGGGAAATTACTGGGGTCTGGGCCTGGCGCGCTTGGTTCAGATATTTATTTGGGACTGTCATAGAAACGTGCTTTCGGAATTTCTACTGTTGAAAATGGAATGATCTTGCCTACTTTTAAACTGTATGCCTCAATGAGGATGCACATTGAAACTTTGTCCAGTGAAACTGGCAGAGACTAAACCCAGTGTCGCTCAGAATATTGATGTTACAGCCATTGCAACGCTGTGTTTTGGATTTTGGAATTGAACACGATGTGATTTTCGTTGCTTTGACTTGATTGTTTCATACAATGATCATTTGAACCTATTCAGGCATTGCTGCTATCCAACTCCCCTCAAAACCATTCTTTCCTTGTCCCCTTTCGTATTATCTGGCGGAAATATTATTCGTGTTCCATTCCATATTATTAACCATTGTTCCCTTCTTGTTCCAGTTACTGTTACCGTTTAATATGCCCTTGAGAAGCAAAACTAGACATTTCCCCTGGGTTTCCGGCCTCTACCCGTTAGACAGCTTCCTACAAATAGAAATGTAGTACATCATGTATCATAAACACTTTTACTTCATCTTCCATTGCTACTCTTTTTACGTCGGTAGCTGACGTTTGCATTAAGACTGCTGCGCTTGTTCATGGCCACAGCTGCTTCCCTGAGCTAGAACGTGAAGTTCCAGATTGGGCACAATGTCCCGATGTGGTTTCGGATCCGGAGCCGCAGCTGCTGTGTTGAAGGACCCACGAACCTTGCATACAGTCTACAGCTGATCCGAGCCCTGCCGCGCCAGCTGCAGGATATCATCAGGTCAGGAGTGCAGCGCAACGCCTTTCGGGCACACCCGGAGGCGGTGCTGCTGGCGATGACTGCTGACCGGGAGGAGACGGTGCGCAGTCGGGCCGGGCTGGCCATACAAGAGTGTCGCCGAAAACTGAATGCATAGGTCCGGCCTTGCATTCTGCCAGTCAAAAACCTCGCAGCCGACAGCATCATGGAGCTGTTTGACTGGGAGCATGACCCCATCACACAGCCGCCTGTTACAACTGGCGTCAGCGACGAGGAGTTTGAAGAGACCTGCAGCCAGCCGGTGAAAGTGGAAGCCTACCCGGTTCACACGGTGGCGGTGGAGCGTACGGTGAAGGTGGTAACAGAGGCCGCCAAGGCAGTAGTTGTGGAAGATCAGTGGCACGGCTTCATCTGCACCTGACTCCGCCACCGGCAGCAGCTGGTGTTCGCTTCTAGCAAACAGTCGTGGGCCAGTTATTGAACACAATAATAGTGCAGAACACGGGATGCAACGCTCATGTGCAACTTTTGCCTGCGTGTTTTGCGATGGCGGGATAAGATTCAGCCAGGTGTGTTGGAACCAGTGACGGATACAAGGGGCGCTAAGGGGCTTAAGCCCCTTCCACGAAATGTCAGATGGGCGCTATATAACCACTAGGTTGGTGCGCCCTTAAGCCCCAATAAAAAACAAGCCGAAATGTCAGACTGCCTATAGTAATGCATAGCCGGAGGCTGTTCCGAGGCAATGGTAGGCGAGGTTAGGGCCCCCGAGCCCCCCCGTGAAGTCCTGGATCCGTCACTGGTTAGAACACTTAAAATTCAGAATAGATCACGATTTAGAAGAACCAACGTATGGTTATTCTTAGTTGTTGTGTTGGGTTGTCCCCCTGGGTCCTCAAGGAGGACCATAGCCCAGAGGCTCCCTGAAGCGAAGGTAGCCCCTGGACAAGGCGGCCACCAGGCCGTCGTCCCGCAGCTGCTCAGGTCCGATGTTGATGTTGCCTCCCAGGCGCAGGCAGGTGCCGGCGAGAGACGGGCATTGGAGGAGCACGTGCTCAGGCGTGTCCGCCTCCTCCGTGCAGACGGCGCAGAGCGCCGCCGGGCACCGCTTGTCGGGGCACCGCGCACAGCCCGTCGAGGGGTGCTTGCCGATCCGGTGCATGTACTGGATGGATCTGCTCCAGTCATCCACGGCTGCGTTGCGGTCCTCGCCGGGTATGGGGGGCGGCAGTCGACCCCCCCCCATGATTCTTTTGAAGAGGCCACCCGGCCAGCCTTCCCTCCACTCCTCGCTGACCGCGCGTGCAACGGCCCTTGTCAGGGTCCTGGCGTCCACTAGGACGGAGCTCTGTGGCAGGCCAGAGGCCTCCCTGGCCAAGGCGTCCGCCCTTTCGTTACCCGGCAGGCCGCAGTGGGCCGGGACCCACTGCAGGTGGACAGCCTGCGGGCGGTGCGCTATTCCGGTAATAATCTCCCATATGGCCGCTCCCAGTGGTGACGTCTGGGCCGCGGCGCCGCCCGCGAGCATGGTGAGGGCGGCTTGGGAGTCCGTACAGACTACGACCGGGGCCGTTGCCGGTTCACCATCCAGGCGTCTGAAATCGAGAAGCGCCGCTCGCAGTGCCACCAATTCCGCTCGGGTGCTGGAGCACAGCGCACCAGCCGGTGACCGCACCTCTCTGATTTGCCCGGACGGGAGGGTGATGTGGGCGCCTCCGCCTCCGAGCGACGTGCCCGCGGCGGCGGACCCATCGGTCCAGATCCAGGTGGCCCGGGACGGTAGGTTTGCCAAGTGTTGTTTGGCAGTGGTCCGTCTGACTGGGTCAGGGGCTGAGCGGTGGCCCCCAGTCCCACGTCCAGGTCGAATTGGACAGGACCCCGAGTTAGCCATGGTGGGGCGGTGACCGTCAACCGTTCCTCCACCGCGATGTCCGCTAGGCCGGCCTTGTTGAGGACCTCGAGTCCCAGCTCTCGCCAGCCCGTTGTCGAGTCGAGGCGTCTTGGGGCTGTCGACTCGACCGCTGCTCGGAGTGGGTCGTCCGCTGGGAACGACCTCGCTCGGCAAACCATACGGGCGGCCAGGACGCGGCGACGGGAGTGAGCCGGAGGTAGGCCCGCTTCTGCCACGAGTGGTGCCACAAGGGTCGACTGTGGGCAACCAGTTACCACCCTGGCTGCGGCGCGGAGCTCTCTGTCGATCAGCTCGACGTGAGGGTGATGCGGCGGGCATCCATGCGCCGGCGGCGAACTCTAGGGCGCCACGCACATAGCCGTTTGCGACGGTCCTGAGCTGCCGCTCGCGTAACCCCCACGAGCGCGCGGTGAGCTGACGTAGCTGTGCGAGGCGAGGCTTGGTCTTCCTGCGCAGGGCCTGACAGTGCTCCCCGAAGTGTAGAAGGCGGTCGAAGGTCACGCCCAGTAGTTTTAGGTGTGGCGTAGCACACACAGACATCCCCGCCACCTTGATGGAGAGGTCCCTTGCGTCCCTGATGCAAGGAACCTCAAGATTCTTCAGTTATCAAGATATATACTATTTTTATTTTTATATTAGATATATTCAGTTATCAAGATCTTCGGATATCAAGATTCTTAGTCGTGCATCGCCTCGAACAAGCCCAACTGCAGTATCTTGTTTGCACGCCGGTGACATTAGGTCAGGCGATATTGATATTAGAACCATGCTAACACCAAATATAACACCTGATATTAGACTCCAGCCTGTTGGAATCGATGACTGGTGACATCACGCATTCCTTCCATCAGTTTAATAGTCAAAACACGCATTCCTTCCATCAGTTTCATAGTCAAACCCAAAACAGTTGCGTCACCCTGGTTCCGGCGGCACCGCGCATGGCCGCAGGAAGGCTATTTAACGGCCAGTGTAGAACAATTCAACCCAAAAATAATAACCCAAACTTTTTATATTCTTTTAAAGTTGTTTGAAACATTTCAGAGCTCTGAGGACAGCTCCTGACCAGCTTAGCAAAAATATACGCATTAGTACCTGTTCCCGCCACCAGGTTCGCTAGTGTCGCCAAGCCATTAAGATGGGGAACTTATCTCTCTCTGCGCTGGATGGGTTTAAAAATTCTGACAAAATGAGTGTTGCCATCGTGTTTCTACATGCTCAGGCAAAATAAAATCATAGGAGCACGTGTGACTGCGATATGCGACGCAACCTAATATATATATATATATATATATATATATATATATATATATATATATATATATATATATATATTGCAAGACACAGAGAGAAAGAGAGAAAGAGAGAGAGAGAGAGAGAGAGAGAGAAAGAGAGAAAGAGAGAAAGAGAGAGAGAAGACTACAGGTACGTAGATACTACACATGGCAGGCAGAATCTGTGGAGAGCCGGTCGGCTTCATCAGACCCAATCAGCGGTTGCCCGCAATGCTTCCGATGGCTGGCTCCCTGCGCCGTCGGTCTCGTCAGCACCCAACTCGGCGGCGAAAAAAACAAGCCAATAGCGGCGACTAGTGGCGCTGCTGATGGCAGCGCTGTATCTCCGTGACGGAGGCGCTTTCAGCCCTCACGTCGCGCGGCGACCACGCAGCAGAGCAGCCCACTCTCCTCCTGGCCACTCGATTGCAACATCAGTCGGCAGGCCGACCGAATTCGCCAAAACGAACACAACTCTCCTCTTCCGTCACTAACGGCATAAAATAGGCGTCGTCTTACTAAAGCAGTAAAATAGGACCATCACATTCGGGCCTCCAAAATCAGTTCAAAATCAAACGTGCAGACAACATTCACAACGCAGCATGATGCCTCCTGAAACTTGCAGACAACTGGGATCGAAGAGCATGCCGATAGCTAAGCAAACTGGAACTGGACAAGAAAACTGAATACATCCACGCCAGAACGATGTGTCTCGCAATTCATGAAACGGTGAGAAGATAATTGCTGAATATTTAAAGCAAGGGGTAATAAATGACACAAGGGAAGGATCAGTGAGGCAAAAGTGCAGGCAGCCAATGAAGGACGAACACAATCGGTCACTATCGTTCCCAGATGTCGTCCCCAGGGCAGTTTGAATTGGAGAGGAAGGACCACCATCATTGGACGGTTTTTTTCTGAAAGGCGGCGAGCCGGAGGAGGCGCGTAACTGCACGGACAGCCCGCGGAACAGGGCGGCACGGCACGACAATGACCCTGTTTTGGTGCCGATTAGAGGGGCCGGAGCTGGCTGCTGGTGTCTCGGGCACGGCCGGCGAGAGAGAGAGAGAGAGCGAGAGCGAGAGCGAGAGAGCGAGAGAGAGAGAGAGAGCGAGAGCGAGAGAGCGAGAGAGCGAGTGCTCATAAACACAAAATAGTTGCAACAGAAAGAGTAGATTCGTAAAGAAACCAGGGGCGTAGGAACGGTTTGAAAAGTGGGCGGGCCAACCTTAGGGGGAGGGTACCTCAAGAGGGGCCCCAGCCCACGGAGGCCCATGATAATTAACAGGTTTAAATAGCTTGCTTGGGGTCAATAAGGCACGCATGTTGCCAATATATGAAAAGTTGAGAAATGCAATTTTGCCCTATTAATTCAAGTTGTATTGTGATATAATAATTCATAGTGAAAAACAATTTTTTATATTTTTTATATTGCTTTTTCCGGATAAAAAGAAATTCTTCAGCTTTTTTGGAGTGTTTCAATTTTTTTTACAAGGAGCGCGTTTTTTTATGTTTACAGATCTTTAGGCCCTTTTCACCATATCTACCAAATTTAAAACTGTTAGGAAAACTACAAGCGATGCTTTGATACCAAACAGCCTCACTTTGCTATGCCTAATCAACAATTCCTTACTTATTTAATGAAAAAATCGGGAACATTTATTTAGGTTATTGCCTATCCCTTCTTGACAGCAATACAGATTTATTTAGGTCAAGGTTGGTCACAATACATCCGTCTAGCTATATTTCGATGCCTAAAATGCAGAGTTCCAGTATGACTGCAAGTGCAATGTACTTGATGGCCAGCTGTGTGATGCCGAGGAGGTGGGGGCATGGTGGTATAGTGGTTAGCAACCTTGCTTTCCACGTGGCCGACCCGGGTTTAAAGGGAATGTGGCACCTTGGTCGAATCCTGGAGTTTAGTGTAATTAGGCGTACTTTTAGCCAAAAATAATGAAACCACTCATGATTTCTCTGAAAAATGTACAATAGGTTCAATATTTTGATTTTTAAAAATACTCCTCTAGGAAAATAAATATATACCTGCCTGTGGATGATGTCATGATCTGGCAACCACTACCATACTTGAAATGCGTCAAGGGCTTCGATTGTCTGATGCTCATCATGACGTCAGCATATGTCGTCACACCAGCAGCCATGACGACTGTGGCCTGCTGCTAGGGGTACATGAGGGGTATATTGCAGGGAGGTTTTAGCTTTTTTATACAGAAATATCGAGTTCCAAGACAAATGATATATAGAGTACCGGGTTTTCCGACTTGGTTTACAATTTGGCTATCTCAGTTAAAATCACGTTATAAAGGTGCCACATTCCCTTTAAGGCCCGGCAGATTCCTTGTGCAAGGAGCAATTTGACTCCCAAGAAACCTCTCCAACAGGGAAAAAGTTGGCGACGCAATATAAGCTTGGCAGTTGGTGCGTCGATAAGCCCCCACAATTATGCTCGTTTCCACGCGGCCAACCCCGGTTCAAGGCCGCGCGGATTGCCTAAGCGAAGATCAATTTGACTCCCGAAAACCTTTCCAACAGGCAAAGAGTTAGCGACGCCATATAACCCTGGTAGTTGGTGCGTCGATAAGCCCCAACAATTATTGTTATTATGCCGAGGAGGTCCAGCTTACTGTTGATCCTGATCATAAGTTCGATGTGGTATACCCTCCGCTGGATGAATCCATCACTCCTCTCAGCATTACAGACTGAACTGGCTCCAGCTGTCACTTCCTTTACAGCTCTCTCTATGGCCTGTGTGGGCAGCAGGGAAGTGTTCTACCTTCATGTGCTTCCCCATGAACTCTAGCAACTTGTGGCCTCCCGGTCGATTATATTCTTGACGACAGACGCCTGTATGTTGAGGCAGGTTATGATCCGCAGCCTGAGGGAGGTATTCTCCTTCTCCTGCTCTCCTCTGAAGGATATAATCTTGACAAAGACTAACTTTCTCCTCCTCGCTGCTCCAACTCTGCCAGAGCATGGTCATCAGGATCGCCTCGGTGTGAACGAACATTGCAGAGGAGCACATGGCGGGCATGGCATTCAACTGCACCACCTTGGGCTGGGTACGAAGACAGGAGAGCTCGAACATGACGTTCCGAGGGCTGTCCAACCAGTCGTTGCTGGTCTACACCTGTAGCCAGTAAAGAAAGTAAGGCTCGGTAATGATAGCGACGATCTCCTACGGAGTTCCAATTTTCCTAGTGACTCCAGATTAAGGTTAGCAACAACTTGGTAGACGGTCCCAGAAACGTCCTATTCTAGCTCTCATGCCTCAGGATCCAGCCCTAGATGGTGCAGTTGACTGTCATGCCGACCGTGTGCTCCTCTGAATGGCTCCCTCACTCCGAGCAGATCCCGATGACCATGGCATGCTCTGCAGTGAGGAGGAGGAGAGGAGGACCACCTTCCACAAGATCATCTCCATCAGGAGAGCAGGAGGTGGGGAACGCCTCCCTCAGGCCGCGGACCCTGCCCTACGTCAACACATAGATGGCCACTCTCAAAAAGATGATTGACTGGGACGGGGTGACCAAGCCTATCATCGCCTGCAGCTTGATCAAATCCAAGTTCTCAGGATTCATGGGAAGTCCATGGAGGTAGAGCACTTCGTCTGCCACACGCAGTCCATGGCTGTAGCCGCCAAGTCTGTAAAGCAAATGGCAGCTGCCAGTTCTGTCTGTTGTGCTGGAAGAGCAGAGGAGTTGTTTTATCAGGCGATGCCCACCAACCTGATGCCCAGGATCAACAGCAAGCAGGACCTCCTCGACATCACAAAGTTGGCGATCAAGTAGATAGAACTTGCAGTCGATCTGGAACTCGGTATTTTAGGCCCCGAAACACAGCTAGACTTATTGTGACCATTCTTTGCCTGAATCAATTCCTAATGCTCTAAAGAAGGAGTCCGTAATGACCTAAATAGCTCTTCTCGTTTGTGTCCTGGAAAAGGTGATTCAAGCTATCTAGGGATAGGGAAGTGTGGTCGTTTGATATCAAGGCACTGTCTGTACTTTTCTAAATATTTTTTATTTCATAAATGCGATAAAAAGTCGAAACATCCGCAAATATAAAGGAACATTCTCTTGGTGAAAATGCTTTGAATGCCCCCAAAAAAACCTAAAAATGCATTTTTCAGTCGAAAACAGAATGGGTAAAAAGTGAAAGCCATTTTTGGCTTTGATTATTGTTTATTATACCACAATAGAAGTGAAAACCATGGGGCTAAATCTAATTTTCCAGTTTTCCATACATTGACACAACCGGATACCTCGGCCTGCGGTCTCGGCAGGTGCCGCTCCGGCGCAGGAGAAGCCGGTGACAATGTACGTTAGGCAAACAGTTCGATTGACAGGCGAGTTTTTTCAGCAGTATGATACATATACTAACGCGATGTTAGGACTTGAGGTCTTGTGTTCTCATTATGACTCCATTCAATCCCATGTGTAAGCCCATTTTTTCCTAAACTAACACGTCTCTGCACACTGCGCCACGTTTGCCCTCTGTTCATGTGATCACGTAAATAAACACACGTATAAAGTTTAGTTTGTTAAGTAAAGACTGGGTATGCCCAGAAGAAAAGAGATACAATATAAAATATAATGGGATTGCCGATCATAATTCACCTATACCCGGAGAACTTCACACAATTCAGCCTATTTGTTACCGAGTTAGCTTCGGTTACCCTAAGTCCCAGTCCGCATGCGCAGTAAAGTCTGCAGTGAATGAGAGCGAAGATACCGTTATAATTGACTGAAGCATGCTGGTGTGTCCTGTGTTTGTCTCTTGGTCTAAACTATCCCTTATAGCCTAATATTCCTTAGAATTCCTACTGCACATGCGCAGAACAATTCAGTGCCATAATGCCGTGAATTAGGATTAGCAGATAGTATTCTGCTATTACTCGCAAAGTTTGAGCCCAATTGGTCTAATGGCTCCCGAGATAGCCTCCCTGACCATAAGTTCTAAAGCGCATGCGCACTTAACTTTGTAGTAAGCAAGGGTACCAAAACTTTCATACTAAATTTAAGCATGTTGGCTCTCCTCTGTTCATGTCCTCTTCTGAAATATCCTCACCTTTAAGGCTTATGTTTAAGATTTCTACTGCGCATGCACAGGGCAGTGCAGCTTCGATATGACATTATTTGTGGTTTGCATTCCGTGTCATTTTCTTGTTCACAAATTTTCGAGAAAATCGACCCGTAGGTTACCGGGATAGCCTCTGTTTCCACTAGTTTCACTGCGCATGCGCAGTGAACTTTCATTGACCTGAAGACCAGATTCAAAATCTGCATGACCGATTTCCTCTGCTTGATATTGTTCGATAATATGGAATAGAGTGCAACGAGATTTATATATTATTTATATGTCTAAATACGATAGCGGATACAAGGGGCGAGGCTAGTGGGCTAAAGTCCCCCCCCCCCTGTGAACATGCCTACAGCTATAGCATAGGCAGAGGATGTTTTGAGGCAATGGCGGGGAGTCTGGAGCTAATAGGTGAATTCAGGGCGGTGGGGGGATAGGGGCACGTGCCCCCCCATTGGTGGATCCCCGGCGCCCCCTGAAATGGCCACGGCGCCCCCTCAAGCATTCGATAGCACCCCCTGAAATGTCACTTCCCACGCCCTCCCCTAAGATGCAAAAATCGGCGCCCATCGGAAGGATTTTGCGTGTCAAAAGTGGCACCCTATGTTCCGGATTACACCCCTTCCCCCGGGACGGTGCCTCCTCTATCGGTAATCCTGGATCCGCCTATGCTCGAGCTCCTTAACCCCACCCCGAACTGATATCCTGGATCCGCCTATGCTCGAACTCCTTAGGCCCATCCCCATACTGATGTCCTGGATCCGCCTATGCTCGAGCTCCTTAGCCCCACCCCCTTACTGATGTCCTGGATCCGCTTATGCTCGAACTCCGTAGCCCCACCTCCGTACTGTCATGGATCCGCCTATGCTCGAGCTCCCTAGCCCCACCCCCGTACTGATGTCCTGGATCCGCCTATGCTCGAGCTCCTTAGCCCCACCCCGTACTGATGTCCTGGATCCGCCTATGATCGAGCTCCTTAGGCCCATCCCCGTACTGATGTCCTGGGTCCACCTATGCTCGAACTCCTTAGCCCCACCCCTATACGGATGTCCTGAATCCGCCTATGCTCGAGCTCCTTAGCCCCATCTCCGTGCTGATGTCCTGGATCCGCCTATGCTCGATCTCCTTAGCCCCACTCCTGTACTGATGTCCTGGATCCGCCTATGCTCGAGCTCCTTAGCCCCACCTCCGTGCTGATGTCCTGGATCCGCCTATGCTCGATCTCCTTAGCCCCACCCCCGTACTGATGTCCCGGGTCCGCCTATGCTCGAGCTCCTTAATCCCACCCCCGAACTGATGTCCTGGATCCGCCTATGCTGGAGCTCCTTAGCCCCACCCCCTACTGATGTCCTGGATCCGCCTATGCTCGAGCTCCTTAGCCTCACCCCCGTATTGATGTCCTGGATCCGCCTATGCTCGAGGCCCCGAGTTCCAACCCGCTCCTGATGTCCTGGATCCGCCTATGCTCGAGCTCCTTAGCCCCACCCCGTACTGATGTCCTGGATTCGCCTATGCTCGAGCTCACTAGCCCCACCCCGGTACTGATGTCTTGGATCCGCCTATGCTCGAGCTCCTTAGCCCCACTCCCATACTAATGGCCTGGATCCGCCACTGCTTATTAAGTTTATTTAAGCAGGGAGTGCAAGGAGTCACGTGTCATAGTATCACCACAAAGAGGTTTATTCGGCTGGGAAAGAAATGGTGTGCCACGGTGGATCCTCTGGCCAGTGTTACCTATGGTTAGAGGATGCATTAACTAGTGGGTATATGATAGATAGATGATAAACTTTTATTGGACGGAAACAATATGACAGGTATAACAAATAGATTGACGCAAAAGCCCGAAGGCTTAAGTGGTGGGGCCTCTCTTATCTCTCTCATAAAACACATCACTTTTACCGGACCTACCACACACATACACAGTAAGATTTGGACACACATAAAGAAACAAAACACAACAAACCAAACAAGCAAACCAGTTCCTGGCCACTATTTTGTTTTTTATTCGTCGCAAGTCGCCGCAGCGAGCGGGAGCCTAATTTTTGTTCTCGCGAAGAGACTAGCTAAATACTTTTGTAAGAGGTTCAGAAATAATTAAACTTGCCATGTTCTATATTCTGGAAGGGAGTTCACCTGGTCCGGTACTCTTATTTATTCAAAAGAGAAAGGACCTCTCTCTCCGAGATTTCCGCAAAATTGCCTATAGTGGGTACCTGCCGGACCCTGTTGGGTGTCGGTGGTTCACGCGAGCCTCGTATGTCTAGGGAGGGTCTGATAAACGAAAAAGTCTTGAAAGGGCCCCGTTTCAGACGGAGCAGACGGACGGAGAGGGCTGTACAGGAAGACATTGACAAGGAAGCATTACTGAACGACTTGTTCGTTTATCAGACCCTCCTAGACGTACGAAGCTCCCGTCCACGCGAGTGATTCCACACCTGGGTGGAATCACTTCAAGTTGATTGCGTCCTATCAGGTTTTTCAGGGTTGTATTACATTTATGGGGATTTGCTTTTGATTCCAAAAGTTTGTATATTTCACTGTTTAAGTGTCTTTGTTGAACCTTTCTTTGAATTCTGGTGACATCACTTCGTAGCTGTTTCCATCGACACCATTCGTACACGTCGCACCTGTCGCAGTCGTTGTTATCCTGTCTGTCTTGCTGGTCTGAAAAGTCTGTCCCTCTACGTATGTTTGCTTTTAGCTCACTATTGACCCACGACTTGTCTTTGGTTCTCATAATAATGTTTGTTGTCGGTATTGCTGCCTTTGCTGGCCTGAAAAACGCTGCTGTGAATTGTTCAGTTGGACCTAAGTTTAGTCTGCCCTAAGAAAAGCTGCTGTGAATTGTTCAGTCGGACCTAAGTTCAGTCTGCCCTAAGAAACGCTGCTGTGAATTGTTCAGTCGGACCTAACTTCAGTCTGCCCTAAGAAACGCTGCTGTGAACTGTTCAGTCTGACCTAAGTTCAGTCTGCCCTAAGAAAGGCTGATGTGAACTGTTCAGTCGGACCTAAGTTCAGTCTGCCCTAAGAAAGGCTTTCAGTCGGACAGTTTGGGGACGAGGGCTGTGTTCTGGCGTGGTATAAATTGTTTCGGGTAAGCGAGTCAATTTTAGGTTTCGAAGTGCTCCGGCGAGGAGCATGATGATAAGCTGATAAGGTGTTCACTGGCCTGTCCCCTCGAATCCGGATGTAAAAAACACTGCAGATTGTATATTCGAGCACAGCCCTTCATCAGAATCATGTAGTGCATGATATTTACTACATGATTCTGATGAAGGGCTATGCCCGAATATACAATCTTCAGTGTTTTTTTACATTTCCGGATTCGAGGGGACAGGGCAGTGAACACCTTATCAGCGAGTCAATTCTAGGGGCAAGAAATAGCTCTTGTTGTTCTGTGAATAATTTCCTCTCCAAATATATCCTTCATGATCTGATCTGGTAGATATTGAGCAAACAATGGCCGGGAAGAAACGAGCAAGTTTTTTAAAATTCAATTTCAGATATTTTTGAGACTTTAGTCCCCAACCGGCTCCAGACTCGATTTTCAAGCCCAGCAAATACTTTTTAAACGAACCTACGGTTAACACAGTTACCAGCGAGGAGATTTCACGGCTGATGCAAGAGGGAAGTTCTTTTCTTTAATGACCCGACGAAAATGGAAGACAAATTTCATTGAAAGTTCGTCAAACATCAAAAAATGAAACATCAAAATAAATGAAATGCGTACCAAATAGATTCTCAATCACAATGACTGAAGCCTTACGGAAGGTAAGCAAGGTTGTTTGGAGAGAATTAAGACACGGCAGCGAAGGCACAAGGAATGAAAAAGATACGAACGAGTATGCTACTTATGGGGGGAACATTCAGTGACAGGTTGAAAACAAAGCATATTCGAGAGCATCTAAAAAATCCTGTTTATAAGTGTGTCAACTGCCTTTTTTAAAACATTCTCGAGAGGCTTCATTTAAGGGGAAGGGATAAAAAAAAAGACGCAAACACGTTTTGGTTCTGAGAAATATCCTATTGATAGGTTTGCGGCTTTCCAGGAGCGGCAGCTACGTTTCGGTTCCAGCTGCGCCGTTTCTTTCCTTGGCACATCCCGGCTAGTGCTACGCTCCTGTTTCGCAATACGCAGTTTCTTTCCTTGGCACATCCCGGCTAGTGCTATGTTCCTGTTTCGCAATACGCAGTTTCTTTCCTTGGCATATCCCGGCTAGTGCTACGTTCCTGTTTCGCAATACGCAGTTTCTTTCCTTGGCACATCCCGGCTAGTGCTACGTTCCTGTTTCGCAATACGCAGTTTCTTTCCTTGGCACATCCCGGCTAGTGCTACGTTCCTGTTTCGCAGTACGCAGTTTCTTTCCTTGGCACATCCTGGCTAGTGCTACGTTCCTGTTTCGCAGTACGCAGTTTCTTTCCTTGGCACATCCCAGCTAATGCTATGTTCCTGTTTCGCAGTACGCAGTTTCTTTCCGTGGCACATCCCGGCTAGTGCTACGTTCCTGTTTCGCAGTACACAGTTTCTTTCCTTGGCACATCCCGGATGGTTACTGCCAAACTAAGTCCACGGCCAAAACATCAACCGGTCCCAATCGGCTGAAACACAGGAGAGTAGCACATTCCAGGTCCGATCAGCTGCTCGCTCACCCGGCTGTCTAAGTGCAGCACATGCTTACCTTCTGAGTACGCCGCCGAGCAGGGAGGCGTTGAGGCACTCGGGCGCGGCCAGCCGCCGCTGCACCTCGCCCACCGTCACCTTGTACTTGGACGTACTGCTGAGAAGGGACAGTCGACCGGGTACCGAACAGAACACCTCTGTGGGCGCCATCTCCCGCTTCAGACCTGTGAGCGGTGGTGGCGGAGGGGGCGGGGGCTGCGGTCAGCGCGGGGGGATGCGCTGGGCCACAGGATGATCGCCTTCACCTGGGTGCGCCTCAGGTTGGGTGGGGACGGAGGAGAGGTGTCCAATGTCAGGTGAGGGCAGTGTGATTGTCAGTGCTGACCCACCTGCGCAGGATGCCGCCCATCAGCGAGGCGTTGAGGCACTCAGGTGGCGAGAGGCGGCGTCGCACCTCGGCCACGTTCACTTTGTACTTGGAGTTGGAGCTGAGCAGGGAGAGCCGGCCGGGCACCGAGCAGAACGCGTCAGCAGGGTGCGGGCCGCCGTGCAGGAGGAAGTCATCAGTAGACTTCAACCCTGCAATTGGTCATGCCGCCCCCCGACGCGGGGGTTAACAGCACTCAGGCGCCGAGGCGTCCCCATGGCTTACCAAGCAAACCATTTTTCATTTGAACTAAAATCATCTCACACCGATCTGGTACTGAACAAGAATGAGATCACTTTGTACCGAAATATTCTTTGTATCTGTGAAAAATAGAAAATAGTTAAGAAATGAGGAAGTAAATAGTTACCCAGAAAAGCACCCCACACTCAACGAGTAAACCATGAGTTGTGGTAGGACCCTTTCAGTATTTAAAGAAAATTCAAAGTTTTCTACCAAGTCAGCCAGAAAGCGCTTGCTTCGCTTGTAAATATATCAGCCTCTTGTCACAAACCTAGGTAGAGGTTCACGAAGCAAAATCCATCCCTAGTTTCCAAGCCAAAAAAGCAGCCTGTTTCAAAGTCCAACAGAAGCTAGTACTAGTGCAGTGCTCACAAAAAAGACCACAGTTAATATGGGAGCGAACTTTTTCCACTGAATAGTCTCAGTTTCCGAAAAGCAGATATTGCTCCATCAAGTTGGGTTCTAGCCATTAACACGCGCATTGATGGGGGCAGGTGCCCCTCCCCTCGCTTTTCCGAGATATGATAAAAACAGCGGCGCGTAACGCTGTCATACTTGGCATATATTTTTTAGATCCGAAATTCATAGCACATAATGGGCTTACTGAGCACTACAAAATACTGTTCCGAAATTTGTATATCGATGACCTAAGGTCAGGCACGAGCCATGACCTCTCCATTGGAAATCCATGGGAAAAATGGTTTCAACTGAATCACCTAGTAATGGATAGCGCTACGTGGTTTATTTTAGCGGTATTGGTTTTCTCTTATCCTTGATGCATGATGATGGATTTCTCTTATTCTTGATCCTTGATGCACTCATATGCACTGTGACATATTTTACCGTAACCTGACCCCAGGTCAGGTCACATCATAGACTTGACCTAGCAAGGTCATATTACATATCATGCGATTCGGCTTATTGTTAGGATTCCGATTGATAAGATTGTTTTCTCTATCTCTACTAGTTCAGAAGTAATGCCTGAAAAAACCTTCCTTTCCATGTTATATTTACAGAAACATGCCTTGACCTCCAGTGACCTTATATGGGACCTGAAAAATTGTCAGTTTTCTACAGAAATTTAGATGGCCTAACCGACACCGTGTACCGTTTTCCGCCATCTAGCGTGGTTTTCTGGTATCCACCCACCACCCCCGTCAAAGCAAAGGTGTCGAAAAGCAGGCCCCGTCAATGCGCGTGTTGAAGCTGCCATATTGAGGACGGGCCACCGTAGGCACCGACGCGGGTCGCCCAGTCTCCGCAGTGTCCCAAAATCATCTCAAGCTCAGTGCCAACAGGTCAATATCATACTCTATTCAAGAGGTAGAAGTCGTCAGTACCGGACCGTGGTATAGTTTGGGGGTCAACGAGGTAAAAAATGGTAAAAATGGTTTTGGAGACAATTCACGAAAATCGGAGGCTTCAACGGCGTAAATGCCTTTTGTGTTCCCTTAGATCCGCCCTTGCAAGCTGTTGATTTCACGAGAATCCCGAGATAGGCCTGTTTTCCATCAGCACCAGAAGCCATATGCGGATCGGGGACTCCCGATCGGGGGAGAGGGCGCAGGGCCGGGCAGGGCGCCAGCTCAACCACAAGGCAAAGCTACTGGGCGCCAGTTCCAAACAGGAGCACCGATACTCGCATCACGGGGGGTGGCAAGCGAGATTCGAGGGGTAGCCACATCGGCCTTTTAGGGGGGCGCCAACGATCAATCGGGGGAGGGGAAGTGTCACCTCCCCTTTCCCTGGATCCGCCAAAGCAGGAGGCCACCAGCTTCCTGATTTGGGAAGGAAAACATGTTTTTCGGTGCACCAAATGCGCAGGGCCACATGGCATCGCCGAATATTTCCCTGTTTGAAGGGTTTGTCGGAAGCCAGATTGCTCCCTGCTTAGGGAATCCGCCGAACCTTAAGTCCTGGCCAGGAACGTAGTAAACGAGCTCACTAACGACTACACCACCGCAAATTCATTTTGTAACCATATTCACACGCTAGTGCTTAGCTAATTAAGTACTTTATTTCCCAGAAGAAAAACGTCATCGGCGACACCTAAATCCACAGTCAAATCATTTTAACCAGCAATTACGATATTCATTAAATATAGTATCAGCGTAGTTAAGTTAACTAATTTCTCCTTGCGTATGCCCCAAAGAAATTCAGTTATATGAAAGGGATCCCCCTCTGTCTTGCAGAAACTTTTTCTAAGGCGAACACAAATTTTGAACGAATCCAAACTCTTCAAGCTAAGGGTAATTTTTCAACCAGAAAGGACCAACGATTACAGATTAGTGCCCAAAAAGTGCCTATTGCGCCCTGGGTGTTAATAAAATACTTGAAAACTTGGTGAAGTTTTCAATGTAGGCAAAAGGATTATCTGGCGCCGCAGTGACTTTATACCCTGGCGGCTGGTGACCAGTGCCTGGCTTGGACCTGCTGAATCACCTGCTACAGAGCTTCCGCCGTATATTGTGCCGGGGTCGCTACAGCCACGGCAACGGTGACCTCCGGCCACTTCGATGTATGGCGGGTTTCGCCACCGTTCCAGCCAGAAGTGGCAGCCGGCGGCAATTGGCGCCATTGCCGCGCGCCCAGCGACTCTCTTTCTCATCTCGACGGCGAGAATCAGCGCGTTTTCCGGTGCCGCCGCAGGCAGGAGCCCCGCCAGAGGCCGGAAATGGCGTGCCAGATCATCCGGCGATCAGCGAGCGGGTGCGGCGAGTGTTGTGCGCGATTCCATCGACTGCAGCGAATGAGAAGCACCGCGGCGCCGGCAGATAGCCCTGCGCCGCGGCCGACGCGGACGCCAGATAAGCCGTCTGCGACTCGCAACTAAGAAACGGCACTGACAGATAGCCGCCTCGACAGCCGCCGTGCCACTCGGCAACAAGCGGCAGACGGCGCGTGGACGCCAGTGCTCGCTTCAATGAGAAGCGACGTGGTAAAGTAGGCGGCAAGCGGTGGCGCCAATGGCGAAAATCCGCACCGACACACCGCCACTCTCATCACCTCAATTTGCGTGCTAAAACCGCGCGTAATTGGCCTCCAGTGGCGGTAGCCCGGCGCCACATCTGCCAGAGGTACACCCCTCCCTCTGCCCTCTGAGGCCTATATGCTCACAGCGGGAGGGTAGTGTAGGAGTGCGGTTTAAATCAGCCCTCGCCGATTGATTTTGATGCCCAGACGCCGTATGAAAGCCCGTTCCATGATAATGGATGCGGCTAAAGAGGCAATTGATAAAAAACTCGTTTCAGTGACAATAACAAGCGGCGATTGCTTTCGCAAGCGGAGCATCAGACTTTGGTTTTGAATAGGCCTGGTTCAATAGGCTGGCAACGCAGACGGTAGGGCAGCGTGTGCACACAAGGAGGAGTGTCACCAACGCTGTTTTCAGAATTCTCGAATAGAGATTTCGCACTCACAAGGAGCGCACTACGCTTATAATAGAAGCTGTCTATGATCCTTACAGCGCTGATGACAATGTCAATGACACACCACTATAAAATTTCGCAAAACATGCTTGCTCGGCGATCATGTCGATTGTCTCACACCATGCAAGAGCCTAAGAAGTGTCCCGGGAGGTCGCATCTACTCATTAGTCTGACGTACAAGCACAGTCTGAAGATTCGATGCTCTGGAGCCAAGGCGTGTAGCGATTTGGGCAGTGCTGCAGTGTGGTAGAGGACGGGGGGACAGCGAGGCCCCAGGTAACGGACGGGGAGTGCAAAGGACAGCGAGGCCCCAGATGAAGGGGACAGGGGGTGCAGGGGACAGCGAGGCCCCAGGTGACGGGAACATCCTTCAGCAAACACAAACAAAACAAAACAAAGCGACGACAATGACTACAAAAAACATGACATGCGGAAACACGCAAGGATCACCGCAAACAAACTATCAAGCCGAAGAAATGCCGCAGCTGTATGCACAAAACTAGTATCAATTGCAAAAAAACTTCAAAAACACAGACAAAGTATGCCAGCTGACATTAGCCACCCAACGTGCAGCGAAATGGTTCAAGTTGAATTCCTGTGTCTCCATGGTCTCAGCGGAAGTGATAATCCACGTATCCGCGTGTCTACTAGTCCACGAGTCAAAGCTCTTATAGGCAGATCATATTTCCCCCTTTTGTGGCGTGATGATTTTCTGGTACCAATACGAATTCGTAAGCGCTTAAGTCGAGGTAACCAGCCAATGGAATGCACAAATATTGAAGAGGACAGTTTTCAGCCTCGCTGAGGGTTGCGAGGGTAGTTTTCAATTCCACAGACTGTGGCCAGGGCAGTTTTCAATTCCAGTGACTGTGACCAGGGCAGTTTTGTTTATTTGTTTATTTGTTTATTAAACATAATCACCAACAGGCGATGCCCACAACAGGGAAGTCGGTATTCAACAGACTGTACCAGGGCGTTAAATATCAGTGACTGTGACCAGGGCAGTTTTAAATTCCAGTGACTGTGACCAGGGCAGTTTTCAATTCCAGTGACTGTGACCAGGACAGTTTTCAATTCCAGTGACTGTGACGAGGGTAGTTTCCAATTCCAGGGACCGTTACATGGGTAGTTTTCAATTCCACTGACTGCGATGGGGATAGTTTTCAATTCCACTGACTGTGACGGGGGTAGTTTTCAATTCCACTGACTGTGAAAAGGGCAGTTTTCAATTCCAGTGACTGTGACGGGGGTAGTTTTCCTTTCCAGTGACTGTGACGAGGGCAGTTTCAAATTCCAGTGACTGTAACGGGGATAGTCTTCCTTTCCAGTGACTGTGACGAGGGCAGTTTCCAATTCCAGTGACTGTAACGGGGGTAGTTTTCAATTCGACTGACTGTGACGGGGCTAGCTTTCAATTCCAGTGACTGTGACGAAGGCAGTTTCCAATTCGTGACTGTAAAGGGGGTAGTTTTCAATTCCACTGACTGTGACAGGGATAGTTTTAAATCCAGTGACTGCGACGAGGGTAGTTTTCAATTCCACTTACTGTGACGGGGGTAGTTTTCAATTCAAGTGACTGTGACGGGGGTAGTTTTCAATTCCACTGACTGTGACTGGGCTAGTTTTCAATTCCAGTGACTGTGACAAGGGCGTTTTCCAATTGTGACTGTAAAGGGGTAGTTTTCAATTCCACGGACTGTGACGGCGATAGTTTTAAATCCAGTGACTGTGACTAGGGTAGTTTTCAATTCCACTGACTGTGACGGGGGTAGTTTTCAATTCCAGTGACTGTGACGAGGGCAGTTTCCAATTCTTGCGACTGAAACGGGGGTAGTTTTCAATTCCACTGACTGTGACGGGAGTAGTTTTCCATTCCAGTGAATGTGACGGGGTAGTTTTCAATTCCAGCGACTGTGACGGGGTAGTTTTCAATTCTGCTGACTGTTAAGCATTGAAGCAAACATGTGGATTGAGACCTTACATCTCCACAGCACGGCATCAGTTGATGAATACTTTTAGAGAGCCCCAGAGAAAAGTGAAATGTAGCGAATATAGTAAATTTGATTTTATTATATTAATTTGATTTTTATTATAGTAAGTATATTCAGAGAAATGACTGGCCCACAACTTACCGGGTTCGCGTTTTATAATAGTTATTTCACCTGGGAATGAATCACTGTCCATGCCGAGTCCCTGCAACAAACGAACGGGCACAGTCAGCACAGGCAAGGCGAAAAACAAACAGCACACACGACCGACCAAACCAGGGGACGGGAGCAATCAGAACAAAAGCTCAGGGGCAGCACTTCATGGGAAATATCGCCAAAGAAAAACGAAAAGCAGAGGGCAGCAAAAAGTTCCCATCAGACAGTAACTTAAAAAGGACAAGTATTAACATCAAGAACCAAGCGAATTGAAAAACAGGTTAACCAGGACTAGTGCAAGTATCTGGAAAAAGTCACATTTTTTGTGCAAAGTACACAGCAAATATTAAAAGTAAGAAATCACGTGAAAATAGGGATTTGAAGACTTTTTAAAAGAATCAACAACTTGCGCTTTTATTTACTATTACATGTACTTTTGTCGAAAAGACAAGAAAAATATATCACTCCAAGATATCGTGAATGAAATTAGCCGCACTACTCGTGTCGAATATGTTCCGGGTTTAAAGAGAATGTGGGTTGTGAACTGAGATGACAGTTTTGAAGAGCATGTGCAGAAACCACTACTGCCATGTTTCATTTCACCGAAAGCACTGTGTATCCAATTTCAGCACAATTCAACGTTCAGAATGAAGGGCAGTACGGCTTTAATTCACACCATGAAGGAATTCCTTCCTATCTGGTTGGAAGCATTTGATTGGCCTAAATTCTAAGGCCAGCTCATTCCGGGCCGGGCCACGGAGGAGGAGCGAGCCCCCTGAAATCGGGCACGGGCCAAATATATGATTTTCCCTTCCCCTAGAAACCCATTATAGGGAAAAATAATACTACGCCGTACCTTTCAAGACGTTGAAAATTTTCTGCTTTGGAGTTTTAAAATCAAATTTCAAATGGATAGAAAAACAGCAATAACTTTCTCTTAACCACTTTCATAGTACTCCTTCACATATAGAATTGCAAAATAAAATAAAAAATCACCGAGACTTGTGCACTATAACTTTGTTAAGGAGGCACCGCTTCAGGTGCATCCAGGGCTGGAGGAGGGAGTAGCACAGCAAACTCTCAGGCTCAGCCTGACCTTCTGAACCGGCACCGGGCTTGGTGGCAGCCAGCACTTATGCCCGATCGGTGAGCACCTGCCCTGCCCTTTTCCCCTCTATCCACGCATACCTCCACCTCCTTTGTGCCAGGACTCCATCTCGCAACCAATTGGTTACTCGCTGCTGCTATCACAAAGCTACTTGTCTGGCAGAAAACTGGGTGACCCATCACTGAAGCGGCGAAACATGCCGGATTTCAGATTACTATCTGCACCATTCGTGTTATGCTCGTTGGAAAAGGAGGACCCCGCTTGCTCTAAAAATAGTCCCAATTTCAGCGAAGCTGGGGAAAAACAGAGTTTGATAGCCGGTATGTGAGCACCAGTTCCAGTTACATCAGCTACCTGTTTCCGTGACATGCGCAACGCTGTAGGAGCTTTGACTCGTGGACTAGAAGACACGCGGATACGTGGATTATCACTTCCGCTGAGACCATGGAGACACAGGAATTCAACTTGAACCATTCCGCTGCACGTTGGGTTTCTAATGTCAGCTGGCATATTTTGTCTGTGTTTTTGAAGTTTTTTTGCAATTGATACTAGTTTTGTGCATACAGCTGCGGCATTTCTTCGGCTTGATAGTTTGTTTGCGGTGATCCTTGCGTGTTTCCGCATGCCATGTTTTTTGTAGTCATTGTCGTCGCTTTGTTTTGTTTTGTTTGTGCTTGCTGAAGGATGTTCCCGTCACCTGGGGCCTCGCTGTCCCCTGCACCCCCTGTCCCCTTCATCTGGGGCCTCGCTGTCCTTTGCACTCCCCGTCCGTTACCTGGGGCCTCGCTGTCCCCCCGTCCTCTGCCACACTGCAACACTGCCCAAATCGCTACACGCCTGGCCCAGAGCATCGAATCTTCAGACTGTGCTTGTACGTCAGACTGATGAGTAGATGCGACCTCCCGGGACACTTCTTAGGCTCTTGCATGGTGTGAGACAATCGACATGATCGCCGAGCAAGCATGTTTTGCGAAATTTTATAGTGGTGTCTCATTGACATTGTCATCAGCGCTGTAAGGATCATAGACAGCTTCTATTATAAGCGTAGTGCGCTCCTTGTGAGTGCGAAATCTCTATTCGAGAATTCTGAAATAGCGCTAGTGACACTCCTCCTTGTGTGCACACGCTGCCCTACCGTCTGCGTTGCCAGCCTATTGAACCAGGCCTATTCAAAACCAACCAGGCCTTATGAAAAAAATAAAAAAGAGACATCACCTGTGTAAATTTTTCCCTAAGGCCTGGTTCGGTGGGCTGGAAACGCTCATCAGTCATATCTTGTCTTCTGCCATGTTCAGCTGCATCTACCTGTCCACCAGCACCTCGCGCTTCCTTCTTCGCTGCCCTGTCCGGCTCTATCGGACTGCTCACCCCACCTGCGCCGCACTCCTCATTCTCTGTTTTCTGTTCCCATCCCATCTGTCTGCCCACCAGCGCTCGGCCCCTCTCTGCTCTGCCATGCCGAGTTCCATCCTGCTGTCCTCTCTTCTTGTCCGCACTACCTGGCTTTATTTGGCAGCCCATAAGTGCCCTGCCCTTTTCTCTTGTCCATCCTTCCCGACCTCAGCGGTCTGGCCATCTACGCCTTGCTTACCCCTATTGTCTACCCCTTTCGGCCCTACCTGACCGCCCAGTAATGAATGCTCTGCCCTCCTCACTCGTCAGTCTTTCCCCACTCTCATTTCTATTTTCAGAGCACCCTGCCCCCTTATGTTCTGACCACTGCAATATTTTTATTTGTTCAACAGCCCCCTGCCTACTCTTTTAGTATACCCAGCTAATTCCATTTAACTCGTGCCTAGCTGGAGCTACGCGTGACACTGGGGAAGGAACGAGGCGTGCTTCGCCCTCCTGCCTCTCTCATTCCTTGGATAAGCTAAAACAAAATTACGGGCGGCACCGGAAAGTTCTTGACGGAACAAAGAGAAATCATATGACCTCTGATGGGTCCGATGCTAAAAACCTCACCTTGGATGGCCAAGAACGTGCAAGATTCCATGGTATGGGGAATCATACAATCCACCCTGTGCTTATTGAAAGATCCCCTCCTTTTTCACACGGACTCATAATGGAGTGACAAAAGAACAGCCCTTAGGAAACAGTAAGAAAATTCCGATATATATATATATATATATATATATATATAAAAAAAAAAATAAAGGAATTTTCTTACTGTTTCCCTAAGGACGGCTGTTCTTTGTCACTCCATTATGAGTCCGTGTAAAAAAGAAGGAGATCTTTCAATAAGCACAGGGTGGATTATATAATTCCCGATACCACATATATATATATATATATATATATATATATATATATATATATATATATATATATTTAAGCCCGAAATACCTCATCATATTTTGAAACCCTAGGTATGATGCGCGAAATTTATCAACAATAGATACCGAAAGATGTTGATCGGCGTCTCTTCGTTTTTTTTTTTTTGGTTATCCTGGAAAACCCATGAGGGAAGGACCGAGTTACCCCTCCCCCAGTCGGGCGCTATTTAATGTCCGTCCAGAAACTCACACCCTCCTTTTCTGCCAACTGTGCATTCGTAGCACTCTCATTGCTCTGGTAGCGTCCCTGTCATATCATTTGATCCTGACTACCTCATTCTTGTCGTTCGCTTGGTCTGAGTCCAAAAACCTGCAAGCCATGACCAGAGCTGGAAGGACATCAAAGCGGAAAAGCGAGGAATGCCGGGTGGTAGCCTTAAAATGTACAACAGCGTGGGAGTGTTTTTACCCCAATAAACGTAGCATAAGACAGGCACTATGTAACAGAGTCCAAGTGCAGCGTAGAGTATGCTTCCCGCCGTCTATGTCTCACAGAGGCCTCTGTCTTAGTGCATCCTGTAAACACACAAAATGCACCAAGCTGATCTAGGAAACGAAAAAGGTAGATTTACATCTGCATTTTTTTTTTAACTGTGGCATTAATTTGAACAAAAGCCCCATGCATGACGCAAAAAAGTTATTTCTTTTAGTTACACCTTTGGTGCCCTGGAAGTGCCCTCTTTTCGATGAAAATATGTGACCTTTTCAGCTGAGTGCCCACCAGCCCAAATTCCTTAACACGCGCGCTGATGGGTCCCTGGCATGACGTGCCCCACTGGAGGGGAGTATTTCGCCCCCTCCTCCGTATCTCACTTCCCAGGAAAGCTAAATAAAAAAGATGGACGGCGTTCAAAAGCTCTTGAAGCGAAGAGAAATTGTAGGAAGTATTTCTATATCAGGTCAATACTGAGGTCAGCAAAGATAAAAAAATGTTCCATAGGCTTACAACACGGCATTGTACGTTTCCCCTCTATATTTTTACTCAACAGAGCTAGAGCAAACCTTTATACATCATGAAATTCCTCTCATCGTGGCGAATCGAATGATGAAGAGCCATTTCACAGAATGATAAAGGTAAAGGTACACACTGACAAGTTGGATATTAAATATATTCAAAAACAAACACACGGACGCGTTTCGTAAATTCTTCAGCGTGTGTTGGAAGAGAATGCCTGCCATTCTCTTCCAACACACGCTGAAGAAGTTACGAAACGCGTCCGTGTGTTTGTTTTTGAATAGATTTAATATCCAACTTGACAGTGTGTACCTTTACCTTTATCGAATCGAATGATGTACAGCATGACCTTGCTAGGTCAAATTATGAAAATGACCTGACATCGAGCAAGGTCAGAGTCACAGGTTGACCTGGTATGGTCATATTACATATCAATCGACTCCCCGTAACAATATAAGCACAATGCAAGCAAAATTGAAGCTTTATCGCAAATCAGTGAGAAGTTATTGGCAAAATAATCTCAGTATGGTCCTGTGACCTGACAAAACAATTAATACATTATAAATTGCCCCGACGCGGTACCACAGCCAAGGTTAGGCAGATCACTTTCGTCACATATTTGTTTTAATACGGTTCACATGTGTGGAGGCAAGAGTGTTGTACTGTAACGGGTGTGGGTTAGGGGTAGGAGCAGATTTTACATTAAAGGCTAAATCAGACCCGAATTTAAGAGTGTGGATTGGGCCAAGGTACTCAGCCACTTACATAAACTTTGAGAGGTCACCTGGTAAAAAACTTAACTTAATGGTCAAGATCGTGGTAAGAATACATGGTTTGAGGATTTTCAGCTTTATCTATCCAGCATGTACTGAAAACGAGCCCTTTTATTTTTCACTATGACTTTTATAATGAGGTGACCAAAAATTGACCCCACCTTAGGTCAACAACATCAAAATTCCGAGAGAGAGCAGATTTATAGACCCTAATAACCTCCTCATATTGTGAAAGTTTGAAAGAGATCGGTTGGCTGATGTTCCTTAAAGGCCGCATCAAACTCGTGATTTTGGGTTTTGAGGTTGGGTCGCTTGACCTTGAATGCCTCCTTGACCTGACATGACCTGACCATAAAAATTGGTCAGATTCGTAAAATTGATCCGGGATAAGACGCTGCAAGTTTCGTTGTTTTGAGTCTCTTCGTTTTTGGGTTATCTGGGGAAAACCAGGGTGGCGAATTTCACCCCCCACCAGCGGGGCGCGTGTTAAAGTATGTCCTGCTTTACAAGCTTGTGCTTTACAAGGATTTGTGCTGCTGACGTCATGCATGCATATTCTATCGTTGATGTGTAGGCGGGTGTTTATGCATCAAGGTTATTGAGACTGCCAAAATATGAAGTGCATGACTATACGATACATGGTCTACCTCCCAAACAGTTGTTTGCAGCTTCCAGTTTCAGCACGTTGGAATGAGGGAAACCAGAGTTTATACCTTGAAAAGCTGCAGTATTCTTGTGAAAAAAATAGGCAATGGATTTGGGGAGCCCACCGCTGTGACCATAAATAGAAGAAATATAGGCATGGTATATTCTAGCTTGATCCGATCTGAATGAAATTTGTGCCGCAGATGAAAAGGCATGTACATTCATGTTCATTCATACATAATACCAAATTTTGTCCTACTCGCTTATATGCACATGGAAAGCCTGAAATGCAGTAGGTACACTAGGTGCTGGGTGGAACCCTTAGCTATTTCCAAAAATGCACAATATACGCTTTGTGGCGACTTTGGGATCAGGACAACGCTGTGTAATCGCAATTGAGTCCAATTTTAAGCTTATACGATTTCTGCGGACAATCTTAAATCCTCCCAGGGTGGGAAAAATCTGAAACTTTGGGCACTAAGTGGCACTCCTACAAGGAATTCCAAATGCCTAAAATTTGTCATGTGAATATTTTTGGGTACAAAAAACACATTATTTGATTCACATTGTGTCTACTTCCAAAAGGCAGATATTTACAGTGAATAAAAAGTCACCAAAATGTTAAAAAAGGATATTTGGCCATAAAGTGCCAAACTATGAATGATACCCCTATTCAAATATAGCGGTACTAACTATATAAATATAGATGATGTCTAAAATGCTAGAAATTGGTAATGCACATGCTTCTGGGTCCATACAATAGCATGAGATCACAACTAGATTAAATCAGAAAAGTAGACGAATTCTGTGGTCAGTCCACAATACATCCCAAAATGTCAAAAAGTGGAAACTTAAGCTCCGAGGTGACACCCCCTAGCCCTGCCTCAAATTTAAAAATATTTTACAAATGGACTTCATGGGTCCCAGGCAACGAAATGTGACTACAAGCAAAGACGATTTTAAAATCAGGGGTGTTTGATGCACCCTTTTGTACAGCCACTTTAGGTCTGTCCAAAGAATAAGGTTCTAGTGAATAAACATTACAAAATTTATTCTATAAATAGCACAACAGCTCTGATAAAAACATTAATAAATGAGCACCAATAGTCTAACCAAAACTGCAAAATTGACACAGCTAGGCAAATTTTCTTTACAGAGTTAATTATTGAAGTTCTGGCAGCAAATGTGTCAGGCTACCTATAGTTATCTGCATGAATCAACTAAATCCAGCTGATGGTAAAGGAACAGTTTTCCTCTCGTTTCCTCACTCGTCAGGCACATGGTGGGCGGTAACTGTGCGATGCCAACAAAAATATTTTGGCAGTCTACAATTTTGAAATTCTGTTTTTACTCTATCATTTTTCATTAACTTTCCAGGAAAATTAGGCAAAAAATAATATATGTCTGGTTGTACAGTTTCAGAGCAGTCTTTTAATCGTTCTTTTCTGTTGGGGTTGGATCGAGCAGTTTAAACGAATATTTGAGGGAGCATTCAAAGACAGATTTTCTTATTCAAAGTAGAACCCTCCTCAAATTTTAAGAAGAGTTGAAATAGTCCAGGTAGAAAGATTTCCCTTATCTTTTCTAAGTTCCTGTTGTGTTTTCTGAAAACATCGTTCCGGGCGTTCCCATCCTTGGGAAAGTGTGTTTCCATTTATGGAACAAGCGTTTCCAAATATGGGTCAATGTTCCCATTGCTGGGAACATAGTCATTCTTGGGAACTCTGACCACAGTTTCCCCCACTGATTGTGTGAGTGTGAGTGTGAGTGTGAGTGTGTGTGTGTGTGTATGTATGTATGTAGTATGTATGATGTATGTATGTATGTATGTATGTATGTATGTATGTATGTATATATATATATATATATATATAATATATATATATATATATATATATATATATATAAAGATACTGCATCCTTGTAGATACAACATTTCCAACCCCTTAATACCTACTCCCATGCCTTGGTTCCCAACAGTACCATTCATGAAGGGGTGAGAGTATCTCTTTGTGAAACTAGTTTCCTTTCCAGTCATCCACACTCCTTATCAGTGACTGGTGAGGTATCAGTACCAACAGTCACTGGTATCAGTGACTGGTGCGCCAGTCTGCAGAAAGTGGCAGATTTCCACAGAATCTCGTCAGGGCAGCCTCAGGGCAGATCAACCGATTTGGGGCAGCTTTTGGTCGAGTTTGGGGCAGAGGAGGGCACTTGGAGCAGGAACTAGTACTTGGGGCAGTAGTCAGTCCAGGTAATCACTGAGGGAAGATGAAAAATAATTTAAAAAACGACGATAATTAGTTAAATTTGCGCTGGAAAAGTTTATTTGTCTCAAAGGCGTTATATTTGTCATCAAGCGAAATATGGTTTAAAAGATACCAGATAAAGGAGATCTATCATTGACGTAAAGTTCCTGGAAGTGAATAAGACAATTAGGCAATAGGCACCTTTCAAAAGCTAAATTTACAGTTATTTTCTAGATCTTTAGTTTAAACTTAATTTTAGCCACTTAAAAATCTCTAGGAACTGGAAATAAAATTTCCCTGTATGTAGTTTTTTTGCATTTCCTCTGCTATGTTTTGATTGCCATAGGCTGGCAAATCATACCAGCTCCCCTCCCTCCCAAGAACGAATGCCGGTCCTTGATGTGATGTCACACGGACGTAAGGGGATCCTTCTTCAATTGAGTCTAGTCAAAATATTCCAAGTTGTGCAATGATTTCATGCAAATTTGAGAAAAAAGGGAACAAAATGCTTTAGCTGTGTACAAATATTATATTCGAATATAGTTGTCAATTGATTTTTTTAAAATATCGATTGATACAGCTTGAAACTATGAGCAAATGATGTCACAAGGGGAAATACTTTGCTTATAAATATACCTTTGAGTGAAGGTATCTTTGAAATTGTGCATCATTAATGCAAAATAGCCGCTATGCATGAGTTTCTACTGCTGTGGTATGTGAAGGGCCGTGAGTACCTCATCATCGTTGGGTCGGATGCATGGTTTTATTTTATTTCTGTGTGCTTTGTTTAAAATGGAGTAGATAAAATTTGTATTAGTAAAAAAATTTAACCCCCCCTGTTGGAGGAGTCTGCCCCACCAACCAAATTTCTGCCCCAATTGGGGCAGGCTTTGAGCTGCCCTAGGCGCCTCATCGAGTCGCCCGCCACATTCTGCAGACTGGTTGGTGAGGAAACCCACCATGTGAGCATAACAGGTGATTTAACAGTAAAACATATAACTACACAAAAGCCCGCTCCCAGATACTGTTTGATTCATGGATGTAAGTAGCATGATACTCTTGAATCTTGATGAAAACAGACAATCAAAGCATCTGAGAGCATCTCTCATCCTCATGCAACAACCCAGTCCACAGAATGTGGCAAAGTTCTCTACAAGGGGTTAAGGGCAACTCAAATCCTGCCCCAAACAGGGCACAAGCTTAGTTACTGGGGCAGATTCTTCCTACCACTGGGGCATAGAATTTCATGTTATGCCTAAGCCAGGCCAGTAGAAAACAAAAATCACTGCTTCTTTTCTCAATTTTTATTTTTGGGTGCTTCAATGTCCACCTCAGTGTGTCAGGCTGCCCAGAGTGTCAGTTCCTATTCTAAATTTTCCATACCAGCCACCATAATGGGCAAAAGCTGCCCCAAACTGGTAGCTCTACCACGAGGCTGCCCCAACAAGATCTTGTCAAAACCTACCATCTTCTGCAAACTGTGCAACAGCTAGATCTACATCACAAGTCATAACTTGGGCCATGTCAATATGATTGTTACAAAGTATTCAGTAGGTACTAAGCAGCACAAAGTACAAAGTATGTTTACACATACAGATTTTTTTACAAAGTAGCACACAGACAACCAAATCAGGCCAAATATGGGCACCAAAATCACCTACCAGAAAAAAAACGCAGTTTTCCGGGATTCATATCTTCCTCATAGACTTGCTGTACTCTATCTTGATCTTCTTCAGATACTACTTCAATTTTATAAGCCATAGCTTTACTGACAAGGCTCAAGGTGGGAAATTCCAGCAAACATTGTGATTAAGCAACTTATAACACTGCTATATTGATATGCCATTTCAATCTTTATCAGGCTGTGATAAGCATTGTGTGTGCGAGATAAACGCGTGGTGGCCGCACGATAAACCCATCTTCGTCAAATAACTTGTTACCTGGCCCGCTTTTTCTGCTCTGAAATTTACATTATATTTGTTAGGATCTTGTTGCCATTATCTTGAAAAAGCGGTGCGCCATTGTATGAAGTAACTGCGCAGTTGTTACGGCAGTTGTCTAGTTATTTGCGAGTGGCGCCCTCTGGGGGGGCACAGATGAGAGGGACTTAAATGCGGATAGAACGTGCGGAGAAACCCATGCTCCGTAACCATAGCAGCTAGGGACTTGCAGTTTTCACCTAAAATTATCAAAAAATCCGATAAGTGGTATTTTTGAGTTTCAAAGCAATCCACACATAAACAACAACGTTATAACGTAGCACGTTTTTGGCCTGCGGAGAAACCCTTGCTCCGTAACCACAGCAGCTAACGACTCGCTGTTTTCACCAATTGAATTGCCGTAGTCTGAAACGGGGTATTCTTGAGTCTCATTACGATCCCTCCATAAATTCCAACGTTATAACGTAAAACTTTACTTTTAAATTTGGCCTGCGGAGAAATCCATGCTCCAGAACCAACTTGGGGCCCCTGAGACCAAACTTGGGGCCACTGAGACCAACTCAGGGCCCCCTGAGACTAAGCTCAGGGGCCCCTAAGATCAATGTTCGATAATCCGGAGCCCTGGATACCGATGATCGAGGAACCCCTGAGACCAACCTCGTGGAGCCCCCTTGAGTCAAAGCTCATGCCACTGAGACCAAGTTCGGGGGTCCCCTGAGACTAAGTTCGGGGGTCTCCTGAGACCAGGCTCAGGGGCCCCTGAAACCAAGCACAGGGCCCCTGAGACCAAGATTAGGGGCTCCCGAGATCAATGTCCGATAATGCGGAGGATCGAATATGGAGGGATTGAAACGAAACTCAAGAATACCCCGTTTCAGACCACGCCGATTTGATTGGGGAAAACAGCGAGTCGCTAGCTACTGTGGTTACGGAGCATGGGTTTCTCGGCAGGCCAAAAAGTAGCGTTTTACGTTAGAACGTTGGTATTTATGGAGGGATCCACATGAAACTCTCAAAATACTCCGTTTCAGACCACGCTGATTCGATTAGTGAAAACAGCGAGTCGCTAGCGCACTGCTGTGGTTACGAAGCATGGGTTTCTCCGCAGGCCAAATTTAAAAGTAATGTTTTACGCTATAACGCTGGTATTAATGAAGGGATCCACATGAAACCCAATAATACCCCGTTTCAGACCACGCAAATTCGATTGGTGAAAACAGCGGGTCGCTAGCTGTTGTGGTTACGGAGCATGGGTTTCTTCGCAGGCCAAAAAGTAACGTTTTACGTTATAACGTTGGTATTTATGGAGGCATCCACATGAAACTCAAAAATACTCCGTTTCAGACCACGCTGATTCGATTTGTGAAAACAGCGAGTGGCTAGCTGCAGTGGTTACGGAGCATAAGTTTCTCCGCAGGCCAAAAAGTAACGTTTTATTTTATAACGTTGGTATTTATGGAGGGATCCAAATGAAATTCGAGCATACCCCGTTTCAGACCACGGCAATTTGATTGGTGAAAACAGCGAGTCGTTATAGCTGCTGTGGTTACAGACCATGGGTTTCTCTGCAGGCCAAAAACGTACTGCGTTATAACGTTGTTTATATGTGGGTTACTTTGAAACTCAAGAATACCACTAATCAGATTTTTTGGTAATTTTAGGTGAAAACTGCAAGTCTCTAGCTGCTATGGTTAGGGAGCATGGGTTTCTCCACACGTTCTATCCGCATTCAAGTCCCTCCCGGCACGGATGGGGTTGGCGGCGTATCTTGGTTGGCGGCAACCAAGGGGCGGCAGCTGGCGTTGGGCGTTGGTGTGTGCAAAACAATAGAGACACTGCGTGTGTGTGTGTGTGTGTGTGTGTGTGTGTGTGTGTGTGTGTGTGTGTGTGTGTGTGTGTGTGTGTGTGTGTGTGTGTGTGTGTGTGTGTGTGTGTGTGTGTGTGCGTGTGCGTGTGCGTGTGCGTGTGCGTGTGCGTGTGCGTGTGCGTGTGCGTGTGTGTGTGTGTGTGTGTGTGTGTGTGTGTGTGTGTGTGTGTGTGTGTGTGTGTGTGTGTGTGTGTGTGTGTGTGTGTGTGTGTGTGTGTGTGTGTGTGTGTGTGCGCCTTTTATCCAAGGTCAATGAGATGGAGTTTAATGCAGAATTCGAGGCGCTACCGGCAGGTGAAGATCTGGTTGACGTACCAGAGGTCATTCTAGAGTCCATGCCCGTAGACCAGAAGTTGTCATACAAACTGGTACAAGCTGTGAAATGTGGCACACTTCCTCCATCTATGCAGGAATTTCAATGTGGAGGGCTTTCTCATGCAAGGTGGCTTACCACTGCTCAGAGTCTGGTTTACATGTGGACCAGCTTTAGCGTCAGAACTGACGCATGGTTCGCACATCCAGAATGTATTCTCCTATGGCTTGTATCCAGTGAGAACAGGGACGACCGAGAATTCGCTGTAAATCAGATCTTGAAGATCAGAGGAGACAGTGAATATGGAGATATGAGCGTCTGTTCACGCATCACCCCGAAACTCAACATGAAGGCAAAGATGCAAAGGCAAATATGATCGCTTGGGAGCCTGACACCATTCATGAGCCCGTGTTTACGTGTAGGCTACCGAAGAAAAATATAAAGGATTTTCTCGCCCAGCCATTTAAGGCTCCAGACTTCTACATTCATACACAGAGTACAGAGAGAGTAGTGAAACAAATGACCAGAGCTGCAAATAATCTCAAATCTGTCGGGCACTTTCGAAAAAACCTCCGAATCTGTCGGGTGGTTAGGATAAGACTATTAAAATTGTCTAAAACCCATTCAATTGGTAAAATGTTCCTACTCTTTCCACATTCTTAATAGAAAATACTAAAATTAGCATAAAAAACTTCAAGTTTGGCACCAATGGATATCATTATCCTTATTTTTGTGCTCTGATCCTTATATGTGTGATATCCTTATTTTTCGTGCTCTGAAGCCGCCTATGGAAAATCTAAGTGGAATGACACAAGTCTATTAATTTTCAAAACTCTAGAACTGAGACTGTTCTTCGGGTTTTCAATTATCAGACACGCTCAGGAAATTAAGGTTATCGGCAGAAACCTATAACAAATTGAATACCGAACCACCAATTCCCATTTTCTGGAGTCACCATTGGTAAAGGAAATTTATCATTGGATGTAATTTGAGATTTGTGGACGTACAGCATGCAAATAGTGTGTGTCAAAGTCAGCTCGACTGGGTCTTGAATAAGACTCAGTCTTGAATTCAGATGATTTAGGTCACAGGTGGAAATATACAATAACATGAAAAGCAGCCCCCTTTTTCAGTCCTCTGCAGCCGCCATTGACAAAAAATGCTGCACTAGAATGAGAATAAGTGATATTTTGTTATTATGTTACATAGTCCAGCCCAGAATACTTAAAAAATATAGTTTGCAATGGAAGAAAGCTGACCTGGTTCCCATACCATGCGGTTACTTATGCCAGCTTCTGCAGATTTCCATGATTTCAGTTTTTTGGAGGTGGGAGGGGGTAATTTGGAAGGAACCCCCAAAATTTATATATGGATTTTGCTCTGATGGCCAGACAAACAAGATTGGAGGGTACTTTTTTGATATTTGAAAGTGTTTTTAAGGATCATGGCTACTTGTAGTTGAATACAAACATGTAATATTAGCTTTCCATGACTTATAAATACATGTTTACATGAAAAATCCTAAATTTTGAAGCTGTTGGCTATCTCAAAGTTTTTCATGCATTGCCGTGCTCATTTCCATGAGGGTACGTGGTTTAGGATCTGAAGTTCATGAGGCTAATAAATAACCTTAAGTCAGTTAGATAGTAAATGTCAAATAAATATCATGTTTCCAAGGAAGTAAAGAGTAAAAGGAATGAGTAAAGGTTGCACTAGGCTGTGTTTTTGTTATATCTTTGTCCCCTTGACATAGATCATAGGCATATTTAGGTAAGTGAATAAAATGAAATAGGAGAAATAGTTTGGTACTTAAAACTCAAATTAATGTGGAAAGGTGAAGAGTTTTGTTTCTTTGGCATCTACAAATCCACTGATGAAGGTATGCAACTTTTGTGGTTAATTCTGGACAAACAGGCATTGGATTTAAAAGAAGATGGAAGGGAAAATCAAATGTTTTAGTCTAATTTGACCAGTCTGCTGGTAAAATTCATTTTTCCCTTATTAATATCATTAAAAATTATTGATCAACAGTGAGCATAACATACTGTGTGGAAATAAATGTAAGCTGACGAAATTACAACGAACACCACATCACTTACTTCTTTGTTTTCTCCCCACACTGTTCTGATCTGCCCGCTGTTTGATCCATGCTTCAAAACGACCTCCTTGGCCAAAACCACTGTTCCTGAACTTGCAGGGCAGCCCAGAATGCTTGATTCGCTGATGCTCCTTAAAAAAACGTTTCTCGCCAAAATACCCACATCCCTAAAATCCACATTTAAGCTTGACACGGGACGGTGGAAGGGGCTTCCGCTTAATCGGAGCCATTTATCAGCCCTTCAACTATGGACGATGAAATCCAGGCTCAACCAGTTTACTCAAGATGTATACCAAAGTAATGCAAGAGAAAAATAATCAAAAACACAACCTTGCAACGTATTGCCTCCACCACACCACGGGATTCTAGGGCCTTGGCCTCCGCCATATCCACAACAAGGCATTATCCACAAGGCAACACACCAAACCGCAGGGCTGCTTTTCTTCAAACCAAAGATACCTTTTACACCGGCTTTGCTGCAAGGGCGCTGTTCAAACAGCGCCCTTGCGGCAGCGTTGAGCGTACTTCCAAACGAAGGAAACGAAGGAAAAAACTGTTTTGCCTGTCGCCTTTACCTTCACGGCGGCCTGTCGGGCCAAGCTGTCGCGTGCTATGGAATACAAATCGGGCCCGACAGGCCGGTGAAGGAATTTTTCCAGCAGAGGATTTTCTGGGTGACGTTTAAAAGGCCCTCTGTGCATAAGGCCCTCTATTCAAAGGTTCCTCGATTCATAAGTCCCTCGAAAAGACCCTCTGTACATAAGGCCCTCTATTCAAAGGTCCCTCGATTCATAAGTCCCTCGATTTTCCATCGGTTCTTGCCGCACACTGGCTTGATATGGGAGAGGTGCAAATTCATGAAAAACTTGTTTAGTGAAAGAGGTGACAATTCTAATATTGAGTTTTTTTAGAACAAAAAATATTTTCTGCTTCCTTTCAAGATTTTTTTCTCACAGATTGTAAGATCTGTCGCAAGACCATACCGTGCCCTAAAATCTGTCGGGCACTTTATGACCCGAGAGCCCGACTTTTTGCAGCTCTGCAAATGACAGAGGCAGCTGCAGCAGTGGTAGGCCAGGAGGCTCGACACGGTTTCATACGGGATAGGGCGCACCATAGGCAGGACCTGCCGGTTTTTAAGACAAAGAGGCACATTATGTCAGTGTTCTAGTAAGTTTTCAGTGGAATGTACAGTGCCAGCATGTCGATGCCATTCGCTCCTGTTACCGCCCCAATAAGAAACCCGCTTTCTATGTCATCACCTCACTATTTGTGTGCGAGCATCGAATGTATATTGACTTCTGGGGTGAAATATAGAAGATGTACTACCAATATTGTGCTCTGTTACAGCAGGTAACTCAGAACTTACATATATATATATATATATATATATATATATATATATATATATATATATATATACATAATTCAACACTATTCTGCCATTTCATACGATGGAAATTACTTTCCCGGACTTAGTCAGGATTAGATAAACAATGAACTGGCATGGGCTGAGTGGTTCCGTGGTATTTATCTATTATCTACACCCAAATATAAAACATTATTTCCCGCCACCAAAATGTGTTCAAATTAGACAAAAATAGTACAGTCCCACTTAAAATTCCGCGTTACAACCGAATATGTCTGGGCCGAAAAGTAAAAAAAAACTTTTATTTTGACGCTGTGCCCTTCTGCCTAGCCACTTTTAAATGTCGAAGTCAGTATGTATTTCATGTGGAAGAAATCTAACTTGACTCCATGTTTAAGTCGCAGAGAATATGCCTTTTTCGGATCACTGGGTCAACGAGCCGATAATTTGCATCTCTGACAATCCAAGTTCGCAGCTTTTACCGTCAACAAATGTGATATCAGGCACTTCGCGAATCCGCTGAATCTGCCTAACACCGTGGCAAACCTAACGTGTGCTTTTTGATTGACGTCTCTAATACCTCATTAATTCGGACGCGAGTACTGGCTCGTAAAGTCAGCAGCCTAGGCTGGCCTGAAGTGCTACCACGTGCAATGAAGCGTCTTAGGACCTTGATTACAGCGGATTCATTTATTGACTCTTGTATTCGCGGATTTGTAGCTTTTTCTAGTGCGGTACAGTCGTTTGGCAATTATTAGCACGACATTTGACTTTGGAAACCCTTATGAAGAACGTGAGTCATGACACAAAATCTGGTGGATTAAATTTAAAAAATCAGTCCGATCGTACGGCGAGAAATTGGATGTCATAAAAAATGAAGTGCCGAAACCGTACTTGAAATGGGAAGCTCTCGTGAGTACCTTGTCCTTCCCGGCTTACTTACCTACCTACCTATCCTTCTTGAATATTGCCTTGCACCTTTATATACTGCCGCATAACCGTTTCCACAATCCCCGAAATATATATATATATATATATATATATATATATATATATAAAAAATATGATATTCAACATTTAAGCATAAATATTATTTTTGCTCATCGACTTGAGCTTGCCCCCTCTCCAGGCGACCTGCTGCATCCACCCCTGTCCACTATCAGGTAAAAAGCCTGGGCGACGTCCCCACCTCTAAACCAATCGTGCCTAGGCTGTCATATTGTTCAAGCGCCGCCACTGGGAACGAGCTACTACTGAGGTATTATTTATCCAATATAAACCTAAATAATGGTATAATAGCCAAAAAATATGAAAGCAAAATCAGCGTGAGCCCGGATTCGAACCCGGAACACTAGGACTGCCAGACAAGCATGCTGCCAACTGCGCTATTGAGCGACGAAATTACCATTATGAAGATGAAAATTCCCCGCGCGGGATTCGAACCCGGGACTTTTCGCTTACTAGGCGAGCGCTTAAAACACTGCGCTATTGCGACGCTGAGCCGCGCGCGCTTAAAGCATGTAATAATACAAGTTGAGCTGCAGTATTAGATTCTGATTTCTGTTGCGCTTTTCTCTGAGATTTTAGATATTTCATGCCTAAAATGTATTTTAGCGGACGCAGCACAGATTGGGCTTTCCGAAATGCATGGTCGTTTTCCTGTGCAAGCCACGGTTTATAAGTTATGACGCATCAAAGTCATCGGCCACCACATCTCCCATAGACTTTACATTAGTCCTTACCGAACTTTACTTACCGAAGGGTTTTTTCATGTCCTAGATTGGCACCCAAAAGCGGGGAGGGTTTGCATTGAGGTCTCCATTCCAGGTATCTTTATTCCATGGTTTGGGGATGGTCCAGGCCCTCTTGCAAAAATCCGAGAGCCTTTGGTCCCAGACATTTTTTCAGAAAATACCTAGTGGCCTTGAAGATACCCAAGATAAATGACGACGCAAGAATGTAACGAATGCGCTATTATTGCCTTGTTCTTTTAAAGGGAATGTGGCACCTTCATAACGTGATTCTAAAGGGACATTGTTGCAAAAAATTTTATTGGCTAGATCAAAAGGTTACAAAAAGTTGTTTCAGAAGTCATATTCTCATTTTTGCAAATTCAGGCTCAAAATGCCTCAAAATAAGCCTCAAAGTCAACATTTATAGACGACTTTACTGAGTCCTTATGGTATCGATAAAATGATGTAGTCCCGGCTATGGCTATCAATTTATATGTGAAAGAATGTCAAACATTTCTTTTAAAGCAGTTCAGTAGTTAAAACCTAT
This sequence comes from Lepas anatifera, assembly GCA_034440635.1. NCBI lineage: Eukaryota > Metazoa > Arthropoda > Thecostraca > Lepadidae > Lepas > Lepas anatifera. The sequence goes on along the minus strand of JAOTON010000462.1, from coordinate 360,307 downwards.
AACATCAAAAATTAGTCTATAGAAATAGCTTTCCAAAACGCTTCTAAAAGAGAAATATATGACTTAAAAGAAATACCATCAACCAATCAGAAGCCCAGTCCTTATAGGATCTGGTCACGTGGGCTTATCTTACATCGATGTGATGTCATCACGGCTATCGATGAACTATCGCTGTTCACCTTTCAAAAGCCGCGGCAAACGCGGAGATATGAATACAAATTCTATAACACTAATTAGCGCTGCGGTCAGGCCCGAATACCCTAAAGATTATAATTAATAATTGTTCGTTATTGCATGATTGCATTGCAGCTAAAATGATATAACAAAAGATACGGGTAGCGCGATCCAGAAGAGCCTCTTTTGAGGCATGAAGAAAGCTTTTGGTGGTTTTTCGGAAGAGGAGATTGTCGCCTCTCCCGGTCTCGTGGATCAACATATCGTCGGTTATCTGTACGTAGAATATTTTGAGCCTTTGATGTGGTCAATTGAGATTTTCTTGGAGGTAAAAATTGTATGCGTGAAAAGTTAATGAAACAATATGAATTTTTGCCATCCATCTTTGCTGGCCACCAATGCTTATTGAGGTTTTGTGTAGTGAGTGTAGTGAGTTAGTCAAACACTAATCCTATCAAATATGGGCAATGCATTTAGTGTTTCTGTTCTGCATTAATTAGGTTCATGAAGTTGCCAGAAAGCAAATTGTATGCTTAATTGATAACTATTCATTTTGGTCCACTATTATAGCTGTGGTCTCGCTTCGTCTGTCAACAATAATCAGCGAGCAGCATTGAGTCCCAGTCTGCAAAGTATGGCAGCAGGCTAGACAAGTCACACCAGCCACCTAAAATCATTGCACCACCAGACACCAAAAATTCGCACCAATCTGCCATATACCATAGAGCAAAATGCACCCTTTCCTACCCACACAATACAATGCTACCTCTTGTATTATAGAAAAACAGTAACAGCACAACAGTGGTAGCATACTATTTTGTGATTGGTAGATAAGTATTCTCGTTTATTTTTGTCTGATTAGCCATAGCACATACTAGAGGCAGTTGTGGTATTTCTTTTCTAGAGGAGATATCACTGTCCCTGATATCCTGTGGAGCGCTGTTTCTGTTTTCGTCACGCCTACCTACCAGCACTTCCTGTGTCCGTGAACCTGTATCCTGTATACGGAACGGTAAGTCCGCTCAACGCGCTTAATGGGTGCATATTAAGTCTGAAATATTTGCATGGTACTAAATTGGACGGTAAGGGGCAGCGCAGTGCCCTGTATTGCACATCTGGAGTGGTTTCTCATGCAGGTATTTCCAAAATCATGGCTTACATCACATTTTTTTGTAAATTAGCTGGACACAGTTCAACACTTCAATACAGGTAAGAAGTGAAAAATTTCATACATTTATTGGAAGCAATAACATTAAAGAAACACCTGTAGAAAATATACTACAAAGGGATTATGCATGGTTTTAAGAACAGTCCTATCATTTTTTTATACATTGATGTCCATCCGTATCATAATACAACCAATGTTGATATCACTAGTGCCGCTCTCCACGCAGGAGCGCACATTTTTGCAATGGTAAAAATTGTCTCCTCGGCAAGTGCCGGAATCTTAACTCCTCTCCCCTAAACTTTCCGGCTATATCCGCCCTTGTTAACCTATCTTCAGCCAGTCAGTAGACAATCATCCTGAAAGAATAAGAAATAGGGTGTGAAAATAGACAGGTAGATAAGAAGCATTGGAATGATAGAAAGCATGGGAATGTAATACTGATTAGGTATAAGGTATGCAAATGCAGGTTGCTTATGATGTGTGCTGACTTCAATAATGACTTGCATCGCATTCAAAAATCCCCTGGCCTTGGCACACTAGATACAAACTTAGTTTGTGCAAGACAGCCAAGACTAATCTGGATAAAATTCAACTCGCCATATCAGACATTTTCTCGAACATTGCCCTTTTATCAATCATTATGTGTTGACTGGATATATATAATAATTGTTGGGGTTAAGCGACGCTTTAACTGTCAAGGTTATACGGTGTCGCCAACTCTCACCCTGCTGGGAGGGATTCGGGGGATCCGGTGGACTTACTCAGAGGCTCCGCCGGAACTTGAACCCGGGACCTGTGGCTTCAGTTCTAGTCCCGGCGGAGCTATTGTGAATTGCAATCACATCAATGAAAAGAGGAGCAAGTAGTAATAAATGTCGGAGTTAGGCTAGTTTCAGGATAGCTACAAAAACGCAAACAAATCTGAAAATGAGCCAGAAATCCTGCACATTAGCTCTTAATTTTCAATTATTTTTCGGTATTTTTAACACAGTTCATGTACCTAATGGACAGATCATAAAAATAATGTTAGTCTAGGAAAATGTATATAACCTAGCAAAAACAACAACAAATGGAATCCCCATCCTCAGCAGACATATTAGCACTTACTCTTAGATGAAAAATTCAACAATCCAAAAATAACACCTTATGCTCATGTCATCAATCTGCACCCAAGACATGCATTATTTTGTGTCGCATATAAACAAAGCATTGCAATTTTGCACTGTTTGCATTCATTTGTGCACAGTGATGTGGTTATTGTCATCGCTATTGCCGCAGCGGCTGCCGGGGAGAACTTGCGTGTAAATTCTAATTCACAGCGTAAATAGTAATGCAGCTACTCTAAGATATTGAATAATACGACGCTGTACAATGCAGGGAGGAGCGTGTGCCATGGTCCAAAATATTTTGTATTTTCTGCGTTTATTGCAGCTAAGCTCGGCTGTCGTCTTAGAGTGGAGTTCAACACAAACCGTTGGTGGTTTTGATGTTGTTCCAATTTCTCTGAAACTCACCTCAAAGTTAGGAAAACATGTTCACAGGAAATGTGCAACACATATTTTCAACTATATTGCTATTTTAAAATTTGTAAGGGTTTCAAGGCAAATTATTGTTCCTAATCTTTCACACAGAATTGGCTTCCACCACTCGTGCTAAAGCTGATTTTGAGGTCGATAATTTTGTTTTTGTTTCATTGTAAACACATTTTTTACTTCAAGTAGAAAGAGCTTTCTAGTTCTAGTTCTAGCAGCTCTGCTAGAACTAGAACGCCCATCAACTAAAATATGTCTTAGAAGAAATATGAGAAACAGCATGCCAAGGCTGCTCTAATATATCTCTAATCTACCCATACTATCATCAGATGATTGCAAAGATGGCATTACAGTGCGGATGCGTCTTTTTCTTTAGGCTTGATAAAATGTTGATACGAATCTTTGTAACTTGCCCAATTGAGTCTGGAACTACTGACAGACACAAATTCAGGATAAGCATTTCTGCGCGTTTGATGCCTGTCTTAGGCCCCACTACATTCATTCTGTAAAGCCGACCGGTAAAATTATGGGGTTATATTGTTCTGTAGGCGTTAAATACCTACTTGATTTTGATTGAACAAATTCTATTCATTTTAAAGTAGTTACTGGTTGAGTTACAATTTTTTTTGAGTCTCAACACTGATGAAGCCCGGAATCAACCTTGATGAAGCCAAATATCCGCCTGGCATGGCCTGACATCAGGTCGTCGGGCCCGGTCCAAGCCCACAGGCCTGGGACGGGCTTTTGCCTCGGGCCCCCGGACCCAAAAAGTCCAACGTCTGGAGTTAACTCTCACAATTGAAGCAAAATAATCTCATGAAGCAAGAAACATGGTATAGCCTGCGTTTCGTTGGAATCAAGAGGTTCGGTTGTAGTTGCACTTTTATCGCTGCAAACGTCTGGCGCATTCTTTTTTCTTCTTTTTTAATTAGGGCCACTCCCAACAGGCACACTTGCCCAATTACAGGGAGCATTGGCGTGGGTGTTTAAGGATCCTCTCCACCGGGTCAGATCGGACACGGAAGGCGGTTTTCCGCCGTGTGGATTGAACCCACCTTAATCCATGCTATCCGATCCGAAGACTGGGAACAAAGCCACTAGGCCACCCCGGCCCCCAAAAGAGCCACGAGGTTCAAAAACCGGACGGCAGACTGGCCGCTCTATCTCCGAACCAAGTCGCCAGCCTACAAAAATACATCTTATCAATTCTTCAACTAATGACAAAGCAGCAACTGTGATCCGCTCCGCAGGGTTTCACCGCAGTCGCCTGCTCATTGCCATATTGGAGCATGTGCGATACATCTTGTCAGCCGATCCTTGGTTCGATTGCGGCACGGCTGAGGCCGGCGCGGCACGTTTGCGGCGATGGCGGCGCATGCATCCATCATGGCGACATACAGCCGCCGAATCATCACACAAACGCCACAATAGCCGGCGATCGCGACGCGTCGTCACCGCAGGAGACGCGCTGTCACAACGCGGCGCGTCGTCGGCGATGGATGGTGAGAGCGCGCGGCCGGCCCGCCTGCGTGCCACTGGAAGGCAGCACGTCCGCGCAGCAGCAGTATGCCGGTGAGGTGGGGGTCCAGGCTCTGCGTGAGCCTTGGCTGTGGCGATTTGAAATACATGCTTTTGGACGATGGGATGGGCCGCACTGGACGTGACCGAAGATAGGATAACGATGGCCGAGGTTTCTCATGAATGGTGCTCCATGGCGATGTTTTCCCAAGGACCTATTGGGCGAGTCCTGTTTCCAAGAAGGTACTGGTCCAGAATCAGTGGCGGATCCAGGACTTCATTTCGGAGGGGGAGGCTGGGGCCTTGAGTCTCTCCCGCCATGACCTCCCATCAGCCTCCGGCTATGCCTTTACTATTGACACTGACATTTGGGGGGGGTCCGCTGGTCAGAATGACTATGCCTACACGGGGCTCTCAATATATCATCCAGCGAAAACGACATTGCGCGATAGTCAAGCGGACGTTTGGATTTAACCATACCATATTATGTGGCTAAATGCTGGCGTCCCACTAAATCTTGGGTCCCACACTCCTGACCACAGAAGTGGGCAATATGAAGGGTGGAACGGCCTCAGCCAGTATATTCTGCATCTTAAATCAGACTAGCACGCACTGATTTGTCCTCGGCACAGTGGCCCAGCCAGCCAACGTCATGCGTCATTATCAGGCTTGCATCTTGACAAACTGACTCTTCCAGGGCTCAGCTGGAGATGCGAGCTCACCGAGAAAGCTGCATCAGGGCCGTAATACCAGGATTCATGGAGCCATAAAGGCCTAGTTTGAATTTGTTCGGTGATAAAGTGTGGGCGCCAATCAGCAGCCCCGCTGAGCACACTGCCATGGCCGATCAGTTGCGGCAGAGCCCACATCGTCAGCCGGAAAAACCACCGCGCCCACTGCGCCCTTCAGCTGTCTCAGCGTCGCATGAAGATGTCATGGCAACATGCCGCGGCTCTTGCTCTTTGACCTGGGAGAGTGTTATACCTAAGCGTTGCATAGTATTGAGTGTGATATGGTAATTACATGCTGATGCACTTGCTTATGGATCCTGCTACGGCGTATCACACGCACGCTGAAGTGCTCCCGCTCCAGCTGGTCACCTGTGCAGTCCACTGTCTGAAGTGCCCTCGCTCCAGCTGGTCACCTGTGCAGTCCACTGTCTGAGGTGCTCCCGCTCCAGCTGGTCACCTGTGCAGTCCACTGTCTGAAGTGCCCTCGCTCCACCTGGTCACCTGTGCAGTCCACTGTCTGAAGTGCTCTCGCTCCAGCTGGTCACCTGTGCAGTCCACTGTCTGAAGTGCTCTCGCTCCAGCTGGTCACCTGTGCAGTCCACTGTCTGAAGTGCTCCCGCTCCAGCTGGTCACCTGTGCAGTCCACTGTCTGAAGTGCTCCCGCTCCAGCTGGTCACCTGTGCAGTCCACTGTCTGAAGTGCTCCCGCTCCAGCTGGTCACCTGTGCAGTCCACTGTCTGAAGTGCTCCCGCTCCAGCTGGTCACCTGTGCAGTCCACTGTCTGAAGTGCTCCCGCTCCACCTGGTCACCTGTGCAGTCCACTGTCTGAAGTGCCCTCGCTCCAGCTGGTCACCTGTGCAGTCCACTGTCTGAAGTGCTCCCGCTCCAGCTGGTCACCTGTGCAGTCCACTGTCTGAAGTGCTCCCGCTCCAGCTGGTCACCTGTGCAGTCCACTGTCTGAAGTGCCCTCGCTCCACCTGGTCACCTGTGCAGTCCACTGTCTGAAGTGCTCCCGCTCCAGCTGGTCACCTGTGCAGTCCACTGTCTGAAGTGCTCCCGCTCCAGCTGGTCACCTGTGCAGTCCACTGTCTGAAGTGCTCCCGCTCCAGCTGGTCACCTGTGCAGTCCACTGTCTGAAGTGCTCCCGCTCCAGCTGGTCACCTGTGCAGTCCACTGTCTGAAGTGCCCTCGCTCCAGCTGGTCACCTGTGCAGTCCACTGTCTGAAGTGCTCCCGCTCCAGCTGGTCACCTGTGCAGTCCACTGTCTGAAGTGCTCCCGCTCCAGCTGGCCACCTGTGCAGTCCACTGTCTGAAGTGCTCCCGCCCAGCTGGTCACCTGTGCAGTCCACTGTCTGAAGTGCTCCCGCTCCACCTGGTCACCTGTGCAGTCCACTGTCTGAAGTGCTCCCGCTCCAGCTGGTCACCTGTGCAGTCCACTGTCTGAAGTGCTCCCGCCCACCTGGTCACCTGTGCAGTCCACTGTCTGAAGTGCCCTCGCTCCAGCTGGTCACCTGTGCAGTCCACTGTCTGAAGTGCTCTCGCTCCAGCTGGTCACCTGTGCAGTCCACTGTCTGAAGTGCTCCCGCTCCAGCTGGTCACCTGTGCAGTCCACTGTCTGAAGTGCCCTCGCTCCACCTGGGCACCTGTGCAGTCCACTGTCTGAAGTGCCCTCGCTCCAGCTGGTCACCTGTGCAGTCCACTGTCTGAAGTGCTCCCGCTCCAGCTGGTCACCTGTGCAGTCCACTGTCTGAAGTGCTCCCGCTCCAGCTGGTCACCTGTGCAGTCCACTGTCTGAAGTGCTCCCGCCCAGCTGGCCACCTGTGCAGTCCACTGTCTGAAGTGCCCCGCCCAGCTGGTCACCTGTGCAGTCCACTGTCTGAAGTGCTCCCGCTCCACCTGGTCACCTGTGCAGTCCACTGTCTGAAGTGCTCCCGCTCCAGCTGGTCACCTGTGCAGTCCACTGTCGGTGTCGCAATACAAATTCGGGCGTAAAAGATGGGCGACAGCGGCCTGCGGCTCGTGCACAGAGGCGAAGGCCGCCTCCCCCAGACAGGGCGCATCTGCGCTAGATCAGACACCGAGCTGGCTCGCTATCGTTAAGATCTACAACCGTAATTTGGCCTCATTACGTGCGGGCCCAATCTGCAGGCAGTGGGAGGTTACTTATGCTGGACAGCAGAGGTTATCAGCGGACACGGCGAGCGGGGCACCACCGCCACCAACTAACTGTGCACCGTCACGGTATACAGCCGGCACCCAACGGGTAACGCCAGCGCCCACCGGCACCCAAAGGGTAACGCCAGCGCCTCTGATGCTTGCAGCTGAGCAAAAAGCCATTGAAACTATTAAAGGGATCTTGTGAGTGAAGACGCAGCTAGTGGAAAATTCCTTTCAGTTAAAGGGGAGTGTGGTACCTTGGTCGAATCCAGCAATTTATTGTAATGAGGCCAGTGGCGTAGCCAGGATTCGGCAAAGGGGGGGGGGGTCCAACTACCGTCGGGGGCCCCAGGCCGGGGGCCCCTAAGTAACCAGGCCTATGTCCTATATTTTTCGTATAGTATTTTAACATTATATCACTTACATGAAGGAAATTTTGCTGTGCCTTTTTAAGTGTTTGTTCTTATTTTGTTGATAGTTTGATTTTTCTCGATCCGACCAAGTGTTGGTAAATTTAGGCCACCAAACATTACGGCTAACCCATACCTATATGGCAGCATGGCTATAACAAACGCTTTGTGGCACATTTCGAAAATTAAATGTTGCTGCGTGCATGATGTTAAACCTGACTCTACTTCAATCTTATCAATTTTTGTCATCACCCTTGTTTATCTGGTTTCCTACGAAAATATTTGAAAGTTGTTATTTCAGAACATTTAGGAAGGAAGTTAGGTATTGGGGTTAAGCTAATAGATAAAAATCAGAATTTTGCATTCATATTTTATGGCTATTATGCAATTATTTAGGTTTATATTGGATAAATAATACCTCAGTAGTAGCTGTTTATTCTCGGTTGAAGTATGGTACGCGCAAAGGCCTGTTTTTTTGTTGAATATTTTACTTCCGTCTATATTTTAATGTTCTTGGCTATTTGCCCAATTCTTTTTAATGAGCCCCACAAAAGCATCCCAGAAATCAACGAGGCTTCCGTTCCAGGTATCTTTTTTCCATGGTATGGTGCTAGTTTTAGCTTAATATACTAAGAATGTTCTAGAAGTTATGCTAGCCTCGTAGCTTGCTAAAATGCTAAACCACAAACGGCTGCAGCCGGTGGCTGTGATTTATCCTCAAACAGAATAAGGAGTCGTATACTATCGGTGCGGTTTCTCCATGTGTTTTTATCATTTTCACGGCGGCATTTACGCTATTAGCTACAATTCGTCTTCCTAAAATTTCACTGAGAGAAAAATTGACTCTCGCCCCTTAGAACTCTGAACATTTTGCGGGCGTCCTAGCATGAATAAATGGGGGAGGGAGAGTAATGCAGCATTTCACATGGTTTTGTGCTTGGAGAGTATGTCGGAAAACTGGCTTCGATTCCCTTTTTAGAGGTCAATGGTCTAAAAGGGAATAGTATCTAGGGGTGTTTTGGAGAGTTATTCCCCTTCAACCGGGGTCATTGAAGTCTCTCACAAAGAAACCCCAATAAACCCATGAGGGAGAGTTGTTCAAGGGAGTAAGGGGGAGTTTTGGGGGAAGTATATGAGATAAATTTCCGGTTGGCTTTTTCAGCGGCAGCCATTTTAAATTGTGCGCCGGGCGTTTCCGTTGTAGTTTCCTGTGTCATTCGATCGTTTGTAACTTTCTGAAGTGCTTGAGGACAATGAGGAGTGTGAAGAAAATTGTTATTCTGCATTTCGTAAACATTTTTCTTCGTATAGATTCAACCTGGAGTGTGGATTTGAAGTTGAGTGATGTAGGTAGGCACCTACCTAGGTACCTAACCACACTTCTAGTCACTTTGACTTGACCAGAGTAATGTTTTCTTGCTTGATTTGCTTTTTTATGAATTCTTCATGAAATGAGCTTAAACAAGGTACCCATGGATTAGTCATGTCCATAGTTTTCAGTCACACTCAGGTGCATTCTGCCTGTCTTGGCTCAGGTTTTCTCTAGGATGTAAACATTTTTCAATCGGATAAGAAAACAGGTATAAATGGATTATTCCTAACATAAAATTTCTGCTCTTCTCTGGAATGAATAACACTGGTCAACAGCCAAAATGGATCCGGCGCGTGAACACCTGTTTCTGCCTATTTCGATACCGCTGATTTCAAATTTAGTAACCGTTTTTTGCCATCGGACCTGGTTTCTTCTCCAGAGCATACCTGTTGTATAGCCCCTACACTTTCCACACACTGTCATCAGCCTAGCCTTTTGTGGAAAAAATATAGATCAAGGATGTCGAGAATCCGGATTAGCTGCACCCAGACAGGGTGCAGATAATCCTTTGAGGGTTAGCTACAGAAAATCGGAGGATTTCAGTTTTGAGAACGGAACACAGAATACTACCTGCTTCTTCAGCATCAGTTATGGATGCTGAAGAATTTACGGCTGAATTGAATTTACGGCTCCAGCTCAGTCCCCAAGGTTTCCGGCCCAGCATTAGAAAGGGACAAAAAACAAAATATTAGCCACCCCCGCTGCCAGAATCACACCGAATCGCTGTCAAATTGCGCACGTGGGCGGCCGGCCTGCGAGCGCTGCCGAATATGAGGCGGGGCGCCGCCGGGCTGCTCCATGAGCCGGGTGTGCGCCATTACCAGGTTGGCGGAGACAGGACGCAGCTCCCCCTTCCTCTGCACACACACACAGCTGGGGTGACGCGACAAACGCCGCAGCCCAGGCAAACACGTCGGCCAGCGGAGACGTCATCGTCACAGATCCACTCGCCGATGTAGCGGAAAGTCTTGGATCCGAGCAGCCGGGCTCGAGGCTGACTAGGGGTGGATTTGGGTGGCGGCCCAAGTCTGGCTCATTTTAGTTGGATATCAGACTCATGGCGTTGTGAAGGTAGTTTCCTCGATGGTCACTTCGGGTTTCATTAAAGCTGTATTGACCTCTGCACAGCTGCAGAATTGTGTAGACAATTGCGTCTGATGTTACCGCCAACACATTGCTAAAGCAAACCCGATAACAACATCATTCCTGACGGAGTCCAAAGACTCTAAGTCCAAGACCTCGTGCACAATCCGAGCTGGCAGTCTTCAGTGGCTGAGGAGATCAATCAACATCCAGCCCCCATCCAGCTGCTCTCGTCCAGTCTCCATCCAGCCCCCATTCAGTATCCATCCAGCCCCCACACAGTCTCCGCGCAGCCCCCATCCAGTCTTGATCCAGTTCTCGTCCAGTCTCCATCCAGCCCCCCATTCAGTATCCATCCAGCCCCCCACAGTCTCCGCCCAGCCCCCATCTAGTCTTGATCCTGCTCTCGTCCAGTCTCCATCCAGCCTTTTCCAGCCCCCCATACAGGCCCCAATCCAGTCTCTATCTAGTCTCCGCCCAGCCCTAATTCTATCCATCCAGTCTCCATCCAGCCCCCATTCAGTCTCTGCCCAGCCCCAGTCCAGTCTTCGGCCAGCTGCCATCCAGTCTCTATTCAGACTCCACCCAGCCCTCATTCTATCCATCCGGTCCCCATCCAGTCTTTCCAGTCTCCATCCAGCCCCCATCCAGTCTCTATCTAGCACCCATTCAGTTGTGCACCAATCTCCTAAAAAAGCTGCAGACCAAAGCACTCAATCCATGCCCCAGACCTCGAAACCGTGGAAGTGCTACCCTTCGGTGACCGTGTCGAAAGGATTACGCAAAACTCCGGTCTTCCCATGAGAGCGGCATGGCGGAGTGGTACCTCGCTGAAGAACCTATTGGTTCGATCAGTACTGGAGTCAGTGTGGTGCCCTGGGGGAGGCTGTTTCTGCCACACTTGTCATTTATTTATTCATTCATTTATTTGAGATAGATGAGCAACAGGGCAAGGTCCCAGTAACAGCTCAAGTCGAGACAATAAAAGAGCACAGCCATTACGATACAATAAGATACAATAAAACACCATAAAAGAGAGAATACAATAAGGCACTTCTAAAAGAGAGAATCCTGAACAAGTAGAAAATATAATGGGTCAGTAGAGGTACAATTGTAAATAAAGCATGCACTGCCCTAGTGATGGTGATGAGTGGTAATTGTTACAGCCTAGATTGAGTTCCTCAGGATCTATGCACCAGTGATATGTTGTTGTTAATAAAAGTTCGTAGCTGGGCCCTAAACTGGGTGGGGCTGCACCCGAATGGGTCGACATGGGGGCATGCAGCAACAAATGCGTTGAAGGTACTAGGCGCCCGACAGAATAACCCGCGCTGGACCGCGTTTTCGACCAAATGGGACATGCATCAGGGTACCGGTCATAGCGCGAGTGCGTCGAGGTGGTACGTGCAATGGGAAGCTCCCGAGCAGTAAGGCAGAGTCGGTCCTGGCTGACATAATCTTGTGGATGAACATAATGTCGTATTGCTTCTCATTTTTCAATTTTAAAGTGTACCAAATGGTCAGAGTAAGACAGAGAATGTGAGTAATTGGATGAAATGTTCGAAAGCCAGATTAGAAATTGGTGTTGTATTCGTTCAAGCCTGTCTAAATGTGTCTTGGCAGCTCCACCCCAAATGATGCAACCATATTCCAAAACTGACCCAATATTTCCGACATATGCTGCCATGAGTGGATTCGGGTTGAATTTTTATCTCGATATCGGTCCCCCACTGGGTTCCCCGTTTGGAGGGACTCATCGGCAGGCCGAGTGCCCTCTTGCATTGCTGATAACGTGACCGATATAGTCCTCAAATGTCAGTTTTGAATCGAGTCACATTCAGAGGTCACGTATTGAATTGACGTTTTGAAGGGGGTGTTGAGAATTTTGTACGTGGCCCGGATGAGATTACGTTTTAGTGTAATCGTGAATTTTTTGCACTTGGCCGGGTTGAGTTGGAGTTTCCAGAGATGTAGCCATTCAGCCAGAGTCTTGAGATCGGCCTGGAGCTGTTCGGTGTCTGCTAAAGTGGTAATTTTATGGTAAAGCTTAACATCATCGGCAAAGAGGAGGCAATTTGTCTTAATTTTGGAGGGTATGTCATTGATGAACAGGACAAACAGCGAAGGTGATTATCCCACCCTCTGGCGTCCCAGAGCGCACGGGAGCCCAGTCAGAAAATTTTCTATCTACGATTACGCGCTGTTTTCGGTTAACTAAGTAAAAAGAGAGCCAATTAAGAGCCGAGCCAGAGATTTGGTACGAATTATTTAACTTGTAAGTGAGCAGTTTAAGGTTAACACTCTGGAACGCCGCAGAGTAGTCCGTGTATATGACGTTGAGTCTTTAAAGAGAGTCCCACTCCCACGCTGTTTTCAGAAGAGAGGCTAAATTTGTATCACAGGACCTGCGTGGAACAAACCCATGTTGGTTTGGGGCCAGAATGGGATGGACATGAGCTCGAAGAACGCCACACTCACAACGTTCCAGTATTTTTCCAAACAGTAAAGTGAGCGAGATCGGCCGATAATTTGAAACCAATTTGCGAGACCCTTTTTATGTAGTGGAAAGATGTTGGCCTCTGCCCACCTGTTCAGGAACACCCCTTGTGACACAGACTTGTTGAAGAGAATGAGAAGAGGGGCTGTCAGTCGGTGCCTGCGCTCCGTGATTATTCGTGCTCTCACATTGTCGGGTCCGCAAGCTGTGTGTCTCTCCAGTTCATTCAGCGCACGGCGCACACTGTCCTCGGTCACCACGAAATGGTTTAGTAACGGCAGGTCGTAGCTGGGTACCACAGGGTATTGACAGACATCTGGATTGGCAAATTTATCCGCAAAAGCGCGATTTAAGAGGTTGACGCGTTCAGTCGCCCCAGTTACCTCAATCTAGCTGTCCAAAAGTCCAGAAAGTTGACCCTTTGAACCTCGAGCACAAATGCGGGTCGCCATGGAAAGTCACACCAAAAATGCAGCTTACAGGATTGGCTGTCAACTTTGCCAACCAGGCCGGCAATTCTATATCGGTTCGAGCCAGAAGACGGCTGGATTAAGATCTAATGAACAGCTAGGGGACGGTAAAAATGAGGGGCCGGAATCGGCCTTAGGAGACCACATCCGATTCAGCAGCTCACGGCAGACAGTTTGGGCATCAGTACGCCAGAGGAAGATCGATAGGAAAATCGATGAGACATTCCTTATTCGGCCACACAGTCCACACGCACACACCAACATCCTTTTGGCCTCTTCTTCGGTGAAACGCACACACGCACGCACGTGCACACACTCACGCACGCGCACGCACACGCACACTCTTTTACGGGCGGGTTTTAGGATTTTGGGTTTCGGTGTGTTTTAGCTCTTCTACTGTCTTCTGCCTTATCATCTGCTTAGGGTTTGAAGTCATTCCCACGACACTTTATGAGGCTGATGGCACCCTACCTCCAACAGGCATGCCGAGAGATTATTATTTGAAGGCCAGTTTGAGGGCTTTCTGTATGTAAAGGGCCGATACCTGATTCGAATCGAACATTGTGCAGACTCTGGAAGCAGGTACCTAACACTGTCGAAACATTCTGAAGTGTCGATAATTTGAACCACAATGTCCCGTGTCTTTTGGCTTATTAACACGCGCATTGACGGGGTGGGCGGGTACCCGCCCCCTCGATATTTTTTGGAGAAAGCTTTATAACTTTGGCAAAATTTTGAGGCTAGGTCATGTCGGGTCAGGTCACCAGTACAGGTCAAGTGACCTGACCACAAACAAGTTTAAGATAGCATAAGTCAGAAGAGGGTGAACTTACTCGATTGAAACTCATATCACATAATGGGCTCACCGCGTTCTCTAAAATATGTTCCGGTATTTTTTATATCGATGACCTAAGGTCAGGTGCGAGCCATGACCTCCCCATAGGAAATGCATGGGAAAATGGTTTTAACTGAATAACTTAGTAATGGACGGGGGTGGGGGGGGGGGGGGGGGGGGGGGGGGGGGGGGGGGGGGGTTTTTTTTTTTTTTTTTTTTTTACAATATTTTATTATTTACCCCAAAAAATTTTGGGGGGGGCCCCCCTTTTTTGCAAAGGGGGGGGGCCCCCCCCCTCCCCCCCCCTTCGGCGCCCATGGTAATGGATATCGATAGAGCGTGTATTTTAACTGTATTATGTTTACCTTGTCATTGCGGTTCTAAATATATGCATTTTGCCTAATTTGACCTTGACCTGATCTCAGATCAGGTCAAATCCTTGATTTGACCTAGCAAGGCCATATTGTAGGTCATTCGATTTGGCTTGCTGCGAGGATTCATATGGTTCAAATCGTTTTGCTATATCTTTACTTCTTCAGATGTAATGACCGAGAACCTTTATTTACATGTTATCCCTATGCTGGCATGTTTTGGCCTCTGGTGACCTTAAATGTGACCCGACAAAAATGATTCAAATATATTCGATAAAAAAATGGATGCGCTACCCAATGCTCTTTACTTTTTTCCCTATCTAGCGTGGTTCTCCAGATCTTGGGGGATAGGGGGTGGGTACCCACCCCCGTCAAAGCGAAGGCGGCTCAGACCCCTGTCAATGCGCGTGTTAAAAGAGCCACAGATTGAGAAGAGCCCACACCAGGTCTGTCCGTCGTAATCTTCTTCCGTTCCTTTCCATAATTGAAAAAAACTATAGAAAAGGACAAAGAAAAGCCACCGTATGCGTTAAGTGTTTCCTTCAAATACAAACAACAAATACAAGTAAATACCAGGATCGGAGACGACAATATAGGACGTCACGTTTCCATACTCTTGAATCTCTCCATAAAAAACTATACACCCTCCCTCAGTCTGCCTGGGACCACCTCCCATTCTCCCACCCAAACCCCAGCCATCCACCATTCCCTCAATTTCCCGCCCAAACCCTAAGGCCACTTCTGAAGGAGACCACGTGAGCGGGCTCAGCAAAAACAGGAGCGCATCAATGGCAGGCGATCGGTGCTGGTGGTGCGTGCTGTAAACCCCATCCCACGCCGTTCCCACGCCCCCCTGGGAAAGGTGGCCGTGGCTGGAGCGCGGCAGAACCAGCAGCCCGCAGCGCGTCCGACAATTACCGCCCGCCCAGTCGCATGTTGTTCGGCGTGGGCTGGCTATTACCAGTGAACGGACGGCAGGACACGGACCGGCTGCGTGCACTACTGGTGCGACCGGCTGGCGAGGAGAGCAAGTCTCACCCGCAATCCAACAGTGGGAGCGACTGACTGAGGAGCCTGCTTCTCCGGTTCTCACCAGTCTGTCACTCAATCTCAGAGATTGACCAAGATTGACCGACTCCTCCCCAGGAGAGAAGCATATATGGCTAGCGATTTGTCATATGGGGTCAGGTTTTACGAATTCCTGATCAAAATGTCCTGCCAGGCAAAATGACGGTATTACATTGTCACTAAAGTCACTATTGCATTGCATTAGGCGAATAGCAAAGTCTGGCAACAAGCAAAAAGGTCCATAGTAACCTTCAGCAAAAGACACAAAAACCATTTCTGGAAGGAGCAGACCTGCAGGCATTCAGAATTAGAAAGGCTCTAGGCCCCAATGGAGGGAGAGCTGGGGCCCAGTGGAGGGAGAGCTGGGCCCCAGTGGAGGGAAAGCTGGGGTCCAGTGGAGGGAGAGCTGGGGCCAAAGTCGCCTAAAGTCGTCATCAGTTTGGATGTAAAAATATTTGGCACTGTCGGTAGATTCTGTGTCAGACTCTGACTCTGATGAGTGTTTGGGTCCAGTGGCTGGCCAGCGAGGCTCCACTCAGGCACATATAATACTTACATGAGCTCAGTGGCGGATACAAGAGGTAGAGTCCCCTCCCCCGAAATTTCTGAGTGCCCATGGTAATTACACAGTAGGCGGCTATTAAGGTAAGCGTGGGGTAGGGTTGAGTCTCACAAAACTCCCCCCAGTTGAAATCTGGATCCGCCACTGCGTGAGTTTGTGCTTTGCAATATATCAGCTGAAATTTAATTCCGGTAGCAGTTTGTAATTTTCATAGAGTCTATTTTCTTAGTCTCCATAAGCGAATTGCGAACCCTATCGGACTGCCAATCCACTCCACCAAGTGCTATTTCCCCCAGCTATCTGTACTTAAGTGCTGGTGAACTACCATTTTAAGGAGTCAATGACTCCGTTATTATCCTGATTGTTGGTGCCATCCGGATCGTATTTTTCCCATGGAAACTTAGTCAAAGACTCGGGTTTAGAATGGTCCTTAACTCGAGCTGAGTGAATAGCATGGTCTGTCGGACAGACAGTAACTGCAACATTCTTCCAATGTGGTTTGAGTGTTAAAGGGAATATCACACCTTCATAACGTGATTTTCACTGAGATGGCCAAGTTGTAAAGCAAGTCGGAAAACCCGGTACTCCATATATAATTTGTATTGGAACTCGATATTTCCGTAGAAAAAAAACTAAAACCTACCTGACACCTACCCCTCATCTACCCCTCGCCGGGCGGCTATTGTTGTGAGCTGCTGGTATAACGACATATGCTGACGTCACGATGAGCATCAGCCAATCGAAGCCCTTGAATCGTTTTAAGTATGGTAGTGGTTGCCAGATCGTGACATTATCCACACGCTGATATCTATTTCTTTTTCTAGAGGAGTATTTTAAAAATCAAAATATTGAGCTTACGGAACATTTTTCAGAGAAACCATGAGTGGTTTCATTATTTTCGGCTAAAAGTACGCCTAATTGCACTAAATTCCAGGATTCGACCAAGGTGCCACATTCCCTTTAATGAAGTGAACTAATTTTTTTCCAATTAGCCGAAAAATTGCAGTTCCATGAAGGAAATCCCCATTTCGGCCTTACAGGGCCTTCCCGAATGCGAACAAAGTTGAATGAATCCAAACTCGACAGGTTGAGGATCATTTCCGTAAACAAAATGGAAACAATTTATCATTAGTGCCCAAAAGATGTATTTCACGCCTTGGCTGCTGGCAAAACACCTCAGAACTTGGTAAAGATTCAATGTGGAACAAAGGAAAAGGGATTTTCTGGCACCTTGATGATGTCAGAAAGTGGTGTCTCGCGACCAGGGCCTGTCTAAAATCTTTCTTTGCACGACGTTCAAAGGTATCGCACTTTGCACCAGGGGAAGCGCGAGCCCTGGTCTTCAGGCTACTGGTCCAGCTTGAACAATCGAATACATTGAATTGAAATGGTGCAGCTACCTGATGATGCCATTTGATTTTCCTGAAACAAATACTGGCACAGTTATAAACTGGCAAAAGGTCGGGTTTGTAACTGCCGGCGAGGCCAGGTCTTGGACATGTAAATTGTGCACTGGCATGTAAATAGTGTACTGAGCTACTGGCTGTCCTGACCAAAAACGTCACTGACGTCGCCCACGGTTGGTAGCAGTTGCGGATGGGCCGTCCGTCGCTGCTGGGGCGCACTTCTTTGGCTCGCTCTCGTGTACCGCCTCTCGGGCGGGGTGACGCACTTCTTTGGCTCGCTCTTGTGTACCGCCTCTCGGGCGGGGTGGCCCGTTTCTTTGGCTCGCTCTTGTGTACCGCCTCTCGGGTGGGGTGGCGCGGTTCTTTGGCTCGCTCTCGTGTACCGTCTCTCGGGCGGTGCGGTGACGCTCAGAAATAGATATGTCAGTCACCTGAGCGCCATTCGCCGCCGCTGCGGGGGCTAGCCACACCAGGAATGCAGTAATTAAAGCGTTGCCCGCGTAGGCGAGTGGGGAGCGGGCACGTACCACTGTGCTGTGAGCTCGGTGCATGAGGCGGCCGATTGAGCTGTCAGAAGCGCTAATCACCGCTCTGAGAGCGACGGGACCGGCTCCACCGAAATTCAACATCAGATCAAACCGGCGCTGAATTTGGTCTACTGGTAGCAGAAGCGCTCTGGTGTCCACAGCATAGGGACACACAGGGACGAATCCAGAGGGAGACGATCCGGTCATGCCCCCCCCAAAGGGAAATTAAGGGTGCCAAAATATCTTGCTCCCCCTCCAAGAAAATAAATATTTCATAACTGGCAGCGTCTTGACGGTTTCGAGGGTACATCTTTGAACGTGAAACAAACTTTTCCAGAAGAGAAAACAGAATGTTTTTGCTGGTTTTTGAGCAGCTGTTGAGGCGAAGTGGATGCAAAAATCACTACACCAGTTAAATGCGGTCAGGCGGCGCTTGTGCCGTAAAGCTCTTCTGTACCCGAAGCTGACATGGTTATCGCCCCCCCCAACCAGCCTGCTGGATCTGCCCTTGCCACAGCACGAACAGCCCCGCAGTAACCAGTGCACTGGTTGGATTCATCAGTTCCACCCACTGCAGTGGAATCAGTTTCACCCACTGCAGTGGAATCTAGTTTCATCCACTGCAGTGGAATCAGTTTCATCCACTGCAGTGGAATCAGTCCCCCCACTGTAAGTGGAATCAGTTTCACCCACTGCAGTGGAATCAGTTACCTCATCCACTGCAGTGGAATCAGTTTCACCCACTGGAGTGGAATCAGTTTCACCCACTGCAGTGGAACCAGTTCCACCCACCGCAGTGGAATCAGTTTCACACACTGCAGTGGAATCAGTTTTCATCCACTGCAGTGGAATCATTTCCACCCCACTGCAGTAGAATCAGTTTCATCCACTGCAGTAGAATCAGTTTCATCCACTGCAGTGGAATCAGTTCCACTCACTGCAGTGGAATCACTTCCACCCACTGCAGTGGAATCAGTTCCACCCACTGCAGTGGAATCAGTTCCACCCACTGCAGTGGAATCAGTTCCACCCACTGCAGAGGAATCAGTTCCACCCACTGCAGTGGAATCACTTCCACCCACTGCAGTGGAATCAGTTCCACCCACTGCAGTGGAATCACTTCCACCCACTGCAGTGGAATCAGTTCCACCCACTGCAGTGGAATCAGTTCCACCCACTGCAGTGGAATCAGTTCCACCCACTGCAGTGGAATCAGTTCCACCCACTGCAGTGGAATCAGTTCCACCCACTGCAGTGGAATCAGTTCCACCCACTGCAGTGGAATCAGTTCCACCCACTGCAGTGGAATCAGTTCCCACCCACTGCAGTGGAATCAGTTCCACCCACTGCAGAGGAATCCGTTACCGGGAGGCTGAGGCCAGCCAGGTGAAGCTGCATGATTCGCTCAATCTTCACAGTCTAACTTTGCATAGGAGGATCCAGGGGCAAGTGGGGTAACCCTATCGCTCTTTGGCGCCCCCTGAAATGTTTCCGACGCCCCCTTAACACGGGCACTGGAGGGGGCCTCGGAGGTTCCACCTATTTTTTCCGGAGTGGCCGAAGAACCGCTCGTAGCCGAAAAACGATACTAGGCCACAATTGAAAAATTTAACGACGTTCGATTAGTGTTTTTAAACGGTATATAATTTGTGATCTTAAGGCTTTCAAATGAAGGTCAAAGTCAAGGTAAAAGGCCACAGCTCAAGGTCATACCAGCGCTTTTAAGGCCATTGGACCCAGTGCTCCCGGTCAAATGGCGTTACCTAGTCTGACGTATATATACCTACAATGACGCCATAGTTAAGGTAACTCAATATAAAGGTCAAGGTCAAAGGCTATGGGTAAAGGTCAGTCCTCATTTCCGGCCAAGCACCTGCTATAGTGCTGGTTATAGTGTACATTATGGGTAGTATACCATATTGTGACGTCATAAGTCAATGACTTTGAATGACCTTGACCCCGAAATTTTAAAACAGATTCTCTGCGACTTTCCTCTATGACCCTAGCCCGCCTTTTAGCCTATTTCCGTCTTTTTCTCGCATAATCATGACATTTCCCATTAGTTCCCCATGCCGGCCAGGATTTCATCTTTATAACCTCGTTTGACCTTGAAGATGTTGACCTAGGTCACTAAAAATTCTCTATGATGTAGCTCACAATAGCTCCTTCCCACCCCCCCCCAACCGGCGGTTTTTCTAAGCCTCTTGGTTTCTGAAATCTCAGGGTTCCTACCAGTCCCCCCCTCCAGTGCCCGTTAGTGCCAGACCCCTCTCCAGTGCAGGTGTTCAAGGTCGATGTCGCACCCCTGAAATGTCACTTCCCGACCCCCCCCGTGCGAGTATCAGCGCCCCTGCGGTAGGATTTGGCGCCCATCTGATAGGCTTTCCGTCTAAAAGTGGCACTCTCCGGTCCGGATGGTGCCTGCCCGAAGTGCCCGATCATGTGCCCCCCCGATCGGATATCCTGGATCCGCCTATGTAACTTTGCACGGCCTGTGGTAACGACGTACCGGTCTGACAGCCCGTAAGGTCAAACCCTCTGAAGCGTTATCGACCTCTGAACTCTGGTGAGCTGTTACTCTCACACCGGCCGTTCAACAGCACCCAGCTGGGATTGATCGGTGGTCAGATGTGACTTAGCCTGCTCCCTGATACCAGAACACTTTCAACGCCTGATTGATTCCTTTTCTCACTGAGCCTGATTGATTCATGTTCTCACTGAGCTGGAATCGATTACGATTGCGCTGGTGAGAGCCCATTTAAACCCCTTTAACATTGTCAGCTTTATGATATAATTTCCAAGAGTGCCAAGTCCCTGAGGATGCATTCTGGATAATGTGCCAGACTTCACTCTCAGCTGGGTTTTACCCTTTCCCTTTCGGGAGCGCCGCAAAGCACCACCAGCTCAGCTGATGGTGCTTAGACTATCCCGCGAAGCTCCACCCACTCAGCTGATAGCCACCTGGTCAGGTGCGTAGACTATTCCACGGAAATCATCAGCTCAGCTGATAGTTAGCTGCTCAGGTGCGTAGACTTTTCCACGGAAATCATCAGCTCAGCTGATAGTTAGCTGCTCAGGTGCGTAGACTATTCCACGGAAATCATCAGCTCAGCTGATAGTTAGCTGCTCAGGTGCGTAGACTATTCCACGGAAATCATCAGCTCAGCTGATAGTTAGCTGCTCAGGTGCGTAGATTATTCTGCGGAAGTCATCAGCCCAGCTGAAAAGCTGTCCAGGTACCTACGTAGAATATTCCACGGAAATCCTCAGCTCTGCTGATAGTCAGCTGCCCAGGTGCGTAGACCATAGGCGTAGGAACTGGGGGGGGGCAGGGGGGCCACTGCCCCCCCCACTTTTCTGTGATGGGCCCCCCGCAACGGAGATAAGAATATCAACAACTGTAATATCAAGCAAGAAACTCAAACTGGCCCGATAGCTTGCCCCGGAACCCCGTTAAACTTACCTGTGCCCCTAAACTAGGTTAAGGTCCTATGGGTCGATTTTAAGGTCCCCTGAGCTTCTCGGGGCCCCTGAACTGGCCTCTGATGCCATACGAGCTAATCTGGGCCCCTTGAGCTGAACTGAACACCCCTGAGATGGTTTGGGCAGCATGAACTGTTCTAGGATGCCTAAACTGAGCTAGGAGCCGCGACCTTGAACAGGGCCCCGTGAGTTGGCCAGATCCTATATCCACCGACCTGGGGGGGGACCCTGAGCTGAGCTGGGACCGTCAAGTTAATATTGTCCCTTGAGCTAATCTGGATCCCCTGTGATGCACAGAAAACCCTAGACTTATCTGAGGCCCCTCCACAGTAATAGGGCTCCTGCCCTGAAATTGGGTTATAAGCTTTAATTGAAACCCTGAACTGTTCTGAAGCCCCAAATATGCCGACAAGGGGCCACTGGATGATCCGGGCCCTTAAGCTTATCTGGTCATCAGAGCTAATATGGGCTTCTGTTGAACTGAGGGCCCCTGAGATGGTCTGGGACCCCCTATTAGGCTTTACAGCCACTGACCTGGCGGCCGTGAGCTTGAATGGGCCCCTTGAGATGTTCTGACAGTGGCGTAGCCAGGGGAGGGGGTCCCTGGGGTCTGCGGACCCCTTTGGGCTGACCTTATGCACTAAAAACACGAACATTGATCTCGAAGGGCCCCTGAGCTTGGTCTCGGGGGGGGCTTCCGAGCTTGGTCTCAGGAGGTCCCCGATAATCGGTATCGAGGGCTCCAGAGTACCGAATACATTGATGTATTGATGTATTGATCTTGAGGGACCCCTGTGCTCAGTCTCAGGGGATCCCGAGCTTGGCCTCAGGGCCCCCAAGCTTGGTCTCAGGACCCCTCCCCCGAGCTCGGTCTCACGGGCCTTTCGATCTTGGTCTCACGGGCCTTTCGATTTTGGTCTCAGGGGCCCCCGAGCTCGGTCTAAGGGCCCCCGAGCCTGGTCACTGGGGCCCCGAGCTTTGCGTCTGGGGGCCCTCCGAGCTTGGTCTCAGGGAGCTCCCGAGCTTGGTCTCAGAGGGCCCTTCGAGTTTGGTTTCAGGGCCCCCGAGCTTGGTCTCAGGGGTCCCCCGAGCTTGGTGTCAGGGAGCCCTCCGAGCTTGGTCTCAGATAACCCCGAGCTTGGTCTCAGGCCCCACTCTCCCCGAGCTTAGTGTCAGGGGCCCTGAGCTTTATTTCAGGGCCCCAGAGTTTGGTGTCAGGGGCCCCGAGTTTGGTGTCAGGGGCCCTCCGAGCTTGGTTTCAGGTAACGCCTGAGCTTGGTCTCCGGGGCCCCTGATCATCGGTATCGAGAGCTCCAGAGTACCGAACATTGATCTCGGGGGCCCCCTGAGCTCGGACTCACGGACCTTTCGATTTTGGTCTCAGGGCGCCCCAGAGCTTGGTTTCAGGGCCCCCGAGCGTGGTCTCAGGGGAACCCGGAACTTGGACTCAGGGGCCCCGAGCTTGGTCTCACCGGCCTTCCGAGCTTGGTCTCAGGGGCCCCCGATCATCGGTATCGAGGGTTCTGGAATACCGAACATTGATCTCAGGGGCCCCTGAGCTTGGTCCCAGGGGCCCCCGAGCTTGGCCTCAGGGGACAACGGAGCTTGGTCTCATGGGCCTTTCAATGTTTGGTCTCATGGGCCTTTCGATCTTGGTCTCACGGGGTCTGGAGCTTGGTCTTAGGGAACCCCCGAGCTTGGTGTCAGGGGCCCTCGAGCTTGGTCTCAGGGAGCATCCGAGCTTAGTTCAGGGTCCCCTCGAGCTTGGTCTCAGGGGCCCCCGAGCTTGGTCTCAGGGGTTCAGGGCCCCCCTCGGGGTGCCCCCGACTATTGATATCGAGGGACTCATGAGTGAGGCACGAGCATTGGCCTCATAAGACCCAGAGTTTGGTCTCAGGGGCCCCAGGCCTGGGTTCAGGACCCCTGAGCATCGGCATCGAGGGGCTCCAGAGTACCGAGCATTAGTCTCGGGGGGAGGGGGCTCGAAATATTGATCTTGAGGGCCCCGGAACATCGGTGTCGAGTTACTCCTGAGCAAAGCGCGAACATGGGTCTAAGGGTGCCCCTGTGCCTGATCTAAGTGGGACCCCGAGCTTGGTCTTAGGAGCCCCCGGGCATCAGTATCAAGGGGCTCCGGAGTATTGGTCTCGGGGAGAAATTATTTTAGGGGCCTCCAAATGGTGATTTCTGAGGGCTCCCGAAAGTGTGGATGCATTGGTGTAGCCAAGGGGGCACTAGGCGTCCGTAGACCCCTACCCCTTTGGGCCAATCTGAACCACTGCAAAGGATTCTCTGATCACGTGGCCCCCAGAGCCAGTCTCAGGGGCCCCTGAAGATTCGTTCTTAGGGCGTCTCGAGTCGGCCTCAAGGCCCCCGCCCTGAGAGTCTGTCTCAAGGCCCCCGAAAGTAGATTTCAGGGGCCCCAGAGGGTTGGTCTCAGGGGCCCCAAAAGTCGGTATCAGGGGCCCCGGGAGTCTGTCTCAGGGGAGGGGGCCGAGATAGTCTCATGGGCCCCCCAGAGAGTGGTTCTCAGGGCCCTGCAAAAGTCTATTTCAGGGGGCCCCGAGAGTCAGTCTCAGTCTCAGTCTCCATCTTGCAACCCATTACTTGAAATAACTCCCATTGCTTTAATAGACTAACGTAGCTTGCCCTCACGCAAAATTCTAAAATTCTCCCACACACTCCTTTAGAGGCGGGCAAAGGTGCTATGCACAGAACGCCTTATGAAAAGCCTTTGACTGACTGACTGTCAGTCTCAGAGAACCCCAAGAGTCGGTCAAGGGAACCCCAAGAGTCTGTCTCGAGATTCAAGAGTCTGTGACCACGAGATTCAGTCTCGAGTGTCCCCCTGAGAGTCTGTCTCAGAGAACCCCAAAAGTCAGTCTCAGAGCACCCCAAGAGTCGGTCTCAGGGGGCCCTCATAGTCTCACGGGCTTCTCTCTCAGGAGTCAATATTTACTTTCCGGTGGCCCGAGAGTTAATCCGGGGGTCCGAGAGTTAGTCTAAGTTGATCCGCAGAGTGCTGGTTTTAGGGGGCCCCAGAGGGGTAATTTTTGGAGCCCTCGAGATTTAGCCTCAGGCTGTGCCCCCCCCAGCTTTGGTATAAGCGGCCCCGAGAGTCAATCTCAGGGAGCACCCAAAAGTTAGCCTCAGAGGCCTCCCGGTTGTCAGTCTCAGGGACATCCGAGAGTTAATCTCGAGGTTCTGAGAGTAATTCCCAGAGGTGCGCCCGAGTTTTGGTCTCACGGGCCCCGAGTTAGCCTTAGGCCCGTGAGAGCTAGTCTGGAACCTCCGAGAGTCAGTCTCAGGAACGCCAAAGACTCAGTCTCAGAGGTAATTCCACCACACCCCCCCCCGGGTGTTTGTCTCAGGGGCACCCTAGAGTAAGTCTCAGAGGGCTGTCGAAAGTCATTCCCAGCCTCCCTCCCCACCCCAAAGACAGCCTCAGGGGACCCCAAGAGCTAATCTGGATGGCCACGATAGTCAGTCTCAGCCCCCCCTCCAGAGCAAATTTGGGAGGCCCAATAATTAGTCTCAGAGGTGCTGCCGATAACTAATCTCAGGAGCCCCGAGAGATTCTCAGGGGCCCCCAGTTTTGATCAAGAGGCACCGTGGATCGGTCTCAGAGACACCCTGAGATCTAATCGGGAGAGCGGCCGAAAATTAGCTTTGTGAGTGCCGCTAAGTGTTGGTCTTAGGTGGCCCCAGAGCTCAAATAAAAATTTCCAAAATCATATGCCTCAGAAAAAAATGTATCTACCCCTATTGCGTACTAAAAAAGACAAATTGAAACATTACGATCAGGCACCATTATCGAAGGAAAGGCAAAAATTAATCTAATTTTACCATAAGAGCAAATCGAACAGAGCTAGTCAATCTTTAATCTAGTAGCTTAACACCAATAAATACATTCCTAAATATTCTGAAATAAACAACTTTCCAATATTTCCGTAGGAAACCAGACAAACTAGGGTAATGACAGAAATGGATGAGCATAATCCCAAAAAGAAAAATAGGTATGAAAGGTTGAAAATAACAATAACAGAGTGAGCCAAAGCGATAGATATCTTGGGCGCCTTTTGTCTTGGTAATGTGCTCGTTTACTAGATAGCAAAGTAACTGGATGTAAACAGGATTTGTCGACGGAATAGAGGCTATGTAACGTTCGGGACACACTATCATATCTCTTGAATTTTTATTCGTTTTGTTCCGTTTCTTTGGAAATTTCCTGATTAAAGAGTTCATGAATTCGACACCGGGAAATAATTGCTAATCATTTCCCATAGAAGATCATTTCTTCGTACTCAAAACAACTGACCTCCAATTGCATGTCTGATTACCCGAGTGAATTGAGGTAGACTCAGGTTATGCGCGCATCAACATTGAACTTCCCGAAATATGGCACAAAGCTGTTATTATAGCCACGCTACCATATAAGGTATGGGCCATCCTTAATATTTGGCGACCTTAGTTTACCAACACTTGGTCGGATCGAAAAAATCAAGCTATAAACAAAATAAGAATAAATGCTTAAAAAGGCACAACAAAATTTCCTTCGTGTGAATGTTATAATGTTAAAATACTATAAACATGATATAGGAGATGGGCCCGGTTACTAAAGGGACCCCGGCCTGGCCCCCCGACAGTAGTCGGACCCCTCCTTGGCCGAATCCTGGCTACGCCACTGTGTTCTGAGACTCTATATCAGCCACCCTGGGACTCCCTAAGCCTAGCTGGGGCCCTGAGCTAATCTGGGTACCGCTGTGCTTAACTGGGGCCTCTGATCTGGTATGGGGGCCCTGAACTCTTCTAGGGTCCCTGGGCTAAGCTGGGGGCCGTGAGCTTGAATGGAGCCCCTGAGCTGGTATGAGAGGGGACCCTATATCAGCCGATCTGGGCCCCTGAGCTGAGCTGGCCTGTGCTGAACAAGAGCCCTGAGCTGGTCTGGGGCCCTTGAACTGTTCTAGTCATTGAGATAAGCTGGGATCCGTGAGCTTGAAAAAGCCCCTTGAGCTGTTTTGGGACCCTACATAAGTCGACCTGGGGACCTCCGAGCTGAACCGGGCCCCTAAGCTAATCTGGCACCCTGTGCGAATCTGGGGCTCCCCTGTGATGAGCTTCTAGGGGTCCTGTGCTTATGTAGGGTCCCTTGATAAGCTGGTCCCGAGACTAATGCACTGGTCTGGGCCCTTGTGCTGACTGATCTGGGTTCCTGAGCCATGGTCTGGACCTTGGGGCCCTCCGAGATAATTTGGCGTCCCCTGGGCGGCATAGGTATAGGAACCGGGGGTCAGGGGATACTGCCCGCCCCCTTTTGAGGTGGGCCCCCGCAACGAATATAAAAATATCAGTAACTGTAATATAGAACAAGAAACCCCAAACGGGTCCGATAGCTTGTCTGGGAACGTTCAAGTTCGGTAGTACGCTGCCTGCAAGCCCCTGGAGGAGCGCTTCATAAAAAAAGCCAAGGCACCTACTACCCGAGTGTTTCCAAATGAGTCCCGAGAACTGGGCCCAATCAAACTCCATCCCATATCAATCCCAACACAAAGCATGAATCGGACACGGAACCCGCACCAAATGCCGAGCAACAGTCGTCCCTGAGCCATCGAAAGGCGCGACATCTTTCGATGCCAGGGTTATATGGCGTCGCCAACTCTTTCCCTGTTGGAGGGGTTTCTTGGGAGTCAAATTGCTCCTTGTACAAGGAATCTGCCGTGCCTTAAGCCCGGGTTGGTCGCGTGGAAAGGAAGGTTGCTAACCACTATAACACCATGCCCACACCTCCTCGGCATCGCAAAGCTGGCCATCAAGTACCTACATTGCACTTGCAGTCATGCTGGAACTCTGCATTTTAGGCATTGAAATATAGCTAGGGGTATTTATTAATGATGGAAACAAGGGATCCGTCACAACCTAAATACATTTTCCCATTTTTGACATTAAATAAGCAAATACGAGTTGATTAGGCATAGCGAAGTGAGGCTATTTGGTATCAAAGCATTGTCTGTAGTTTTCTAAAAAGTTTCTAATTTTGTAAATGTGACGAAAAGGGCCTAAACATCTGTAAATATAAAAAAACACGCTCGTGGTAAAACATGATTGAAATCCTCCAAAAGAACGTACAAATGTATTTCATATTTGAAAAGGGTCTAGGTAAGAAACCAAAAAATGTTCCTTTTGGTGTTTTACTATGATTTATTAGATCATAATAGGTAGGGGAGAGGGGGAGAACTGGGACGAAAATTGAAGGCTGATTTTAGAAATTTGCAGAAAATCAGTGACTGATTCCATAATATTAAAAATGGTACCGTTAGATACAGCAGACAGATTTGGGAGCGAAGATTTTATTGCTCGACAGACCTAGAGTAAACATCTCTTTCCACAAATTTCTCCGACCTTGGGGGAGGGCATGACCGGAGTGGCCCCCCTGCGTCTGCCAATGTGCCCAGGTACGTAGACTATTTCACGACCATAAGCCATAAGCTCAGCTGATAGCTGCCCAAGTACGTAAAATAACATGGTTTTTATATTTTTACCATAATGCAAGGATAGAGGTGAAGAGAGAGAGAGAGAATGAAAGAGAGAGAGAGAGAATGAAAGAGAGAGAGAATGAAAGAGAGAGAGAATGAAAGAGAGAGAGAATGAAAGAGAGAGAGAGAGAGAGAGAAAGAGAGAGAGAGAGAGAAGAGAGAGAGAGAGAGAGAGAGAGAGAGAGAGAGAGAGAGAGAGAGAGCAGTGAAGGAAAACACAGACACGACATATTCAAGCATCAAGCTGAACAGGACAGAGTAAAAAACAGAAAAGATACGAAACGAACAGATCGAAGTAAAGATAAACGATGAATTAAAATCTCTGTTTGATTGACATAGTGGCAAACGACTGAAGCGAACAGATGAATAAAACAATAAACAAAACAGAAAAGTACAGACAAAACATATAGGGGACCATAAGAATGGAACAGAACAGAGAACATATAAGACAACGTAAATACATATAGGCCATCTTTGTACAACTGGAAATAAAAGCAATACAGTTAAACTGTTTAGCCTAATGTAAAGTTAAAAAGCAAGTCAAACAGATATGCTGCGGAAGTCATCAGCGCTATCCGGTTACCCTGCCGCGCCCGTGCTGTGTAATGTGTATTTGTTGATACCCGGCTACACCGACTATAACACCGAACCGGCCGCCGTTTTGGTGATGTTTATGTCGGTTGTGGCGGCACCACTGTCAATACCGACACAGAGTGTATTGACATTGTAGTCGTTTACGACGCAGCGCGCCGAAAATGTATACAAATGCGGCGGCGGCGCGTCACATCAGCCCCAGTGCGCTGAAAGCGCCGCGCTGGTTTTAACTTGGCTCCGCTCGGTTGAACCAGGTGCAACAGCAACACCGTGAGAGATAAGGGGTAATAATTCAACATCCGATGATTTGCAACTCACTCTTTCCACAGTGGCTAGCAGGGGCGCAGCCAGGGGGAGTACAGGGGGCACGTGCCCCCCATCGGTGACGGAGTGCCCTTTGATTGCTAGACGGTGTATCCTGTTTGGGCCGTGCCGCTTGAAATTTAGTGCCCTACGCCGCTGAACCAAGATGCAACTAGACTGCATTCAACAATGAAAACTATTTTTTGATAATTTTGGTGCCTTTTCTGGTCAGCTAGGGCATTCTGTCGCATTTCCAAGCACCCGGGAAGAGTATGGGGACATAATCCATTTCCGGTTAGTGCCTCATCGTTGCCAATAATCGTACAGGCTGAGTTAATCTGGTGCCACTGGAGCTCATCTGGTGCCCACTGAGCTGGTCTTGGCCCCTTGAGCTGATCACGTACCCTCTAAGTTAATCTGGTGCCCCCTGAGAAAATTATTGTGCCTCTTGAACCTATCTAACGCCCTCTGAGGTATTCTGATGCATTCGAGCTTGCCTGGTGCCCTATTAGCTGTTTTAGTGCCCATTGAGCTGACCTCATGCCTCCCGGAGTTTATCTACTGTCCCCTGAGCCAATGTGGTGCCTCTTGAGCTGGTTATTGATGTCTCCTTAGATGAACTGATGCCCCAGAGCTGGTCTGGTGCACCCTGAGCTGATCTTGTGTTCTCTGAGCTGATCTATGCCCCTGCTCTGGTCTGGGGGCTAGGAGCTGATCTGGGCCCCCGAGCTGATCAATCTGGTGCCCCCTGAGCAGTATATTGCCTCCTGAGCTGAACTAATGCCCCCTGAGTCGATCTGGTGCCTCCTCAGTCGTCATTGTGCCTCCTGAGCCCATTTGATTCCCTCTGAGCTAGTCTGGTGCCCCATGAGCTAATATGGTGCCCTTTAAGCTGGCTTTGGCCTCTTGGGTTGATTACGTGATTTCCTGAGCAGCTCTAAGGCTCGGAGCTGAGTTGGGCCCATAGAGGCTGATGAGGGCCCCTTAGCTGGTATGGAACTCCTGAGCTGATTAAGTGCCTCCTGACTTGATCTAGTACTCCCGAGCTGATCTGGGCCCCGAGCTGGTCGAGGACCATTGATATGACCTGATCTTGTCCCCTGACCTGACTTGAGGTCATTAAACTGATCTGGGGCCCAAGAGCTGATCTGGGGCCTAAGAGCGGATCTAGGTTCTGGGGGTGCCCTGAGCTGGTATAGGCCCCGGAGGGTACCCTGAGCTGGTCTGGGCGCTAAGCTTGTGGGAGCCCCTTAAGTTGGCCTGAGGCCCCCTGAGGTGATCTGGCGCCTTACATTGTTCTAGAGCTCCTTGAGCTGGTTCAAGGCCCGATGCGCCTATCTGGGGCCCATTGAGCCAGTCTGATACCCATTTCTGGGGCCACTGAGCTAGTCTAGTCCCTGGTGAGGCATGAGCTGTTCTGGGGGGCTCTGATCTGCATCAGGGGACCCCTGAGCTGGTCTTAAATAGACAGAATAAGAATACAAGGCCAACTCCCATCACCTCGGGGGGTTACTGAGCTAGTGTAGTCCCTAAGGGCACAGCTGGGGGGATGGGGGCAACTGCTCTGGAGGGCTCTGATCCACCCTAGGCCCCCCCCCCTGAGCTGGTCCTGAGTAGATGGGGAATAAGAACACAATGCAAACTCTCCTCGTAAAATGAAGCTAACGAGGAGTGAGCCATCGCTAAAACGGCTTGTGATACCTAAGCGCTCCTGGTTATATAAATTTCACTATGCCTTTCCTCCTTCCATGGCCATTGAGGGAGCCGAGGAACTTAATCCGCGTTCAGGGGCGCAGTCAGAGCTTTCGTATGGGGGCGCACCAACTTTGAGGGACACCCCGGGGAAAAAGGGCACTTTTTAACGTAACCTAAAAAACTTACTATATCTTTGTTTTTATCATTTTTTGGGCATCTTTGGTTCAATAAAAATGCAAAGAAATAATTGACGGAGAAGGAAAACTCGATTAAAACCGAAAAAGAGCAAAATATCACCAAAAGCCATGGAAGTAGCCAAAACACTACTTTTTTGGGATAGATTTAAGGACAGCCAACTCATGCAAGTACTTAACATCAGCGGAGCATGTGATATCTGTTACAATGTGCAGGTTAAGGCATATTGGAGTCGAAATTTTTTTGTTATGCCCACTAGGTTTTGTCGTGACGAGTGAGCCCTGGCTGAACGCGGATTAAGTTCCTTGCCTCCCACAATCGCCGTGGGACGAGGAGTGGCATAGTGTCTTTGGAAGAACACATTTTTGCTGCCGGAAAAATTTGGGAGATACCTTTTGAACTCGTTTATTAAGTTCCATATTCTCAAGGATCGGTCCCAGTTAAGAGTAAATAAAAGGTGAACAGGCCGGTGGTTTGGATGGGGATGGTGTGACAGGGCTGAAGAATTGTAACAACTAGTTCCTCACTTAAATTAATTAGTAGAAATCCTGGTTTAGGGGACTGTGCTCTGAGCTCAGGGGCACATGCCTTTTTATCATCCCTTCCCAGAATCCACCAGTATAATAAGCAATTTATATAACCTGGGGTGCCTAGGTATCACAAGCCGTTTTAGAGATTCCTCATTCCTCGTTAGCTCCGTTTTACAAGGGGAGTTTCCATTGTGTTCTTATTCCCCATCTATTGAAGACCAGCTCTGGGGCCCCCAAGTGTGGATCAGAAGCCTCCAGAGCAGCTTCCCCCATCCCCCCAGTTATGCCTCCAGGGACTAGACTGGCTCAGTGACCCCGCCCCGAGATGATGGGAGTTGGTCTTGTGTTCTTATTATCTGTCTATTCAAGACCACCTCAGGGGCCCCTGATGTATATCAGGCCACAGAGCAGCTCATGCTTAACCCAGGGACTATACTAGCTCATTGGTCCCAGAGATGAGGTCATCAGACTAGCTCAATGGGCCACAGATAGGCTCATAGGGCCTTAAACCAGTTCAAGAAGCCCCAGAACAGTTTAAGGCGCCAGATCACCTCAGGGGGCCTCAAGCCAACTTAGGGGCTCTCACAAGCTCAGCGCCCAGTCCAGCTCAGTGTACACTCAGAACCTAGACCCACTCCTGGGCCCCAGATCAGCTCTTGGGGCCCCAGATCAGTTCAGGGGCCTCAAGTCAGGTCAGGGGCAGGATCAAGTCAGGGCCACTAAATCAGCTCAGGAATCCCTCACCAGCTCGGGGCCCAAGCAGTTCAAAAGCCCCAGAGCTGCTCAGGGAACACCAGATCGGCCCATAGGGCACCAGATCAGCTCCGGGGACAAACAATCAGATCAGTGGTCCGCGACCAGCTCGGGAATACCAGATCAAGTCAGGAGGCACTTAATCAGCTCAGGAGCCCCATACCATCTCAGGGGCCCTCATCAGCCTCTGTGGGCCCAGCTCAGCTCAGGGCTTTAGATCTGCTCATGAAATCACGTAAGGAGGCCCAGATCAGCTTAAAGGGCACCAAATTACTCAGGGGCGCATCAGATGGGCTCAGGAGGCACCAGATCGACTAAGGGGCATTAGTGCAGCTCAGGTGGCACCAGATCGATCCGTTCGGGGTCCAGATCAGCTCCCAGCCCCCCAGACTATGACAGGAGCCTAAATCAGCTCAGGGAGCAACATAACAGCTCAGGGGACACAAGGTGGGCTCAGGGCCCACCAAACCAGCTCAGGGGGGGAACAAACCATCTAAGGAGACATCAATAATCAGTTGAGGGGGCACCTAATCAGCTGAAGAGGCACCATATTGACTTAGGAGACAGAATCAACTTGGGGAGGCATGAGATCAGTTCGGGGGCCCGAATCAGCTCAAGGGGCACTAAATCAGTTATTAGGGCACCAAACAAGCTCGGAAGCATTAGACTAACTCAGAGAGCATTTTATAGGCTCAGAAGGCACACTTATTTTCTCAGGAGGGCACCAGATTGACTCAGGGGCACCAGATCAGCTTAGAGGGCAAGTAATCAGCTCAAGGGGCCAAGACCAGCTGAGAGGCCACGAGATGAGCTCAAGGAGCACCAGATCGGCTTTACCCGTACGATTATTGGCGATAATGAGGCATTAGGAGGACACATACTAGGTGCCCATACTCTTTCCGGGTGCTTGGAAAGGCGATAGAATGCCCTAGCTGACCGAGAAAGGTATTAAGTTGTCCAACAATAGTTTCAATCGCTACATGCGGTCCAGTTACATCTAGGTTCAACGGCTAGGGCACTAAATTTCGAGCGGCACGGCCCAAATTGGGTGCACCACCTGGCAATCAAAAGAGCACCCGGCAGTGATGGGGGCATGTGCCCCCTGTGCCTTCCTGGCTGCACCCCTGGACAGTAGATCAACTCCGGGAGGCATTAAATAAGCTCAGGGGGCCCGGATCAGCTCAAGGGGCACTAAAACAGCTAAAAGGACTCCAGGCAAGCTCGGAGGCATCAAACTAACTCAGAGAGTATTTTATAGGCTCAGAAGGCACACTTATTTTCTCAGGAGGGCACCAGATTGACTACGAGGGCACCAGATCAGCTCAGAGGGCACATGATCAGCTCCAGGGGGGCACCAGATGAGCTCCGCCCGTACGATTATTGGCGATGAAGAGGCATTATCTGGAAACGGATTACGTGCCTATGCTCTTCCCGGGTGCTTGGAAAGGCGACAGAATGCCCTAGCTGACCAAAAAGGCACTTAGTTGTCAAACAATAGTTGAAATCGCTAAATGCAGTCTAGTTACATTTAGGTTCAACGGCGCAGGGCACTAAATTTTGAACGGCACGGCCCAAGGAGGGTACACCACCTGGCAATCAAAAGGGCACCCGGCACCGATGGGTGCACGTGCCCCTTGTGCCCCCTGGACAGTAGATAAACTCCGGGAGGCATTAAATAAGTTCAGGGGCCCGGATCAGCTCAAGGGGCACTAAAACAGCTAATAGGGCAGCAGGCAAGCTCTGAGGCATCAGACTAACTTAGAGAGCATTATATAGGTTCAGAAGGCACAATTATTTATTCAGGGGAGGGGGGGCACCAGATTGACTACGAGGGCATCAGATCAGCTCAGAAGGCACATGATCACCTCCAGGGGAGCTCCAGGCACCAGATGTGCTCCACCCGTACGATTATTGGCGACGATGGGGCATTATCTGGAAACGGATTACGAGCCTATACTATTCCCAGGTGCTTGGAAAGGCGACAGAATGCCCTAACTGACTAAAAAGGCACTTAATTGTCAAACAATAGCTTAAATCACTAAATGCAGTCTAGTTCCATCTAGGCTCAACGACGTAGGGTACTAAATTTCGAGCTGCAGGGCCCAAAGAGGGCACACCACCTGGCAATCAAAAGGGCACCCCGGCACCGATGGGGGCAGGTTCCCCCTGTGCCCCCCCTGGCTGCGCCCCTGTCCGCGTTCAACCAGGGCTAACTCGTCAAGACAAAACCAGTGGGTATAACAAATGAATTTTTGATTCTAATATGTCTTAGCTTGCACATAGTTACCGATATCACAGGCAACGCTGATTTTTCTGATGTTAAGTACTTGGATGAGTTGGCTGATTTGTCCATAAATATATCCAAAACAGTCGTGTTTTGGCAACTGCCATGATATTTGGGTGATATTTTTTCTTTTTTTCCGGTTTTAATAGTTTTCCTTCTCTGTCAATGCTTGCTTAACATTTTCTTGGACCAGAGGTGCCCAAAAGTTGATATAAAGCAAGATACAGTAAGTTTTTAGGTTACGTTAAAAAGTGCCCTTTTTCTCCCGCAAGATCCCTCAAAGGTGGTGTGCCCCCCATACCAAAGCTCTGGCTGCGCCCCTGCGCCACGAATCCGATGCATTGCAACGCAGGTTGTTGGTGGTGGCCGGCTCGAAGTGATCATGAGTGATCACACCAAAACATGTCACATCGAAATTTCCCACAACACGAACGTTCAACGCAAAACACGGAGCTAACTGGCGAATTTCAGTGAGAGGCCACTATGAGGTGAGGTAAGGCACGCCGGCGTTAGCGGTGGTGAG
Organism: Lepas anatifera; assembly: GCA_034440635.1. Lineage (NCBI taxonomy): Eukaryota > Metazoa > Arthropoda > Thecostraca > Lepadidae > Lepas > Lepas anatifera. Next base: position 325,533 of record JAOTON010000462.1, on the reverse strand, counting down.
CGGGCCAAGCGTACCACCGTCACATCACCATAAACCGACCAGCGGCCGCTCAAAACCACCGTCACATCACCATAAACCGACCAGCGGCCGCTCAAAACCACCGTCACATCACCATAAACCGACCAGCGGCCGCTCAAAACCACCGTCACATCACCATAAACCGACCAGCGGCCGCTCAAAACCACCGTCACATCACCATAAACCGACCAGCGGCCGCTCAAAACCACCGTCACATCACCATAAACCGACCAGCGGCCGCTCAAATCCACCGTCACATCACCATAAACCGACCAGCGGCCGGCCAGAGCCGTCCTTCCCTCACTGCATCTATAAAGCAATCATTGTACCTAACTGAGCGTGTGTCGTGCCAACATATCACTAACAGAGGGCAAAACCCAAGCGCAGCATACCACGGGCTTTACAGCGCCGTCCCGGGCTGTAAATAATCAATTGGCGGCTATAACGGCGGCACCGCTTCTTCTTTATCTCCTAAGTCATGATCATATTTTTACAGACCTGAGTTTGATCCAAAAAATCAATTCATGAGGCAGCAGCAGTCTTCTCAGTTATCGTTTGGTATCGGAAAACGCCTTAATGTTATCTTCGCCACTACCTTTCCAGTTCAAAGTGTGCAGAATTCACACATATCCAATTTCGTTACTAATACAACCTGCTAGCCTCCCAGTAGCTTCCTGGAGCGTGGCGCAGCCGGGGTGGGATAGGCTAGCAGTATCAGTATCAGACGGCCCATCAGTATCAGTATCAGACGGCCCATCAGTATCAGTATCAGTTTTTGGAGCGTGGCGCAGCCGGGGTAGGATAGACCATCAGTATCAGTATCAGACGGCCCATCGGTATCAGTATCAGTTTTTGGAGCGTGGCGCAGCCGGGGTAGGATAGGCTAGCAGTATCAGTATCAGACGGCCCATCAGTATCAGTATCAGTTTTTGGAGCGTGGCGCAGCCGGGGTGGGATAGACCATCAGTATCAGTATCAGACGGCCCATCAGTATCAGCATCTCGGAGGCGCAGCTGTAAATTTAGTAGCCGAGATCACGTGGCCCGGAGAGCTCGTAACCGTTACATTCGCATGATTCACTACATAGTAGCTTTGGCCGTAACGGGAGCGGAGCTGGGCCGGCAGCCGATTTGCGTCGGGGCGGATGCTTTATCGGGCATGAGTCGAATTCATCGCGCCGATATTTACATCGATATGAACGATGGAAGGCGGCGAGACATCGACCTGCGTTGATTGATGATGGTGCGATTATGAGTAGCTGCAAGCTGCTGGCAGGCCCTATCCAGCTTCTAGCAGTATGACTGGAGCTGTGACGCATCGGAAACCTCACTGAGGGCGTAGGGGCCTAGGGGGCTCGAGCCTGCCCCGCCATTGCCTCGGATCAGCCTCCGACCATGCATTAAATATAGGCACTCGGACATTGGGGGTGGGGGTTGACCCCCAGCACCCCTGGTATCCGCGACTGCTGCGAAGGGTATCATGTTAGACAATACGAAACTGGTGTATTACAGCGCTAAAAAATCGGTAATCTTACCCATGGGTGGAAATCCTGGAGCGTTGGGGGGGGGGTAGGACTGTAGTGGTTCTGCCTCTGGGAGGTGCACATGTACTTAAGCCGTCTGGCTTCGCAGGGTGCACCGGTATCGGAACCACTGTGGTGACACTGGTCAAGGTGACCTTGTTTGCGACCTGGCGCTTGTGATTGTGATCTGGGGCAGTCCAGCCTGGAATACAGAGAAGAGAGGACCAACAATCTTCACAGTGGCGTTCAGAAGGACTCAACGTGCGTTAAGGAGACCAGAACTACAGACACGCAAGTATGGTGCACGGTCACTTGCGTCCCTTCAATCCTGAGGATGAGAGCATTCAAACGTATTTATAAATGTTTGATTTTTATTGTGAGGCGAATGAATTATGTGCAGCAGCCGCAAAGAAGTCGGTCTTTTTGTCTTCAATTGGACCAGCAACTTTTGAAAAGATCAAAGATTTGGTTCTCCCGACGTCACTGAATGCTGCCTCTTTGCATGATATTGGAGCGAAGCGGGTCACGCACTTCACTCCTGGAAATATTGAGATCTCTGAGCGGTTCAAATTTTTCAAGAGATTGCAACAGCCAAAGGAGTCGGTTTCTGAATACTTGTCCATGCTTCGAAAAATGGTTAAGGATTGCAATTTCGGCCAGTACCTTGATACTGCTCTGAGGGACCAACTAGTGTGTGGCTTGAATGACACTAAGTGTCAACAGGAGCTTCTCAGCAAAAACGATTTGACGCTTGAATCTGCACTTCAGATAGCGAAATCCAGGGCAACTGTCTAGAGAGAGGCGGCGTGCTTCAGCGGAGACCCATCTTCTGTAATGAAGGTTCAGGGCAGTGCAGCAGCCTTCAGGAGGGCGGAGGTCAAGAACAGTTCTCCTCATGGTCAGGCTTCTAGTCATCAGTCTGTTAAGTACTCGCTTTGCTGGCGCTACGGAAATGCTCATGGAGGCGAATGTAGGTTCCAGTCGGCGAAATGTTACAAGTGCAGAGAATTAGGTCATATTGCTAGGCGCTGTCGGTTCATCAAACGAAAAACATATGTTCGTTATCAAGACTTTGCTGAAGAGGACGTCGATAACATCTTTTGGGAGGTCTAGGGCTATACTAGTCATCCACCACCACCTCACAGCGGCCCAGCGTCTTCTCTCTCAGTGCCGAGAGCAAACACATTTAAAGACTGTAATTAAAAAAGTACAAGTTGTTCCCAGTTCGATTGTTGGAGTCGGAGTCTCACTGAAGTCATCAAGGGACTTGTCACGGAGACCCTGACCCCACCACACGAACGAGCAACTCCCACAATGAGGGGTTAATATAGAAGCCAAAGTTTAACGTCCAACAAAGCACAGGGACGGCTGCCCCGCTCAGGTCACCCTCTCACCAGTCAGTTGCCAGCCGACCTGTACGTCGGGTAAACTATTGAGCGCCAGAGCAGGGGAACCGATCCCAAGCCTGGACATGCACTGCCACTGCATGCTTCTGAGCAGCGGGCCGGAGCCCAACGCTCTACTAACTGAGCTACCGGGGCGGCTATTGCACATGCTATTCCCATCTATAACTGTTCGGGAGTGAGGCAGAAGTGGAAAAACGAGGAAACGTCAGTGTTTTGTTATGCCTCTTTTTACCCCGCTACCATGGCTTACGTTCCCTGCTTTTATTTGTCTTCCATAAAATCCGGTTGTAGCAAATAGTGAAATATCCAGAAGAATGTCCAGCTCAATTCATTGGAACTGCTGCTTCCTCATGATAACATCTAAGCACAGCTAAAAATTGTTTGGCTGGGCCACAGTAGAAAAATATAAGCAACGTGACCAAAACATGTAGCTGAAATATACCAAAAAGACCAAAGGGCTTATATTATACATGAGCTTCGCCACTAGTAATAAGTGAAGGGGCCACGTAATTTACCATTTCCTACTGTCAAGAAAATCCCACTTCTATTATCCAAAACACGTCGGATTCTGGCTGCTTGAGACCCGCAAGCTTTTCCCTAGTTTGACTGAAATGGGAGATTTTTCACGAACAGCGGGGGGGCAGGCCCACAATGACCTTATTCCATTATTATCATCGTGTATTATTGACACTTCCACACTAATGAGGTGGCTTTTAAAGTGTTGTTGTGATGAGTATGAAGTGATTATACAGTATGGAAGGAGATGGTAAGGATGAGGAAAGGTGAGGATCAAGAGGATGGGATTCTACCCGGAGAGGTCGCCGCAGCCACGGGCGCATGCGCTCACAGCCTCCATGTAGAGTAAGGATAAGGATAAGGATTAGGTACCGGTTAAAAAAACACACACACAGGTACAATCGCACACACACTTCGAACATTTCAACTAAAACAATATGAGGATGAAAATGTTTGATTCTTCGGCTTTGTATTCGTTTTGTCTTCAATCTGATAAATTTCGTTGTTTATGCTCCAATCTCCATCTTGTTTGTGACAGCGTTGACCTCCATGCTTAACTGCTGTTCAATTGTTGCGTTTTCTTTTCTTTTCTTTAGTCTCCAGTGCTGATTTTCTCTTTCACAAAACTTGTTTTTCTTGTTCTCTTAAATTGGTCATCCTGAAATATTTCAATGTTCCGGCCTTAGAAGCTTTTTTCTTGAAGGAGCTCACAAAAACACGTGAAACGCAACAAAAAACCAAGGAGAAAGATAAGCGACGAAAAGACGATAGTAGGCCAAAAATGATGATTTACTTCTTATTTTTATCTTCTTCTATCTTATGCCAGAGACGGTTGAGGTGAATGAAAATTAGCACATAATGTAGCCAAAAGAATGTATCCTTCACCAGTATGATATCATTGCTGATTTTTAATTAGAATAGGAGCATTTTGATATTTTCTAAGAGCACGGAAAATACGTCCATTCCCTCCTTGAAAGAACTGAACTAAAGTCATAATTAGCCAAGATACCTTTACTTAAAGGTACGTTCAAGAAGGATTCCTCCACGCCCGAGTGACTTCACCCGGGCGTGGAGGAATTCCTTCACCATTGGGTCCTGTGTTAAACTGCTGCTAATGGCACTTCCCGCTTACGAGTTTGTGAGAATACACGGGAATCAAGTTTATACCAAATGCATTGGATAAGCATTTTACGTTGGATTCTGAACCTCTTTTTGCAAAAATTTGGATATTAAATCATTTAATTTTCCGATGTTATATGCTACGAGGTGTGACGTCACATCCGGTGGTCTGCGCTTGCTGTTGGAGGGGGCTGATAATTAGTATCATTAGCATCTTAAGTGCCTTAGGGTGTGCTGACTACTGGGGTCTTTGCACCCATAACATTAATAAAGGAATGACAAAAATAAAAATGAAAATATCATCAAGCTGCAGCTTCGTCGTAAAATAACAAGTGGGTGTGAAATAGTAAATAGAGTTTAACCCTCGCACCCACAGGCATGTCAAGATATCTAACGGCACAATCTTAGAGATCTAGATCTTAAACGGCTAGGAAGGAGAGTGAATGCCGATTCCAAGGATGCCAAGGAGAGATGACACCAAAGCCAACCCTCTCCAGATAATACATTATGCTGGCAATCTCAACAGACAGATGCTCCCTCAGAAGCGAATCCAGTTTTATCCACCTCAAAGTCGCGATATTCCACATGCCATGTTTCTCGATGCGTCTATCACCAGAACTTAGTCCCAGCTGAGAGTGTGTGTTCAGATCGACTGACCAGCCCCGTCAAACCGTCAGCTGAGAGTGTGTGTTCAGATCGACTGACCAGCCGCGCCAAACCGTCAGCTGAGAGTGTGTGTTCAGATCGACTGACCAGCCCCGTCAAACCGTCAGCTGAGAGTGTGTGTTCAGATCGACTGACCAGCCCCGTCAAACCGTCAGCTGAGAGTGTGTGTTCAGATCGACTGACCAGCCCCGTCAAACCGTCAGCTGAGAGTGTGTGTTCAGATCGACTGACCAGCCCCGTCAAACCGTCAGCTGAGAGTGTGTGTTCAGATCGACTGACCAGCCCCGTCAAACCGTCAGCTGAGAGTGTGTGTTCAGATCGACTGACCAGCCCCGTCAAACCGTCAGCTGAGAGTGTGTATTCAGATTGACTGACCAGCCCCGTCAAACCGTCAGCTGAGAGTGTGTGTTCAGATTGACTGACCAGCCCCGCCAAACCGTCAGCTGATAGTGGGGGTGCGACCCCATGCCGGGGCGGCCAGCTCCTCTGATCTCCTACCGCATTCGCGCTACTTGTTCCGACGCCCATCGTCATCGATGTCAAGGCTTCTTTGCTATCTCAAGAGCCGGGGGAGTGGTGGGTAGGTTTGGAGCTGTCTTGCGTCAGATGCGCTGGTGCCCCGAGAGAGGCAACGCAACCATTTCTGATCGGTGATCTCAACGTTTTTTTCAACTCATGCTAGCTCAAAATCCGATTTTCAAAATAGATCGGTGTTCCTTTCAATGCTAATCGCTGCATAAGGTATGGCAGGCTGGCAGCACGCCCTCCTCCGTGGCCAGCTATGAAGCTCATGCCATTCCAGCCATGTATGGCAGGCTGGCAGCACGCCCTGCTCCGTCGCCAGCTATGAAGCTCGTGTCATTCCAACCACATCTATTTACCGGCTGTGACAGCTGACGTGACGGGCGCCAGCTGTCATATTACGGCCGTCTGTCAGCGAGCTGACAGACTGGCGCGAATGACAATGACACTGCGACGCCTGAGGCGGGCAGGGGACGCTGCCACCACCACAAACCACAACACAGCGCCACCGCACTCGACGATCACGCCGCACCGGCACGGCCGGGTGGCGGTAAAATGCTGCGCCCGTTTCACCGATGTGTCAAAACCAGCCGAGTTTCTGCAGCGGGCCGCGACTGGTGACTGTACTGGTGGTCAGCGCGCGCCCCGCCTGAGATAGTGGTGGTGCATCGTGTTCGCGCCACGATCGGGGTGATGGAGGCGCGCACGATGACGTCACGGGCGCGACCAGTGAGGAGATGGTGGTGATAGTGCGAGATGGCAGGAGATGTCTACTGGCAGAGGTTAGCAGAGAGTGGGCAGAGGGCTCTGGGGGAGTTTAAATGAGAATCTACATGAAGAGATGGGACAGTGTGCGGTGCAGTTATCAGCATGAAGCTTAGGCCGCCACTTAATTCTCGTTAAACAGGTCTCACACATACTGTGATGATGTTGTGGGGGAGGGTGGGATATCGGTGCGATCGTCGCGTCTGTCTGAGCCCGGCGACCCCTCCCAGCAGCCCCTGCCCGGCGCATCAGTTCTCGTCCCACCGTAATCTGATGCAAACACTGCATCACCACCCAGTACCTCCGTCCTCGACCCAAGCCAAGAGATCACTTCCTGACAGGTTCCTGACAGGTTCCTGACAGGTTCCTGAGAACAGCATTTCATTTTGGAAATTGATCAGTTATCCTTGACCAAAATGAAAACATTTTTGCAAACAGTTCCGACGGCCGCCCTGGTGGCGGCCGTCGGAACTGAGGCGGCCCGGGCGGTATGCAGGTTGACCTGAGCCCGGGTCGTCGGACAATCGGGCCCCGGGTCGCACGCCTGCTGGCGGACTGCCGGCGTGCTACGGTCGTGGCTAGGCAGTGCATTGCGTACATTGACGTGCGTGAGTGTAAAAACAAATACACATCGGCCGGTTGGAGGGACGTCTTTGACCGCTGTGGATACACAAGCTTACCAACGCATGCTAACTTCTGCAGACAAGCTGTCAAGCTTATTCTTTAGTCCGACAGGGGCTCAGCTGCCTATTTCAAATTCGAAGGGACTTCGCTCGAACAGGCCTCTTGCTTTTAGATGGGCCTGCTTCAGTAGCGAACCTGAGGCTGGAGGTTTGGGCAGCAGCTTTTTATTTCACTCCATGGCGATTCCAGCGCCCTCCTTTTCTAACTTGTGGGCCCATCAAATACCTATCTCGTAGGGGGTCTCCTGCCACAGCTTCACAACTCTTAGCGTTGACCGGAGCGCTCCCTGTGCTGTCGTCAGGGCCCCCTGTGCCACGCTGACCGGAGCACCCCTGTGCCGTCGTCAGGGCCCCCTGTGCCACGCTGACCGGAGCGCCCCTGTGCCGTCGTCAGGGCCCCCTGTGCCACGCTGACCGGAGCGCCCCTGTGCCGTCGCCAGGGCCCCCTGTGCCACGCTGACCGGAGCGCCCCTGTGCCGTCGTCAGGGCCCCCTGTGCCACGCTGACCGGAGCGCCCCTGTGCCGTCGCCAGGGCCCCCTGTGCCACGCTGACCGGAGCGCCCCTGTGCCGTCGTCAGGGCCCCTGTGCCACGCTGACCGGAGCGCCCCTGTGCCGTCGTCAGGGCCCCCTGTGCCACGCTGACCGGAGCGCCCCTGTGCCGTCGCCAGGGCCCCCTGTGCCACGCTGACCGGAGCGCCCATGTGCCGTCGTCAGGGCCCCTGTGCCACGCTGACCGGAGCGCCCCTGTGCCGTCGTCAGGACCCCCTCTTCCACGCTGACCGGAGCGCCCCTGTGCCGTCGTCAGGGCCCCTGTGCCACGCTGACCGGAGCGCTCCCTGGCCGTCGTCAGGGCCCCTGTGCCACGCTGACCGGAGCGCCCCTGTGCCGTCGTCAGGGCCCCTGTGCCACGCTGACTGGAGCGCCCCTGTGCCGTCGTCAGGGCCCCCTGTGCCACGCTGACCGGAGCGCCCCTGTGCCGTCGTCATGGCCCCTGTGCCACGCTGACCGGAGCGCCCCTGTGCCGTCGTCAGGGCCCCCTGTGCCACGCTGACCGGAGCGCCCCTGTGCCGTCGTCAGGGCCCCTGTGCCACGCTGACCGGAGCGTTCCCTGGTCGTCGTCAGGGCCCCCTGTGCCACGCTGACCGGAGCGAATGCTCAGTACAATTGATTCAAATGACTACAAAGCCGGAAAATCCGACCAAAAGCAATAAGCTGAATAAAACTTGCGATTTATACGGAAACGTGTTTAATTTGGAGCATATCGACAACCGCAGCTAATGCCATGTTCCGGGCTATTACGTACACACATGTGTAAGATCGCCAGTTTTATGCCCTATAGTATTTAAATGGTGAAAGCATGAGGCTGGCATGCAACGACCCAAAACAAATTCACGTTTTAGTCCTCCGCCTATTATCAGTAGGACTAAAACCGTCATAACTTGTTTTCGGTCGCCGGATGCCAATATGCTAATTCCACCATTTCAAGAATATAGAGGACACTCCCCTCAATTATAAGCTATAATTTTCAAGCTGATCCTGATAGTATTTTTTGCTGGCTTTAGAAAACGTGATTTGTGTGGGAATTTTATTTAAAACATACCGTTACTAAAATTATAAAATATCCAATGATCTTTGGGTGGAATCGAATATACGAACGAACGACAAATGGTCGCGCTATGTTGTTGGGACCAGCTAGAGCCATATTTCTATAACCAGAAGGTCACAGAGACCTGAACGGTAAAAATGGTATACTTTTACCATCGATGGCTAGGTGTTTTTATTTGCGATTTTTGTTCGGAATCATGCCATTTGTTTTTAGTAAGTTTGCAGTATGTAGTGACATGGAAACATTTTTACGTTTCAGCAGCCGTGAAATCCACGTGGCATGGTAAATGAAGCAAGTAAGCAAAGTTTCCTGTGTTTCAATGAATTCTTAAACGTATTATATCCATTTGATATCATTTCTAAAAAGTCACTTTTAATGGTTCCATCCTGTTGTTTATGCCCGCTGCATCACCATGTAATACTTAAAACTAGACCATGAAACCTATAAACTGTCAAATATGTCTAGCAAAAAGGCTATCGATTATATAGCCACACCCATTTATTGCGCTTCATAGAGTACGAGTGAAGCTTCACGTGTAACACAGTACCAAGTCACAGTCAATCGCAAGATGCATTGATGATTCTCCATTCACAGCACCTCTAAGCCGCCGACGCCACCGGATACCTCTAACCTCTAAGCCGCCGACCTAGATCCTCAGTTTAGATCTCAAGTGTTTAATACGGTGCAAACCTTTGAACTTAAACTACCAGTAGTTTTTGTTGTTTAGTGTCTTTTTGGTGAAGTTAAGATGCACCTTCTGGAACTACTCCACGCCCTGCAGCAGTTTTTTTCTGAGCTGGTCTTCCTTGGTAAGAATCTTGCTATTCATTGTGATGGTTGCTGCAGCACCTCTCGGTCAGGTCAGGTCGTTGGTCACTTTGACATTCCGCACAAACTCCTCCGTTTCCTTGTACTGCTGGTCCTCGCCCCACAATTTGGAATCCCTCATCAGCCACTTGTTATCGATTTTGAAGATGATGAAGAGCATGAATGAGTTGGAGCCGCACAAGTCGGTCAGTTCGGTCTTGGAAATGAGCTTCTCGAGGGAATACTGCAGAGGGGGTTGTGGGCGAGGATGCTGGTTGGCTCGGTGGTGTACCAGCCGTGCCTGCCCAACACTTGCCCTGAGCACTACTCCCCCGAGAAGCCCAGGTTCAAAGAGCTCACCTCCAAAACCGAACTGGTCGACCTGTGCGACCCCAAATCCTCCATGCTTTTCGCCATCCTTGGCAGTCGACCACAAGGAACTGGCGAGGGATTCCAAATTGTGGGAGCGAGGACCACCAATAACAGGAAACTGATGAGTTTGTGCGGAATGTCAAAGTGACCAACGACCTGACCGAGAGGTGCTGCTACACCATTACAAAGAGTAGCAAAATTCTTACCAGGAAAGACAGGCTCAGAAGAAAAAAACTGCTGCAGGGTATGAAGATGTTCTGGAAAGTATATGCCAACTTCACTAAGAAGACACTGACAAACAAAAATTACTGGTGGTTGAAGTTTAAAGGTTTGCACCGTATTAAACACTTGAGGTCTAAACTGAGAATCTAGGCCGGCGGTGCCGGTGGCGTTGGCGGCTTGGAGGTATTGTGAAGGGAGAATCATCAATGCTTCTTGTGAATGACTGTGATTTGGTACTGTGTTACACGTGAAGCCTCTTGTCGCATTCGTACTCAATGAAGCGCAATAAATGAGGTGTGTGTATATAAGCAGTAGTCTTTTTGCTAAACATATTTGATAGTTTATATGTTTCATGGTATATATTTGTGTATTAGTGCGATATAGGGGATAGGTTCAACCCCGCTGCGCATGGTCAGTTTTTTTTAGTCTCGAAGAAAACAAAGCCGGTTCTGAGTAGCATTTAGGCCAAATCATGGGAATCTGGTTGACTATTTTGGAAACCTGCGGGTGCAAGTAAAATGAGCAGCCCTACACTTGCCCGTATTTGGCATATTTGGCCGTAACCTTTCCGGAATTTGGCATATTTGGCCATAAACTTGTCGGCATTTGGCATATTTCGCCGTAACCTTGCCGGAATTTGGTATATTTGGCCGTAACCTTGCCGGCATCTGGCATATTTGGCCTTAACCTTGCCGGCATTTGGGATATTTGGCCGTAACCTTGCCGGCATTTAGTATATTTGGCCGTAAACTTGTCGGCATTTGGCATATTTGGTTATCCAGAAAGGTGGCGACCCTGGCTGCCTAGCCTGCCCACCCTCGAACTGCTAAATGAGCCACATTCCAAGCATCTACGACAACAGGAAAGATCGCCTCAAAACGGTTAAAGATTTCAAGTTTCAGGCGTGATTAGCCGCCCGGCGTTGCCGTCTCCCCTTGTTAAATTGGGATGAGAGGGGTGCATAACCTACCAGTAAAGACAGCGCGGCATGTGCGTGCGTATAAGAGCGTTAGATGGGATTTGACATGCAAGCATTTACTTGTCAGATGTATTTGCAGCGCAATACAAATACATTCGTTCGTTGTGAGGACTTTCTCCACTCGAGTTTAAACAAGTTGAAGGAGCTTTCGACCTGTATTTCAGACCTTCGTCAGCAGTTTGAGTGCTGACTAATGCCTGAAATACAGGTCGAAAGCTCCTTCAACTTGTTTAAACTGGAGTGGAGAAAGTCATCACAACGAACGAACTATTTACGACTCCGCTATGACATTTCGAGAATAAAAATACATGTTATTCCACAAAAGACCTGAAATTAAATGGTTCAGCACCCTAGTACCCTAGCACCCTAGTAGGATTCGACCAAGGTGCCCCATTCCCTTTAACGGAGTCCTCCTTTAGAAGCCCTGGTCTCTTCACGGTCCATCCGAAATCGATTAGAATCGGCTGAGAACGCCGCGGCTGCCGCGGCCATCCCGGCGCAGCGTAATTAAATCGCACCGGCCGGCCAGCGACCACCGCCCGCCTTATTTGGCGGCCGCCAAATACGCAAACAGTTACAGATTCCCATGCAAATGTAGCTAATGGAGGGTGCGGCGTGGCAGCGGTCCGTCAGCGCGCGCAATCCCGTGAGAGCGCCGCCTTCGCGCGGCGCTGGTTTTTCCGGAGCGCGCGCTCTCACGGTCTCACAATTTGCGCGGCGGCGGAATTAGGCGGCTGTCGGCGTGATGCAGGCAGAAAATACCCATGACATATTTGTCGGGAGCCGTGCCACTGAAGTAGCGGTGGGGGCCGGCCAACGTCACCTGGCTAATTACTAGTGGGTCCACGGACAAGCTGTGCATCGATCGGCGCAGCGGGCCTCACCGTAATCGTCTAACTGAACACGTCGGAAACAAGAGAAAACACGCTTGTGAGCGCTGTCCATCGATGGCCGATTGGTGTTCAGTGGTGTGAAATAATCCCCCCCGCTCGTACAAAGGCGAATAGACGCCGGCCAGCGTTCGATGCACCAGCGATAGCTGCCGGCTTGTTCCCGAGCATAGAGAAGAAGGGTATAGAGTGTCTGAGCAGGATGGTGGCCCCATGGAGGTGGCTCGCTTCAACCAGCAGCTACAGCTGATAGCCAGCGTCCGTTGCCAGTGTCACCCTCTGTGAGATGTTCTGCGGTTGTTGACAGGTAGCTGCAGAATCGGCATGTTGGGACACCCACCTCATCCATTGTCGCGCTGACGATACCATCACCCGGGATAGCAGCACGGAGGGGGACGGAGGCAAGGTGGCACGTGCCCCCCACCCCCCAGTCAGCGGAGTCCTGCCACCCGGGATAGCAGCACGGAGAGGGACGGAGGCAAGGTGGCACGTGCCCCCACCCCCCAGTCAGCGGAGTCCTGCCACCCGGGATAGCAGCACGGAGAGGGACGGAGGCAAGGTGGCACGTGCCCCCCACCCCACTGAACCATCGGCGCTGCCGCGATACGCCGCGGCGTCTCCCCGAAACCGCCGCTTTCCAAGCTACCACCAGGATGAAAGCAAAGCAGTGACGCTTTGCTGCCCCCAAGCTATGATCTGGAACCCCAAACCCCAAAATCCCCATCACTTCACCGGCAAGTGGCTCCACCGCTTCTTATCAATGAAACACCGCTTCCAACTGCCACCTCCTCGACCACGCTGTCCGAAAATCCCAGCGCTTGGTGGAAATTGCCTCTATTGCACAAATTTCAACTCCACAAAAAATGTGCCTTTAGAGTGTCTTAACTCGCGGAAAAGAAGTCCCAGCGACGCCCGGTTTGGCATCGCAAGTCTTCAAATAGGATTTACACTGTTAAAAGCGAGGACCTGCGCAGTCTTGTGTTAATAAGGCACTTTAAAAAACTGTTTAGATTAAAACTTGGCGAGTTTCTGCTCCACCAACAGTTTTTACCTCCCAATTAGGATTCGACGCCGTTGCTGAGAGCCAGCGCTGGAGATTCGTTCGTTCTCTGACCGCAGGATGATTCTGGATCCGCCTATGTGGTCAGCATGCCAGGGGCCAGCTGGGAGCTGACGCGGCTCCCCGGACCCGCGCACAGCACTTACAGCAACTGGCAGACAGGGCCGCCGGCTTTACCAGCGCGCCTCTGGTGGCGTGTTGGGTGGACGCTGCGGCGCCTCTGGGGGCGTGTTGGGTGGACGCTGCGGCGCCTCTGGGGACGTGTTGGGTGGACGCTGTGGCGCCTCTGGTGGCGTGTTGGGTGGACGCTGCGGCGCCTCTGAGGGCGTGTTGGGTGGACGCTGCGGCGCCTCTGGGGCGTGTTGGGTGGACGCTGCGGCGCCTCTGGTGGCGTGTTGGGTGGACGCTGCGATGCCTCTGGGGGCGTGTTGGGTGGACGCTGCGGCGCCTCTGGGGACGTGTTGGGTGGACGCTGCGGCGCCTCTGGTGGCGTGTTGGGTGGACGCTGCGGCGCCTCTGGGGACGTGTTGGGTGGACGCTGTGGCGCCTCTGGTGGCGTGTTGGGTGGACGCTGCGGCGCCTCTGGGGACGTGTTGGGTGGACGCTGTGGCGCCTCTGGTGGCGTGTTGGGTGGACGCTGCGGCGCCTCTGGGGGCGTGTTGGGTGGACGCTGCGGCGCCTCTGGGGGCGTGTTGGGTGGACGCTGCGGCGCCTCTGGTGGCGTGTTGGGTGGACGCTGCGGCGCCTCTGGGGACGTGTTGGGTGGACGCTGCGGCACCTCTGGGGGCGTGTTGGGTGGACGCTGTGGCGCCTCTGGTGGCGTGTTGGGTGGACGCTGCGGCGCCTCTGGGGGCGTGTTGGGTGGACGCTGCGGCGCCTCTGGTGGCGTGTTGGGTGGACGCTGCGGCGCCTCTGGGGGCGTGTTGGGTGGACGCTGCGGCGCCTCTGGTGGCGTGTTGGGTGGACGCTGCGGCGCCTCTGGTGGCGTGTTGGGTGGACGCTGCGGCGCCTCTGGGGACGTGTTGGGTGGACGCTGTGGCGCCTGTGGTGGCGTGTTGGGTGGACGCTGCGGCGCCTCTGGGGGCGTGTTGGGTGGACGCTGCGGCGCCTCTGGGGGCGTGTTGGGTGGACGCTGCGGCGCCTCTGGGGCCGTGTTGGGTGGACGCTGCGGCGCCTCTGGGGGCGTGTTGGGTGGACGCTGCGGCGCCTCTGGTGGCGTGTTGGGTGGACGCTGCGGCGCCTCTGGGGACGTGTTGGGTGGACGCTGCGGCGCCTCTGGTGGCGTGTTGGGTGGACGCTGCGGCGCCTCTGGGGACGTGTTGGGTGGACGCTGTGGCGCCTCTGGTGGCGTGTTGGGTGGACGCTGCAGCGCCTCTGGGGGCGTGTTGGGTGGACGCTGCGGCGCCTCTGGGGGCGTGTTGGGTGGACGCTGCGGCGCCTCTGGTGGCGTGTTGGGTGGACGCTGCGGCGCCTCTGGGGGCGTGTTGGGTGGACGCTGCGGCGCCTCTCGTCGTCTGCTGTCACCTCACGCGGCCCGTGCACAAGACAACAGCAGCGCACGGCTCCGGCCTGCCATGGGATGGGGATGGGGCGTTCGGCATCCATGGGATGGGGATGGGGCGTTCGGCATCCATGGGATGGGGATGGGGCGTTCGGCATCCATGGGATGGGGATGGGGCGTTCGGCATCCATGGGATGGGGATGGGGCGTTCGGCATCCATGGGATGGGGATGGGGCGTTCGGCATCCATGGGATGGGGATGGGGCGGCGGCAGCCATGACATCTGGAGTTGGGGGTTCCTAGTGCTGGGTGCAGTAGCCTGCTCTACGGCTTCCAGAGCACCGCCTACTGAGAATCATCGGCCGCCATGTGTTAAAGGGAATGTGGCACCTTGGTCGAATACTGGAATTTAGTGTAATTAGGCGTACTTTTAGTCAAAAATAATGAAACCACTCATGATTTCTCTGAAAATTTACAATAAGCTCAATATTTGGTTTTTAAAAATACTCATCTAGAAAAAGAAATAAATATCAGACTGTGGATGATGTCACGATCTGACAACCACTACCATACTTGAAAAACTTCAAGGGCTTCGATTGGCTGATGCTCATCGTAACGTCAGCATATGTCGTCACACCAGTAGCTCACAACAATGGCCGCCGGCGACGGGGGGCTGAGGGGGTCTGGTGTCAGGTAGGTTTTAGCTTTTTTCTACTGAAATATCGAGTTCCAAGACAAATGAAATATGGAGTACCGGGTTTTCCGACCTGCTTTACAACTTGGCTATCTCAGTTAAAATCACGTTGTGAAGGTGCCACATTCCCTTGAACAGCCGACTTGATCTGTACGGTGGGTGCTGCCGGCGCCAGTCACGTCTAGCAGCGCAGGGTACGGGCCGATCCAGCCCGCTGCTTTGGAAGGAGGGGGGGCAAACCTATCTTGGGGAGGCAAAGGAAATAACCTTGAGCAGCGGCGGCCGGTAGAATTAAACTGGTGCAGCGCATCATTTTCTCACCCTCAAAGAAGTATCTAACGAACGGAAAAAGACGATTAAACTTGTTTTACTGACGTACGTGGCATCTCCAGTTTATCGCTTACGAAACACTAGTTTGCTTTGGTAGGGGGAGGGGTACAAAATGGTTCAGCCCCCTCTATCTTGCTTAGCAGGGGGCATGGCCAGTTGCCCCCCTGACTGGTGGCCACTGCAGCGGTCAGCGTGAGGTCAGAGGTTAAGATCTGTCTCCCTAATACCTGTGCTTGGAATCACCCTCGGATGCTCCAGAGTCAGACCAGGAGCTCCGGCGAATCGTCACTCGTCTGCAACACATTTTCCACCAGGGAGATACTGGTGCAGGACTCTTTTCCGAAAGTAATTCGCTGAAACAGCCGAAAACCTTCCCGATGCTCTGACATAACGCTCATCAAGCTTGGATAACGCCGATGACGATACCTAGAAGCCGGGCTACCGGAACTGTTGGGGTCCGCCCACTTGTTCACGGTGGGGCGCCACCGTCCTTGGGCCTCATTCTCCAGCCAGGTACGTACGTGCCGATTTGGCGCCGGCGGGGGCCTGCCATGCAATTGATGGTGCGGCTGACAGCACAGCTGGCTTCACCTGCCCATTTCGCTGCAGCGGCTGGCGTGGTTTTGTGCAGCTTCGGACGTGCCCGGCAGAAGGCGTGACTAGCAGCAATGTTGGCAGGTGCGGACATCTAATGCTGCAGACACTGCACTAATATAGAATCCCATCCGACAGGGTGACCCAGACGGAGGATCTTCAGCAGGAACTGCTCGTGCGATCGCTGAAACTTTCAGCTGACTAAAATTTGTCAAATAAAAGCTATGCTGACTTACATGCTCATAAATACCCATGTTTTTTGGTTAATAGCGGACCTGAATCGACATAGAATAATCCGTTGAGTAGTTCTTCATGACGCCAGTCGGATTCCTTTGGATGCATTTGTCGGAGCTTTCGAACGTCATACGACTATCTTCGTCAGCGATTTGTTGCCACGCTTACACAAAGTAAGCCAAAAGTAAGCCAAAACTACACAAGTTTGAAAAATGTCGGATCACACTCGCGCTGAAATTCAAATCCTACTTGTTATTTTTTGACAATCAAGAATACCGGATACACAATCTCAACCATTGAATTACAATAGAATTAAGTGAATTAGGAATCGCAAAGGCAAACAAGTTTGAATAAAGTACACACATGGAATGTCATACGGATATAAAAGCATAGATCACCATACACCTACGCCAAGGACAGACAAGTAAGGTGTTGCCAAAAGCGGCGTAAGGCGTAATAACATATTGAAATGCATACCACACCAATGTTATGTCATAATATGTATTTATAACAGTTTAATATCAGGTGTACTTGGCGAAATTGTAGCTTCGAGATACTATTTTATGAAGGTCGCAGTACCTGGTAGATTTCGGGCATGGGAATGCCTGAGTTCGTATTGAGTAGTAGGTCTCCGGGCACGTATAGCCTCTGCAGCTGCAGTGCCCTAAAACTCTAATCATCATCGAGTAGTAGGTCTTGTGTTTTCGCGATAAATATGCCTTCTTTGATTTTCATTTTTCTTCAATGGCTTTCATATGCTGAAATTTGAACGTCATCCCATTTTACGTGGTGTCCGGTTTCTAGAACGTATTTAGCCAGTCAAGAGTGGTTGTGGTCCTCGTTTTCTATTGCTCTTCTGTTCTTGTTGTGTTCTGATAGTCCTACATGTTTCCCCTTTGTATGTTTTCTACCATTGACATGTGCACTTGTGGACCACCTGTTTGTTTCGGTGTTTGTGCCTTTTGTCCTTTAGTTAACAACATAAAATGGGATGACGTTCAAATTCTTACATATGAAAGTCATTGGAGAAAAATGAAAATAAAACGGCACATTCATCGCAAAAACACAAGATCTGCTACTCAATACGAACTAAGGCATTCCTATGCCAAAAATCTACCAGGCATTGCGACCTTCATAAAACAGTATTTCAAAGCTACAATTTCGCCGAGTACACCTGATATTAACCCGCGCCCCACCGGGGGTCCGGCGCCACCTTCGTCCCACCGGGGGCCATCGATGGCCCCCCTCTAACTCCGAAAATATGGGCGTTAGCGCAAATCTGCAAAGTGCAATAGAAAGCTCGCGTGAATTCAGAAAGAAATTATTTCGCATGTTTTAGTGCTCAGGTCAATGGTTTGACCTCCAGAGGTCAAATTAGGTCAAGATCGGCTATTTTCACCCAAATATGCAATGATTAAGCAAACTGGTCATAACTCTTACGTCATTAGAGCTATTGAGGCCTGGTCAAGTTCATTTGATAGGAAATTGCCAGTACTTTTTCCGCTATGTGAAACGTAAAGATCTCCCGCCAGTGGTTTGACCTCCAGAGGTCACCTCGTGACCTAATATGACCTGAGGTCACGAAAGGTCACAAAGTGACCTTGCCGTATATCAAATGAAAGCCAGTGACAAGACAAACACGATGGTGTTTGTTTCACCGCTCTAGCTTAATTGGGTCAAACGTTATTGTCAAAATACTGTTTTTGACTTCTGGTGACCTTGGATGACCTTGGAAAAGTCAAAGGGTAAATATGACCCCTGGGATCCGTGAAAGAGTGTCCAACAACGCTGTTCTGAGCAGTCTGGGTATTTTCAATCATTTTTTGTGGCTTTTATATCATGAAACAGGTTTTCCCCATGCTTTTCCAATTGGAGAGGTCGCCTCGTGACCTGACCTCAGGGTACGAAATCGAAAAATCCCGGATATACACCTTGTAGACCCTGGAGGGGTCATGAAGTGTAGGAAGTTTCAAATTGATCGACTTTGAAATGTAGCTCGTACAGAGCTCTAAAGTTGAAGTGAGGTGACCTTGGTTGATCTCGTCTGGTGACCTGACCTTGGGTGACCCGGGGTAAAAATTTCAGGGATGATGGGAAAATGATGCAGTGAGAGGTAGAGCCCTCAACCGCGGTGCTGCGCCTCGTCGTTTTTTCTGCTATCCCGGAAAAACCTTAGGGGGCCATCGATGGCCCCCGGTGGGGCGAGGGTTAAACTGTTATAAATACACATTATGACATAACATTGGTGTGGTGTGCATTTCAATATGTTATTACGTCTCACGCCGCTTTTGGCAACACCTTACTTGTCTGTCCTTGGCGTAGGTGTATGGTGATCTATGCTTTTATATCCGTATGACATTCCATGTGTGTACTTTATTCAAACTTGTTTGCCTTTGCGATTCCTAATTCACTTAATTCTATTGTAATTTAATTGTTGAGATTGTGTATCCGGTATTCTTGATTGTCAAAAAATAACAAGTAGGATTTGAATTTCAGCGCGAGTGTGATCCGACATTTTTCAAACTTGTGTAGTTTTGGCTTACTTTTGGCTTACTTTGTGTAAGCGTGGCAACAAATCGCTGACGAAGATAGTCGTATGACGTTCGAAAGCTCCGACAAATGCATCCGAAGAAATCTGACTGGCGTCATGAAGAACTACTCAACGAACTTGAATGTCCCCGTCAAATGCAATCGATCGCAACAGACATAAAATGGTCCTACCAGTGCCAGGCCACTTCAGACCGGCAAGTTTGGTAGACAGGTGTGCACACTTGGACAGCTGTGTTTGAGGGATCAAGCACAGATCACACACAGCTGACCTAACCACAATGTCCTAGTTGCTGTGATCTGGAAGGTAGAAGAGAAGAGAAAAGAAAGACAAGTTGCTCTCCAGAGCGGGTAAAACATGCAATAAGATGGATATGGCTACAACAAATCTCACCAAATTAGAACTGCATAGAAGTGACCCATCAGAAGCAATTTGATAGCCCTTACTTTGTACAGAACTTGGGGCATTCCAGGACAAAACGACCAAAAATACTTCAATTTGACACCACCATATCTAGAAAAAATCTGAAATTTTGTCTCCGGGGTAGTTTTGGGCCAGGAACACGCCTGTGGGAATCTTAGCCCCCTCCGGCCAACGGTGACCGGGATATAGCCCCAGGCATTTTCGGGAGGTCACCTTGTAGACTCATTTTTGATGCTTCATAACTCCAAAACGCATTGCCTAATTAACAAGTTTTGTATATCATTGAACTTGTCTTGAATTATACATTATTCTGATAAAGAAAATTTCAAAATTTGAAAAATTTTGACTTTTAATTCGTTTAACCTTTTCTTTTTGACCTAGCTTGACCTTTTCGCAGTTGAAATTGCCCTTTCAAACACCTCAAAAATTTTGTTTCATAAAATATCTTTCGATAAAAAATTTAAAAAAGCGTTCTTGCTATAAATTCCAATTTTTTAGCACCTAAGGTAGGTATGCAGACGGTTTTTGACCACTGTGGTAGTACAACCTAATGTTTAACACCGCAAACAAAGCGATTGCTTTTGTAATCGGTTTTTGCAATCATATTGAATTCTTTAGGATACTTTCCATCGTGCAAGTGTCCGAATTTATAAAAATTAACACGCACCCACACGAGGGGGCGGGTAACCGGCCCCGTCAGGTTTCTACAGGTAGTAAAAAAACACCTTCGCGCAGCGCTACTGTACTTCATTTACCTCTAACTCGACATTTTTTCAATTTCTGGCAAAATAATTTAGGTCAACTGGCAGATGGTAGGTACCGTAAATACCGTAGGTCAGCTGGCAACTGACTTGTGAGGGGGTGACCTGAGGTAGATGGCCGTCGTTATGTCTTGTGGGACGTTCAACTTTGGTTCCTTAATCAACCCTTCATCGTGGGAGTTGCTCGTTTGGGTGGTGGGGTCGGGGTCTCCGTCAAAAGTCACTTGATGATTCTAGTGAGACTCCGACTCCTAAAACTGAACTGGCAACAACTTGGACAAGATTTGTGAAGAGAAAAATAGCAGCCATTAGAAGTGATAGAAAGGGATCCATTGTTGCGAGGGAGACGAGGGCAAACGAACTTATTAGTAATGGGCCTTGCAGCCTTAAACGAAAATTTACAACGATATCGCGACTTTACCAATATTTGAAACAAGTATAACTTATCCGATAAGCACCACGAACTCACACAATTACATTGTTCCCGGAGATGGAAAAATAGTATTAATACAAGGTGACCCAGTGCAGCACAGCATACGTTTGAGAGGATTCATACTATGTTAAAAAAACGTTTGCTTTTATTACTTCCTGGGACTTTCATTCCCAGGAAGTAATTTCAATCTGCTCATATATGCGAAAAATGTCCTGAAATCATAACGCATTCGACTTGGTCACTTGAACAGGTTGCCTCACATAATATTTTTAAAACGTGATAATTTCATAGCTGACACAGATCCCAGTTCAAACGCCACTTCGAAAGGCTTATGATTGGTGTTTTTTAATGATTAGGGGTGGGCAAATTTGATGCAGTATCGAGAGCCACTACATGAAAATAAATAGCAAAATGTATCAGGTGTTTAGCCCTCTCACAGGCCGGTTGAAATACATTGCACCAATAAGTAGTATTTGAAATGTAAGAAGAGAACATTCAAAGGATTTTTTACCACTTTTACCACTGTTTTCACGGTCCATTGGAGGTGGTTGGGCACCCACAAATATATATAATTCCACACTCCTGGTGCCTTGTATAATCATCGAAGAATAAGGGAATACATTGAGATGACTTCAACACTGACACTGACTTTGTCCTGTGTCACATTCATTCACCTGGAATGATGGCCGTCAGATCACTCATTACTTAAGCTAAATAATATATACCAGTATGTTTAATGCTCCCTTTGCATTGTACATTCGCCATGACTAAATTTGCGACCATTCACGCAGCACCCATAAAAGAAAGTCTATTTGCATTGTGCACTGCAGCTCTCCGTCAGGAGATGTACATACATTATTCAGTCATTTCTCTCGCTTTCATGCTCCAGGCATAAGTTCTGAAAAAAACACGAGCGATCGCAGTGTTGTGTTTGGAGGCATGTGATATCACACAGGCTCCGTGGCCTAATTGTGGATTATCTCTGTTGTTCAGTAAACCATGTAGAATGAACAGTGCACTGGGAGCGACGCCGCTAAATAACCAGTTTAATCACTACCGACAATGTTACATACAAGCGTTTGGTCGGGTCACCTTTGAGGTTGCTCGAGGTCAAAGTATTCCTTACAGGAACTAAGTGGAAACCTTAAATTTTGTGGCATAATAGCTGACAGAGGAGAGCCGTAGAAAAAAATCAGCACTATTGGAATACTGTTGTTGAGCCCGATCGGATTATATATCTTATAATCTTGTCTAGTCAAATTTCCAAAATAAACCTGCTTTGACTTGGAGCCGGGCTTAGGTCTGTATGGTAAAAAGAATATCAATCAAACTGCAGTGGCAAGTCAGAAACGACAACGTAAAAATAAAACCTCCATCGCAATTCTCGACAATTCTCAATTCTCGCAAGTTTACCAAAATTTACCAATTGCCCGAATGCATTTCTAATGGAAAGATCATGATCCTGACCGTGTCCAAGGCTATCGATATAGAAATCCTGCTACGCAAAATTATCTTGCTAGGTGACCTTACTATGAGATGCGAATCTAAGCACGATAGGTAGAATTTGATCTTACTGATGCACCTCTTAAGTTTTTTCGAGGTTAGGGCTCTTGACCTGGATTGGCAGTCTGATCTGGTATGACCCAGACCTAAAATTTTTCCAGAAGCTGTAAAAATTTCGAGTTAGAGGTAGATGAAGTACGGTGGCGCTGCGCAAAGGTGTTTTTTAACTACCTGTGGAAACCTGAGGAGGCCGGTCACCCGCCCCCTCGTGTGGGCGCGTGTTAATTTTCATAAATGCTGACACTTGCACGATGAAAATATCCAAAAGACAATGCAATATGATTGCAAGCAACCGATTACCAAAGCAATCGCTTTGTTTGCGGTGTTAAACATTAGGCTGTACTACCGCAGTGGTCAAAAACCGTCTGCATACCTACCTTAGGTGCTAAAAATTTGGAATCTATAGCAAGAACGCATTTTTTAAAATTTTTCATCGAAATATATTTTTTCAAAACAATTTTTGAGGTGTCTAAAATGGCAATTTCAACTGCGAAAAGGTCAAACTAGGTCAAAAACGAAAAGGTCAAACAAATTAAAAGTAAAAATTTTTACATTTTGAAATTTTCTTTTTCAAAATAATATATAATTCAAGACGAGTTTAATGATATACAAAACTTGTTAATCAGGCAATGCGTTTTGGAGTTATGAAGCATCAAAGATGAGTCTACAGGGTGACCTCCCGAAAATGCCTCGGGCTATATCTCGGTCACCGTTGGTCGGAGGCGGCTAAGATTCTCACAGGCGTGTTCCTGGCCCAAAAATACCCTGGAGAGAAAGTTTCAGATTTTTTCTAGACATGGTGGTGTCAAGCATTGGTCGATCTGTCCTGGAATCCCCCAGTTACTTAATGGACGCCAACTGCAGGGACACCCCTGAATTTTTTTGTTTTAGGACGGCTCGCCAAACGCCGGAGCCTTTTGTCTTGTTTGTAAGATGGCTACCAATATGCTAAATAATACGCAACGGCTAAAAATAGTCAGTAGGCTTCCTTGTTTATTTATTTATTTATTGCACATGATCTGGTTTCTCCTCTCCAAATAGGGCTATTCAGGAACCATCGTCATACAAGCCGTACAGAGGTCACAGTCAGCAACACAATATCAAGTACGCGTAATAAAATCACGAACAGTCTTCTTAAAAGATGGCAGACTAATGCAACGAATATTGTTGGAAATGACAATCTGGTTATACAGATGAGAAGCACGGTAAATGAAGCGTCGCTTTCCGCGGTTGTTTCTTGGGCATGGTAACGATAGATGAAATGATTGACGAGTTGCGCGGCACACGTTTTGGTGGTTGTATACAAAATTGCAAGGCAAGGATGGTGGTACATCTGTAGTTAGTATTTTGTGGGTCATGCACACATCGAAATAATCAACAAGCTGCGCCATGGATAGCCATCCCAGCTCATGCTTACATCAGAAATATGGTCAAACTTTTTTCTTCCGGAGATAACACGAGCAGAGCAGTTTAAAACCTTCTGAAGATGGGAGATAACACTTGAGTTTGCACTGCCGTAGACTTGAATGCAGCATCTAAGATGAGATAGTACTAATGCGTCGATCAAACCAAGGCCCTATAATCCCAGGTTGGTTCAAGTTTTCTACTAGTAAAATTTTGGTTGTTTTTTTGGTATCCACTAAGAAAGAAAACATCTCCTTATTTTGAGGGTTAAAATTCAAGCTTTTTGGATAAATAAGTTTAGATATTTAAGAAAAGAGCCATGGAATACAGTATTTTACACTTTAATGTCTGCGAAGTGAAATATATTGACAAAGCTAGTAGCTTTGGTTTGTTATACTAAAAAGTATACTAGTCTGGCAATCCTACTACGGTTTCTACTGAGCCGCAACACTGTAAAAGAGAAACATGACAGGACCGAGCAAGAATAAAAACCAATGAAACGACATATGGGGTGAAGGGAGTGGGTTTTGGTAAATACGGAAACAATAACGATAGTAGGAAAGATCGCACCTCAGAGCCGGATTATAGCCGCTGCTCAAGGTCTAAATGCAACACGACGTGCCGATCGCTCTAACAGTTACACTCATGGGCGTCGAAAGCAGCATGGGATCAAACGAGGTACTTTCGAGTCGGTCGCTGACAGAGGGTGGACGTGTTTTTTGGTGCTCAAGAAATGGACGCAATTCATCCTGTTCTTTTTTAATCCGGGGTTGATATTGCAATGGCGTATTGCTATTTTCATCGGCTACGTCGTGCACTGATTCGCATTTTCCTCAGTGATCTGTGGGACAAGATAAAGCAAGATGAAATATGAAATATTTCATGTGTTTTCGTCCGCCATCGCATTTTCGCAGCTTATGTCCCCGCTTGATTTTTTGCTGTGCCCCACGTGATTTTGGAGGCCGCTTGGGACAAGAAGTATCTGAATCACATATTTTAAAACTGTCAGCCACCTTCAAAGTTCGTTAGTGATGACAGCCTTGACTAAGTTATATTATTCCTAAATAACGCTAAGGAGACAAGATTCAAATCAAAACTCGAAGACAAGATCACACAAGAACAACGAAGTCACTTATTCGGCCATCCGTACGAGAATGAAACAAACACGAAGCCGAGCATCGCCTATTTCACATCCATCTTCTTCAGTTTTTTTAGTTCATTTGTGTGCCTGTGTGTATGTGTGTGTAGCAGCCGGAAATCCTTATCCTATTCTCCTTCTTATCCTTAAACTACCTGGAGGTAGCGAGCGCATGCGCCTTGGGCAGCAGCGACCCCTCCAGGTTCCACCTTCCTTTGCCCTCACCCATCCTTATCCTTGCCGTCTCCTGCCATAGTTTCCATTGTTTCATGTTCATTGCGACGGCACTTGAAAAGCCACCAACTGTGTGGAAGTGTGTGCAGATAATACATAGTACATAAGTACTGTACATGGAGGTAGGACGTGTTTGGCATGACTTAATCCTATGAGCATTCCAAAACAACGGTTGGATATCATTTTAACATGTTGGTTCCATGACAGGTAAGGATCCATGATAACACCCAAGTTTCTGACTGGCCTTGAAGATTGAATTAGCTCACCCATAAAACTAATTGTGACGCGTTCAGCAATACGATCAAGCTGACGTCTATCACCGCACAGTAGCAACTCAGTCTTGGCAGCATTCACCATCATCCCGTGCTGTAAAAATCATGTGCTAAGTGTGTCTAAAACCGTTTTCATTGACTTCTGAACTAGGGCCAACTTATTGCGTGGTCCAGTAATGGCAACCTGTGTCATCCGCGTAGGGTACAAAGGTAACCGGAAATCCATTTATTTCTTCCGGAATATGACACGAAATTTCGTTGGACAGGACGTTGAACAGCAAGGCTCCTAAAATTGTACCTTGAAATGTGCCAATAGTGATTGGAAGAGGTTTCGATAGTGTGTCGCCAACTCGAACTCGTTGAGTGTGTCCAGAAAGGTAGCTATTAAACCAACCGGGGGAGACTTGTAATAGCTGAAGTTTAGTAACAATTGTTTCATGGTCCACAACGTCAAAGCAGCGACTCAAGTCCAAAAGTGTTAACAAATACATTTCTGACCTATTCATTCCCGCCAAAATTTCGTCAGTTACAGTTAAAAGAGCTGTAGCAGTAGAGTGTTGTGAGATGAAACCATGTTGATCAGAGCCAAACGGGTATTGATTTTTCAAATATGTTGTCAGCTGTTTGTGCACTACTTTTTCTATAATTTTGCAGATCCCTGGAACGATTGTTATTGGCCTGAAATTTGCAGGGTCTGCCGGACTACCCTTTTTGTGAATTGGTATCACCTCGGCTCGTTTCCAACTTGCTGGGACCGTTTCCGTAACAATACTGACGTTTATGATCTGAAGGAGGGTTCTTCCAATGATACCGAAACACATTTTAAGAATTTTAATGGGTATATCTCCTACACAGGAGTTTTT
Source organism: Lepas anatifera (assembly GCA_034440635.1). Lineage (NCBI taxonomy): Eukaryota > Metazoa > Arthropoda > Thecostraca > Lepadidae > Lepas > Lepas anatifera. The sequence continues at coordinate 299,388 of JAOTON010000462.1, read as the reverse complement.
GTTGGGTAGAGAAGAAATAATTTTTCCAAGTTCACTCAGTGTAATCGGCGTTAAGTTAAGTGCACCCGCATTTACTCTAGGCAGGCGCACACTAAGTGGGGAAATGTTAGACTGCTGAAATTGGTTCATTACTGTTGCTCTGGTTTTTCTACCCACTGAAGTGAAGTACTCAGCAATTTGATTAATTCCTTGATCTCAAAGAAATAAGGATTTTATGTCTCGTTTTCCTTGCCAAAGTAATATTTTACTCACAGAAGCTTCTGTTCTCGCGTGGGCCAACCAGCCAAGAATAGTTGGTTTGGTATTTCAGGCAGGCTTGCTCATTGCGGGAAATCCTTAAAATTGTCCTATCCTAAAATTGTCCTGTCCTACTGTTGCTGCATCACATCTCGGGCCACCTGTCACACGTTGCTGCATCACATCTCGGGCCACCTCTCACACGTTGCTGCATCTTATCTCGGGCCCCCTCTCACACGTTGCAGCATCACACCTCGGGCCACCTCTCACACGTTGCAGCATCACATCTCTGGCCCCCTCACACGTTGCTGCATCTTATCTCAGGCCCCCTCTCACACGTTGCTGCATCTTATCTCTGGCCCCCTCTCACACGTTGCTGCATCACACCTCAGGCCCCCTCTCACACGTTGCTGCATCTTATCTCGGGCCCCCTCTCACACGTTGCTGCATCACACCTCGGGCCCCCTCTCACACGTTGCTGCATCTTATCTCGGGCCCTCTCTCACACGTTGCAGCATCACACCTCGGGCCACCTCTCACACGTTGCAGCATCACATCTCTGGCCCCCTCTCACACGTTGCAGCATCACATCTCTGGCCCCCTCTCACACGTTGCAGCATCACATCTCTGGCCCCCTCTCACACGTTGCTGCATCTTATCTCAGGCCCCTCTCACACGTTGCTGCATCTTATCTCAGGCCCCCTCTCACACGTTGCTGCATCTTATCTCAGGCCCCCTCTCACACGTTGCAGCATCTTATCTCGGGCCCCCTCTCACACGTTGCTGCATCTTATCTCTGGCCCCCTCACACACGTTGCAGCATCACACCTCGGGCCACCTCTCACACGTTGCTGCATCTTATCTCGGGCCCCCTCTCACACGTTGCAGCATCACATCTCTGGCCCCCTCACACACGTTGCTGCATCTTATCTCAGGCCCCCTCTCACACGTTGCTGCATCACATCTCTGGCCCCCTCTCACACGTTGCTGCATCTTATCTCAGGTCCCCTCTCACACGTTGCTGCATCTTATCTCAGGCCCCCTCTCACACGTTGCTGCATCTTATCTCAGGCCCCCTCTCACACGTTGCAGCATCTTATCTCGGGCCACCTCTCACACGTTGCAGCATCACATCTCGGGCCACCTCTCACACGTTGCTGCATCTTATCTCGGGCCCCCTCTCACACGTTGCAGCATCACATCTCTGGCCCCCTCACACGTTGCTGCATCTTATCTCAGGCCCCCTCTCACACGTTGCAGCATCACATCTCTGGCCCCCCTCACACACGTTGCTGCATCTTATCTCAGGCCCCTCTCACACGTTGCTGCATCTTATCTCAGGCCCCCTCTCACACGTTGCTGCATCTTATCTCAGGCCCCCTCTCACACGTTGCTGCATCTTATCTCAGGCCCCCTCTCACACGTTGCTGCATCTTATCTCAGGCCCCTCTCACACGTTGCTGCATCTTATCTCAGGCCCCCTCTCACACGTTGCTGCATCTTATCTCAGGCCCCCCTCTCACACGTTGCTGCATCTTATCTCAGGCCCCCTCTCACACGTTGCAGCATCTTATCTCGGGCCACCTCTCACACGTTGCAGCATCACATCTCGGGCCACCTCTCACACGTTGCTGCATCTTATCTCGGGCCCCCTCTCACACGTTGCAGCATCACATCTCTGGCCACCTCTCACACGTTGCAGCATCACACCTCGGGCCACCTCTCACACGTTGCTGCATCTTATCTCGGGCCCCCTCTCACACGTTGCAGCATCACATCTCTGGCCCCTCTCACACGTTGCTGCATCTTATCTCAGGCCCCCTCTCACACGTTGCTGCATCTTATCTCAGGCCCCCTCTCACACGTTGCTGCATCTTATCTCAGGCCCCCTCTCACACGTTGCTGCATCTTATCTCAGGCCCCCTCTCACACGTTGCAGCATCACATCTCTGGCCCCCTCTCACACGTTGCTGCATCTCATCTCAGGCCCCCTCTCACACGTTGCTGCATCTTATCGCAGGCCCCCTCTCACACGTTGCTGCATCTTATCTCTGGCCCCCTCTCACACGTTGCTGCATCTTATCTCGGGCCCCCTCTCACACGTTGCTGCATCTTATCTCGGGCCCCCTCTCACACGTTGCTGCATCTTATCTCGGGCCCCCTCTCACACGTTGCTGCATCTTATCTCGGGCCACCTCTCACACGTTGCTGCATCTTATCTCGGGCCCGCTCTCACACGTTGCTGCATCTTATCTCGGGCCCCCTCTCACACGTTGCAGCATCACATCTCGGGCCCCCTCTCACACGTTGCTGCATCTTATCTCGGGCCACCTCTCACACGTTGCAGCATCACACCTCGGGCCACCTCTCACACGTTGCAGCATCACATCTCTGGCCCCCTCACACACGTTGCAGCATCTTATCTCAGGCCCCCTCTCACACGTTGCAGCATCTTATCTCAGGCCCCCTCTCACACGTTGCTGCATCTTATCTCGGGCCCCCTCTCACACGTTGCTGCATCTTATCTCGGGCCCCCTCTCACACGTTGCTGCATCTTATCTCGGGCCACCTCTCACACGTTGCTGCATCTTATCTCGGGCCCCCTCTCACACGTTGCAGCATCTTATCTCAGGCCCCCTCTCACACGTTGCAGCATCTTATCTCAGGCCCCCTCTCACACGTTGCAGCATCTTATCTCAGGCCCCCTCTCACACGTTGCAGCATCTTATCTCAGGCCCCCTCTCACACGTTGCTGCATCTTATCTCGGGCCCCCTCTCACACGTTGCAGCATCACCTCTAATCCCATTGAGCCAGCGCGGCCGCTTACTTGTGCGTCGTCCATGGTGTGCATGGGGTTGGGGATGACGATGGCTTCCTGGCCGTCCAGTACGTGTCCGGCCCGCATCAGCACGGTCTCCGGCCGGCTCATGTACCGCGACGTGTCGTACATGTGAGCATTGGCCGCCTGCCGAGCCACCGCAGGCCGCAGGGTCATTGCATGGCAGTAGGCAGGCCATTTGAACATGTTTTCGATTCTTGCGGGGCAACTTGTGTTTTTTATATTTATATATTTTAACTTTTACGGTTTTTAGGCAGTACACTGTCTCGATTCTTGTGATTTAAATAGTCGTTTCTGATGCTCTGACTTCGCCCGTGAGTGGATTATATCTGTTGGAGATTATTTTGAATAAATAAATAAACAAATGAATAAACAATGGCAAGCTAGAAATGCAAAAATTATATAGAAGTCGCAGTTTTGAAAGGAGGATGAGTCCATGGACTTCAGACAAAGTTGATTGGGCGGCACCTGCTGCCAGAAGTAAAGAGCCTAGTACCTGAGCATCAAACAACATGCTCCTGCTTCATGCAAAAATTTGTCATATATAAATGATTAGGGACGGGTGTGCCTACACAGATTCCTGTGTACCTACCCAGTAACAGGTGTACCTACACAGACTCCTGTGTACGGAAAGTATGTGTATTGCGCCCCACTTGCTAGACGAATGTCTCCTATTCAATCTCGCTACTGTGGATTACATTACGAAATTTGATCATTTTTTGTTATTGAGAAAACAATTCCTGGCCTGAAAATAGTGTTTTCTGAGCACGAATTCCGAGTTGAGTGAAACTATGCAAAGAGCGCATTCGCCAAAGTGTGAGGGTAATTGCGCCCGGGGGAGGGCGCATTTAGATTTAATTGCGCCCTTCCCTCATACTATGTTAAGTCAATGGCACGGTAGAAATGAACATTAGTATAAGAGCAAATGGGGCTCGGCTACCTTCCAAGCTTTTCATCTAGAGGGCCTGGAAGTAATGTTAACGTGGTATTCTTGCATTCACAATGACTTGTGATTATAAAATCACACTCAAACGGAAAGGCTTTGGATTTGATTTTTCAACATGCATTTGGATAGGGCGCATTTGACCAGGGCGCAATTACCTTTTTGCATTTAAATCAGAGATGTCTGCCTTAAAAAAATTACCACCAGGGGAAATCTACAATTGTTGCTTTCAGAATATGCAATACATTTCTGGGTTTGAAATCAAAACCATCAATTTTGGAATGTGACAGTCGTATTCTTATTTTTCGGATTCATAAACCCATGCAGATTTAAGGAAGTACTGAATTTATTTCGCTAGATGATTAAGATAGGGGAAAGTGGGGTCATGGATAGTGGCGGATCTAGCCGGTCAGTTTGGAAGGGGCAAACCAAAGTCAAAAGAAGAAAAACAAAAAAAACGTCACGCCGTCAAAGCTGCGCTATAATTTTCCGGTATAATTTTGGGTATTTAAGGCGAAAAGCAAAAAAAACGTCACGGGGTGAAAAAGATGGGCTCGAAATCCTTTTTCCAGTCCAACGCCTAATATTTACACTAAACTTAACTGGTTCTAAATCGCCTTACGGACAATAGAGCTATTCAGCAAAACACGTACTTTATTAACTTTTTGGAATACTATACGTTTCAGAAACAGAGTTCCTTCGTCAGTAGCTCACATCAAAAACACTGTAAATATACACACAAAAGCTAAAGTTCGAAACAGATCACTGAAAAACACTTTGAATCGCCTTGGAATATTTAAGAAAATCATCTGAATTACTCGTGATCTAAAGCTAAGCGTGCCGCTGCTGTTCCCCACCTGAAAAAAACCTGGTTTAGAGTTATGTGCCGAATGATCGCTTAAAATATATGCTGCCTCTAATGCTTTTCTGATTGGTTTTGTCATGCCACTTATAAGTATTTTAGCGTTCTCCCATTTTGGCAAGTAGTTACACTTATCAATATGTCTTACTACGCTGCTATTTTCGCAATGGTTTTTTTACATCTCGTTTGTGCTCGCTGAGTCTTGTCGAAAGGCCTCGTCCAGTTTCTCGGATATAACATTTTTGGCATGGTCCGGAGTACATACATGAATGACCCGTGGCGATAATATTTATATATAACATGATAACATTTATAACATTTTTGGCATGGTCCGGAGTACATACATGAATGACCTGTGGCGATAACATTTATATATATCATGATAACATTTATAACATTTTTGGCATGGTCCGGAGTACATACATGAATGACCTGTGGCGATACGAATGACCACCGGAATACATACATGAGTACATACAGTCCGGCATGATACCGAACTCAACACATGCCGAAGCCATCTCATCTGCGTTTAAAGGAAAAGGAGTCGAAAAATGCATTCACTGGGGAAAGAAAATAGGCGACCTGTTAAAAAAGAAAAATCAAGTTATTAATACAAACAGTGTCATTTACAAAATTCCCTGCTCCGGACCATGCCAAAAATGTTATATCGGAGAAACTGGACGAGGCCTTTCGACAAGACTCAGCGAGCACAAACGAGATGTAAAAAACCATTGCGAAAATAGCAGCGTAGTGAGACATATTAGCCGTTTTCACAACGTGAATTATATCTTGGGAATCTTTTTGAAAGTTTTTTGGTAGCACTGTAAGATTGCTGCCATTTATCGGATTTTCACAAGAATCTTGGGAATTTATTGAGTACAATTATCTGGCACATCTGGCAATGCTTCAGTGTCGCCGGGCAGCCTGTGTTGAGTGTTTGTTGCGGATTTTAATAGAATGAAATTCAACTTTAATAAGTCATATAATGAGTGAAATTTTTATCAGTTATACTCCTGCTACCCCAGGCGCTTCAATCACTTATGGTTTTTCTCTCAGCTTGTATATTAGCTGTGTAGTAAGTTCAAAACAAAAGGAGTAGGGACTAGGGTAACGTCTCCTCGTGTAATACTCAGGTAACTTTCCCATTACATTGATAAAAAGTTTATTACCTAGGTAATCAACTCGCATACGAGCAGGGATGTCCTAAACAAAGGGTAACAGGCAGAGGAATCCCTAAATGTAAATCAGGGTGGATATTATGCCAAATTTGTGGGGTTGAATGATGTAAGTTTCTGCATTCTCATTACAATTAATGTGTGGATCCACCCAAATTCTGAGACGTGCTAAATTTGTTGGTGAATTGTTTGAACAGCATCATTTGAAGGCAAACAAGTTGGTCCAAACTTTTGTCCCACTGCATGTTATCGCCCTATTTCTAGTCGGAGCATCTCCCCAAATAAAAACTAAGTGGCGACCAGGGGCGCAGCCAGAGCTTTCGTATGGGGGGCACACCAACTTTGGAGGGCACCCCGGAAAAAAGGGCACTTTAACGTAACCTAAAAAACTTACTATATCTTTGTTTATATAATTTTTGGTTATCTTTAGTTCAATACAAATGCAAATAAATCATTGACGGAGAAGGAAAACTCGATTGAAAAAAATTACCAAAATGTCATGGAAGTAGCCAAAACACTACTTTTTTGGATAGATTTAAGGACAGCCAACTCATGCAAGTACTTAACATCAGAGAAATCAGCGGAGCATGTGATATCTGTTACAATGTGCAGGTTAAGGCATGTTGGAGTCGAAAATTCTTTTGTTATGCCCACTGGTTTTGTCGTGACGAGTGAGCCCTCGCTGAATGCGGATTAAGTTCCTTGCCTCCCACAATCGCCGTGGGACGAGGAGTAGCATAGTGTCTTTGGAAGAACGCATTTTTGCTGCCGAAAAAAATTTGGGAGATACCTTTTGAACGCGTTTATTAAGTTCCATATTCTCAAGGCTCGGTCCCAGGTAAGAGTAAATAAAAGGTGAACAGGCCGGTGGTTTGGATGGGAATGGTGTGACAGGGCTGAAAATTGTGAAAAATATTTCTTCATTTAAATTAATTAGTAGAAATCCTGGTTTAGGGGACTGTGCTCTGAGCTCAGGGGCACATGCCTTTTTATTATCCCTTTCCAGAATCCACCAGTATAATAAGCAATTTATATAACCAGGGGTGCCTAGGTATAACAAGCCGTTTTAGAGATTCCTCATTCCTCGTTAGCTCCGTTTTACAAGGGGAGTTTCCATTGTGTTCTTATTCCCCATCTATTCACGACCAGCTCTGGGGCCCCCAAGTGTGGATCAGAGGCCTCCAGAGCAGCTTCCCCCATCCCCCCCAGTTGTGCCTCCAGGGAATAGACTAGCTCAGTGATCCCGCCCCAAGATGATGGGAGTTGGCCTTGTGTTCTTATTATCTATCTATTCAAGACCACCTCAGGGGCCCCTGATGTAGATCAGGGCCACAGAGTAGCTCATGCTTCACCCAGGGACTACACTAGCTCATTGGTGCCAGAGATGAGGTAATCAGACTAGCTCAATGGGCCACAGATAGGCTCATGGGGCCTTAAACCAGTTCAAAAGCCCCAGTACAGTTTAAAGTGCCAGATCACTTCAGGGGGCCTCAAGCCAACTTAACGGGCTCTCACAAGCTCAGCGCCCAGACCAGCTCAGGGTACCCTCAGAACCTAGATCCGCTCTTGGGCCCCAGATCAGCTCTTGGGGCCCCAGATCAGTTCAGGGGCCTCAAGTCAGGTCAGGGGGCAAGATCAAGTCAGGGGCACTAATTCAGCTCAGGAATCCCTCATCAGCTCGGGGCCCAAGCAGTTCAAAAGCCCCAGAGCTGCTCAGGGGACACCAGATCGGCCCATAGGGCACCAGATTAGCTTAGGGGACAAACAATCAGATCAGTGGTCCCCGACCAGCTCGGGGCCCAGATCAGCTCGGGAATACCAGATAAAGTCAGGAGGCACTTAATCAACTCCAGGAGCCCCATACCATCTCAGGGGCCCTCACAACCCCTGTGGGCCCAGCTCAGCTCAGGGCCTGGGGGCTGCTCAGGAAATCACGTAATTAACCCAGGAGGCCCGGGTCAGCTTAAAGGGAACCATATTAGCCATGGGGCACCAGACTAGCTCAGAGGGAATAAGATGGGCTCAGGAGACACACTGATGACTTAGCAGGCACCAGATCGACTCAGGGGGCATTAGTTGAGTTCAGGAGGCAGTATATCTGCTCAGGGTGCACCAGATCGATCAGCACAGGGGGCATGTTCAAGTCAGGGGCACTAAATCAGCTCAGGGCTCCCTCACCAGCTCGGGGGCCCAATCAGTTCAAAAGCCCCAGAGCTGCTCAGGGGACACCAGATGCCCATAGGGCACCAGATCAGCTTCGGGGACAAACAACCCGATCAGTCGTCCCCGACCAGCTCGGGAATACCAGATCAAGTAAGGAGGCACTTAATCAGCTCAGGATCCCCATACCATCTCAAGGGCCCTCATCAGCCTCTGTGGGCTCAGCTCAGCTCAGGGCTTTAGAGCTGCTCATGAAATCACGTAATGAGGCCCAGATCAGCTTAAATGGCACCAGATTACTTAGGGAGCGCCAGACTAGCTCAGAGGGCATCAGATGGGCTCAGGTGGCACCAGATCGATCCGCTCGGGGTCCAGATCAGCTCCCAGCCCCCCAGACTATGGCAGGAGCCTAACTCAGCTCAGGGAGCAACATAACAGCTCAGGGGACACAAGGTGGGCTCAGGGCCCACCAAACCAGCTCGGGGGGACCAGACCATCTAAGGAGACATCAATAATCAGTTGAGGGGGCACCTAATCAGCTGAAGAGGCACCATATTGACTTAGGAGACAGAATCAACTTGGGGAGGCATGAGATCAGCTCGGGGGCCCGAATCAGCTCAAGGGGCACTAAGTCAGCTATAAGGGCACCAAACAAGCTCGGAAGCACACGGAAGCACACAGTGTGGATGCGATCTAGACGGCAAAAACCGGACCCATTTTCAGAGGTCCCATTTTCAGGCGTGGGTTCGAATCCTAGGAGCGTCCAAACTTTCCTGCAATCTGGGAATGTGCAAAACACAAAACATTCGCTTGAAATTCATGAGACTATGACTCCCCCATGCTTTTAGCTCTCAGGTAAGCTTCTGCCCAATGCAGAGGCAGATCCAGGAGTAAATACAGTCATGTTCCAGGGGCGAATCCAAGGGGATGGGTGGCGATGGGGGCGACCGCGGCCGCCCCCAACGCCACCCAAGGGTGCGCACGTGCACCCTTAGCCGGGTCTTGAGCACAGCAAAAGGCCTTCAGTAGGGGGCTCCTTTTATGTTCAATGGGCGTTCCAAAGGTAATTTCAGGGAGCCCAAACACCTCGGATGCTGGTCTCTGGACCACAGAGAGAGCGAGAGAGCGAGAGAGCGAGAGAGCGAGAGAGCGAGAGAGCGAGAGCGAGAGAGAGAGAGAGAGAAAACGAACCAGTGCAGACCAGATATTTGCGCAGCTGTCGTCGTCTGCCCCACCCCACCGCCTCAGTTGCGTGCAGTGCGCCTGCATGGATGGCTGAGCAAACAGGCCCAATAGCGGCGGCTTCCACAGCCATCAGCCGCCCCTGTGCCGCCATTGTGAGTGCTCGTGAATACCAAAGTCATGATGTCAAACAGAAGCCGTGCAGCGGTCACCTACTGGTCACCTCTGGTGGAGTCATCCGCTGGTCACCTCTGGTGGAGTTATCCGCTGGTCACCTCTGGTGGAGTCATCCGCTGGTCACCTCTGGTGGAGTCATCCGCTGGTCACCTCTGGTGGAGTCATCCGCTGGTCACCTCTGGTGGAGTCATCCGCTGGTCACCTCTGGTGATCCGCTGGTCACCTCTGGTGGAGTCATGCGCTGGTCACCTCTGGTGGAGTCATCCGCTGGTCACCTCTGGTGGAGTCATCCGCTGGTCGCCTCTGCTGGAGTCATCCGCTGGTCACCTCTGGTGATCCGCTGGTCGCCTCTGCTGGAGTCATGCGCTGGTCACCTCTGGTGGAGTCATCCGCTGGTCACCTCTGCTGGAGTCATGCGCTGGTCACCTCTGGTGGAGTCATCCGCTGGTCACCTCTGGTGGAGTTATCCGCTGGTCACCTCTGGTGGGGTCATGCGCTGGTCACCTCTGGTGGAGTCATCCGCTGGTCACCCCTGGTGGAGTCATCCACTGGTCGCCTCTGGTGGAGTCATCCGCTGGTCACCTCTGCTGGAGTCATCCGCTGGTCGCCTCTGGTGGATCCGCTGGTCACCTCTGCTGGAGTCATCCGCTGGTCACCTCTGCTGGAGTCATTCACTGGTCGCCTCTGGTGGAGTCATCCGCTGGTCACCTCTGGTGGAGTCATCCGCTGGTCACCTCTGGTGGAGTCATCCGCTGGTCACCTCTGGTGGAGTCATCCACTGGTCGCCTCTGGTGGAGTCATCCGCTGGTCACCTCTGCTGGAGTCATCCGCTGGTTGCCTCTGGTGGATCCGCTGGTCACCTCTGCTGGAGTCATCCGCTGGTCACCTCTGCTGGAGTCATCCGCTGGTCACCTCTGGTGATCCACTGGTCACCTCTGGTGGAGTCATCCGCTGGTCACCTCTGGTGGAGTCATCCGCTGTTCACCTCTGGTGATTCGCTGGTCACCTCTGGTGGAGTCATGCGCTGGTCACCTCTGGTGGAGTCATTTACTGGTCGCCTCTGGTGGAGTCATCCGCTGGTCGCCTCTGGTGGAGTCATCCGCTGGTCACCTCTGGTGGAGTCATCCGCTGGTCACCTCTGGTGGAGTCATCCGCTGGTCGCCTCTGGTGGAGTCATCCGCTGGTCGCCTCTGGTGGAGTCATCCGCTGGTCGCCTCTTCGCCTCTGGTGGAGTCATCCGCTGGTCACCTCTGGTGGAGTCATCCGCTGGTCGCCTCTGGTGGAGTCATGCGCTGGTCGCCTCTGGTGGAGTCATCCACTGGTCACCTCTGGTGGAGTCATGCGCTGGTCACCTCCGGTGGAGTCATCCGCTGGTCACCTCTGGTGGGGTCATCCGCTGGTCGCCTCTTCGCCTCTGGTGGAGTCATCCGCTGTTCGCCTCTGCGGAAGCTGGTGCCTCGCCTCCATCGCGATATGTTGCGGGGCACCAGCGGCCCTGGTGTTGGTTGCTTGCTCGCGGAGGACAGTTTCTCTCCTGGTGGGGACTGAGAGATAGGGGTATTCTTGTTTAGCACGTGCAGCAGAGAGCGATCGATTGTGGCTGAAACAGGACAATAGTACTGCCCAAACAGTGCCTGCTTATGACATCTAAAGATGGGGCTTTCTGAGCAAGAAAAGATGCCGCAAATAAATTCAAAGCAGAAGACCGCGGAAGATACGTGCCTTCCTGGCTACCGTACCAGCCCTCCAGGCGCGTGTCCAGGAGCTCCAGTGGCGCTCCAGTGGCCGCTCTCATGACATATATTGAATGAGCCGCACATTCTTGGTTTGGGATTTGCTGCCATTTTCGTCGGTGATTTCGCTGGGATAAAGGTTGTGCACTTGCAGGCAAAGTCGCTGATGGTGTCAACGGCTGTCACTGCGCTCAGCAGCTGCTGCTATCGAGCTCATATGTAGTCGGCCTGCCTATCCTAGGTAGCCGTCGCCACAATGTTCGTTGATGGTGGCACAATGCGCAATGGTGGCACAATGTTCGTTTCCCTAATAACAGTTTCAAAATCTTCAGATACTATTTTTTAGAGAGCCGTACTGGATCCTTGATGTCAGGTCAAGTAACACGTCTCAACGAGTAATCTTCAAAATCAAACATGGAAAACATTTCACGAGAGTAGCGGAAGCTCCCACTCAAACCTAATCTTGTTAGTCCAAGTGGTGACTCGCATCAAGCCATTTCCAAGTAGCGTTGCCTGTCATACACTCTGTGGCCGGTACCAGCCGACACGTGCTCGGACGCGCTCGGCTTCCTCGGCGCAGCCGGGTTTTCACTCCGGCGCGGTCGGATTTTCTCCTCTGTCCGCGCCTCCGCTCTCTCTTCCCTTCATCTCGCCGCGCACGCCGGTCATCTCCCTAATTGGAATGCCGCGCTGGCATCCACGCATGGAGGGCCGCTCTCAAATCAATCGCGTCGTTCTCCAACTCATAGCGGCCGAGGTCCAGCGACTACATTCAGCATATAGTGGCCGAGGTCCAGCGACTACAGTCGGCATATAGTGGCCGAGGTCCAGCGACTACAGTCGGCACATAGTGGCCGAGGTCCAGCGACTACAGTCGGCACATAGCGGCCGAGGTCCAGCGACTACAGTCGGCATATAGTGGCCGAGGTCCAGCGACTACAGTCGGCATATAGTGGCCGAGGTCCAGCGACTACAGTCAGCACATAGCGGCCGCCATTCTCAGGCCACCAGCATCAACACCAAACATAGCACACTACATGCTGAGGTAGCGGTGGCAGTAGGGGCGTGAGGACGGTCCCAGGCGACGGTCACCAGCCTCTGTGATGGTAACCCGCCAATAGTGGTGGTGAATTGCCGATAGTGGTGGTGGCCGGAGCTGCGGAATCGAGCCAGATGCGATGAAATATCCGCCGACTCCGACTCCGGGTCACAGTGGGAGTCACAGCTTCTCATGGGTAGTCGTCAGCTACCCAGCCACAACAAACCCACATCATGATCATAAATGGCGCACCAATCAAGAGAATGCAGCAGTAGCTTTACACCCTCTCCACTGGATTTGTTACAACTCCGACGCATCCGAACAGGGTCTCTATCTGCCGAAGGGCACGTCGGCAGCGACTACCACCAGCGTCGACGACGGCTATTTCTTGGCTGACTGCCTGGTCATTATTGAGGCGTGGCTTCTGATCCAACTTATTCGTGGTAGCGAATTAAAAAAAGTGGATAGCGAGGTAGAAGAGAGAGAGAGAGAGAGAGAGGCCCACAAATATTTTGAACACAGTGTCGAAAGATAACATGTACTGCAGTGGAGTTGCATTGGTGTCCAATAAAGAAATGCACTTCTACTTTAGTGCAGGAGTTAAAAATCGATGGACTCTGACCGAATTTGGGGTCTCAGAGCTTTCCGTGCAGGTCAGGAATGCCTGTGAAATTCAACAAGGAATGTTACGACAATACATATTTAATGCTAAGAGCTCCCAATAACTTAACACGCGCATTGACGGGGGTCTGAGCCACCTTCGCATTGACGGGGGGGCGGGTACCCGCCCCCTAAGATCTCGAGAACCACGGTAGGTAGCGAAAAACGGTAAACGGCGTTGGGCTGCCCATCCTTTTCTCCATCGAAAACATTTGAACCATTTTTTGTCAGGTCACATTTAAGGTCACGAGAGGTCAAAACATGCCCGTCATAGGGATAACATGTAAATTCAGTTTTTCGGCCATTACATCTGAACAAGTAAAGATAGAGCAAAACGACTTGAACTGTATGAATCCTCTTAGCAAGCCGAATCGAATGATATATAATTGGACCTTGCTAGGTCAAATCAAGGATTTGACCTGACATGAGGTCAGGTCAGGGTCAAATTATATACAATGCATATCATTAGAACCGCAAAGCCCAGGCGAGTCTAATGCAGCTAAAATAAATGCTCTATCACCATCCGTTACTGAGTTATTCCGTAAAAACCATTTTTCCCATGTATTTCCAATGGAGAGGTCATGCCTCGTACCTGACCTTAGGTTATCGATATCAAAATACCGGACCATATTTTAGAGAACTCGGTGGGGCCATTATGTGATATGAGTTTCAATCGGATAAGTTCACCCTGCTCCGACTTATGCTATCTTAAACTTTTTTTGAGGTCGGGCCACTTGACCTGTACTGGTGACCTGACCTGAGATGACCTAACCTTAAAATTTTCACAGAAGTTTTAAAATGATGAGGGAAAAGGTATACCAAGTACGGCGGCGCGTACGCGCCGCCGTTTTTCTACTGTCTCCGAAAAACCCGAGGGGGGCGGGTACCCGCCCCCCGTCAATGCGCGTGTTAAAGATAATATGACACCTAGGTGCAAGCGACTGTTAGAACCGCATGACGAAATGCATGGGGCACAGTGTAATAGTATTTCTCACAGTGGTTCTTTACTGGCCGCTTTACCGATCTCGAAGTGGTCTTTCTATTAGAAGCCGACGACGAAAGGCATGGAGCACAGCGCAATAGTATTTCTGGGAGTGGTTCTTTACTGGCCGCTGTACCGGTCTGGTCGTGATCTGTCTATTAGAAGCCGATGACGATACGAAATAAGTAAAACGGCTTCTTTTCTGTTCGCTGAAGTCCGCAGTAGTAGTCACAAACCGATGACGAACGGAATCAGGTTCTAATCTAACAGCTTTACTGGTCTTTCATCTGTCTGGCTGTCTCTCAGAACCACATGATCTCTCAGAAGCCGTTGACGAAGGAGGACGGCGTCTAATCTGATAGTTTTTCAACCTCTGAAATGGAAATAAAGTCAATGAATTGAAAAATTTATGTGCATGGGGTACGAATACAGGAATACTCAAATTTGTTTCAAAATTTGAAAAATTCTCAAAGTATTTTCCACAATTTGGAGTTAGATATTTTCAACTTGTATTTTTCGAAGTTCTTGTATTCCGCATAAAGCGCCAAAACCTTTACTCTTTTACAAAGCATCGATTTGCACTTCGTCGAGAAAATTTAGAGCCAAAAACAAAAGAAGAATTGTACGCCCTCAAATACTTCTTTCCGCATTTTAACTTAAATTTTCAGTGAAATGGAAGTTCGAGATATCTGAAGATATGGCAGTGATGGGTAAAATTCGAGTATTTACAGACAGCCTATTTTGTGTAGTACTGCACAAAGACAAAAACGAAACAAACGCTACATTTCACGGTAAGTTTGGAACAACTTTCCAAAATGCTTCAAGTTCAGCAATATTTAAAAACAAACAATACTCAATGAGTAACACAACTTTCTTACCTCTGTTTTCTCTGCAAAACACAATTTTACGAGTTGTATAAGATATGAGAAAACTGGGTTTGTATTTAAGAATATTTCCGGAAAAATATTGATTTTTTAGGCTTGCATAGAGTGGTGACCAGGCAATACCATTTCTTGTCTGATAAATGGAACAACAAAATCACCGCCGAAAACAACAGTCTGGTCTTTAAATCTAGCAAAGGCCATTGCACATGCACGCTAGAGCTTATGGTAGCAGCTGCTACCTCGCCACTAATTGGACAGTTTTGCTGAAAATATGTACTTTAATGTCGAACACAGTCCGCAAAGGAAATGTGACGTCATATTAAGGTTGCCCGGTTTTGCGCATGCACAGAAGACAAACATAGAAAGAAGCGTTATAAGCCAGGATACATCAGAGGAGTGGCGCGTAGAGGACATCTAAACACGCTGAGATCAATTCAAATATGTGTCACCATCCAGTCACGGCGCGACCTGCAACGCTGTAGCCAGTGACCTTGCAGACCGTTAGGGCAAAGCAAAGCCGATGAAGGGGAGCCAAGTCATTCCACCGGATTGTGGAATGACTCTGGGTGGAAACAGTGTTGCTGCCTACAAAATATCTTCGCAAACGAACTACTCCGTGCACCGAACCACTTGATTTGATTGCCTATTGTGAGTGATCCAACGATACTTCCCAATAGAGGAACGTGTATAATGAAGATGGATTATACACAAAGGGAAAACTACGTAGGAGTGTATGTGCCATTTAAATTGTAGGATGCCAGTGTCTGCATGATGTATTGGTGCTCGGAATATATCATCACTTGGATAACCGTTCTATTTCAGGCTTTGTGTTAAGTTACTTACATGCATTTCTTAACCCGAACTTGTACTCACGTCAGATATAATACGCGTTGCCTCTGCTCTATTCCGCTAAGCTATTGGTATATTTAGTACTTGTTTCTGCTCTGTATGGATGCCATGCTAAGCTGCAAGTTACGATCAGGATCTCCCAAATGGCCAGAGTTAAATCCGGCATCTTCCAAATCTCAATTGTGTGCCTAATCCATTCGGAAATCAACAGCGTAATATGATTCCAACTGAAAATCGAAGGACAATTTGGGTCCCATTTCAAGGTCAAGGTTACTAAAATATATTTTAATTGCAATTTTCAGATACATAAATGCACTCAGAAGCTCACGAATTTTAAAGCGATGCCCATATCGACTATGACCCGGAGTGGTCGCCCGACAACTACCGAAACACTATGACTATGACCCGGAGTGGTCGCCCGACAACTACCGAAACACTATGACTATGACCCGGAGTAGTCGCCCGACAACTACCGAAACACTATGACTATGACCCGGAGTGGCCGCCCGACAACTACCGAAACACTATGACTATGACCCGGAGTGGTCGCCCGACAACTACCGAAACACTATGACTATGACCCGGAGTGGTCGCCCGACAACTACCGAAACACTATGACTATGACCCGGAGTGGTCGCCTGACAACTACCGAAACAGGGACATGACCTACTTCGTGACCTCATTAACTCAACTAAGAGTTCGTATAGCCGAACAAAATTATGACACATGGTTTGCGTGCACCGCTGCAGGGAAATAACACACCAGAAATAAGAACAGCACGCTTTGAAAAACAATTATCTTTCAAGGAAAGGTCAAAGGGTCACCAGATCAATATTTGACCTGGCGTCAGCAATTATATTTTCCTGAATAGCCCCATGCATTAGCTTTCTAATGATATGTCACCAGAACGACGGGTTTTGATTACCGCAGAGCGGATTTCGATGGCCTGCGTGCCTCTCTGCGTTGTTTGCCCTGGCTTCTGCTTCGTGACTTGGGTGTGAACGAAGCTGTTGCGGTCTTTTACGATCTTGTGAACGCTGCCATAGCCGATTTTTTCCCTACGACTTCACGTTCCAAACGATTTCCTCCCTGGTTTGACCGGGACGTGCAGCGTGCTCTTATGGACAAAGACCATGCACACCGTGTAAAAAAGCGCGACCCTTCTCCAGAAAGCGATCTTGTATTTAGTAGAGCAAGAAACAATTTTAAAGCTTTATCTAACGCGAAATATCGTAGTTACTTACTGGGCATCGTTGGTGACTTCCGTGAGAACCCAAAACGTTTCTGGTCCTTTATAAACTCATTGAAATCGTCTCATCAACGTCCACGCGTTCTTGTCGCAAACAGTTAACAATTTTCAGATCCCACCAAATGCGCAAATATTTTCAACGAAACCTTCGCCTCCAAATTTTCGGATCCCAACGTTGACACGCTGCCAAACGCCCCGGACTTTCACTGTTCCATTCTTCAAGAGTTTACAGTTCCCTCAGGCAAAGGTCAGGCCCTGCTATCTAGCATTGGAAAGCACAAAGCGTGCGGGCCCGACAATGAGAGCCAGAATTTTGCATGAGTGTGCTGCCGAATTGGCAGTGCCTCTCGAAATCATTTGCAAATTGTCAGTCGCTCAAGGCGTTTTCCCACATATTTGGAAGGATGCAAATGTCATTCCCATTCACAAAAAAGGAGACAAAAAGAACCCAGGCAACTACCGCGGTATTTCGCTTCTTCCTCTTTGTTCGAAAATTTTAGAAAAGGTAGTCTGTGACTCTCTTTTGGCCCATTGTCTACCATCTATTCCCAGCAGTCAACATGGATTTCTCCCAAATCGTTCATGCGTCTCAAATCTTGCCAACTTTCTAAAACACAGGTGGGATTCGATCCAGGAGGGCGTGCAGACTGACTCTGTCTACACTGATTATTCTTCGGCTTTTACGAGTGTAAACCACACGCTTCTTCTTCACAAACTAAAATCTTTCAAAATTACTGGTCGCGCGCACTCCTGGATTGAATCCTACCTGACTGGTCGTCGCCAACGAGTTATACTAGAGGGCCAATCTTCCGAATGGTGCGCTGTAAGGTCCGGGGTGCCTGAGGGCAGCGTGTGTGGCCCGCTCTTGTTTATCTGCTACACAGCAGACATCCCCCTCATCATTCGAACCAACTGTATAAGCTTCGCCGACGATCTTAAGTTGTACCACCGAATTTCGACAAAAAACAGACAGCGATGCCCTTCAGGCTGACATCAACAATTTAGTAGAATGGTCTAAAATTTGGCGTTTAAAATTGAATCCAGATAAATGTAGCGTTATATCATTTTCTCTCCGAAAATCTCCGATCCTTACCACCTATGTACTGGATGGTACGCCGCTGGAGCGCCGTACAGAGACTAGGGATCTCGGTGTTATACTCGACAGTAAGCTGACTTTCGCTCCACACAAAGACCACACCGTGGCCAAGGCCAATAGTATGCTTGGCCTCCTCATAAGAAGTTTTCAGACCTCGCGCCAGTGCTGCCGAGTCAGACTCAAGCACACTTCTATTCTTTGTGCTTATTATGCCCATGTAAGATCCATCCTGGAGTATGGTTGCGTTGTACGGGCAGGGTCTGCTGCATCCCACCTGAAGCGCCTAGAAAGAGTGCAGCATAAACTTCTCATCTGGTTGGCCTCATTTTCGGACCGTCCGTCAGTCAGGCTTGACTATCCATCTCTTTTGACTCACTACAAAGTGCGTAGTATTAAGGCTCGTTTTGCTCAGCATGACCTCTTGTTATTGTCTAATCTTCATCACCGAAAGTTGGATTGTCCCGATCTGGTTTCCGAGTTCGGTTTATCTGTGCCCCGTCGAACGTCGCGTTCTCCCTCTTTGTGGGGAGTTCGGTTTGCGCGTGTTGGTACTGTGCAGCGCAGCCTCTTCATCCGCGTGGCCGTCACATGTAACAGTTTCTTCAACGCATTTCGTAATGTTGATTTCTTCGCAGACTCGGGCTACACATTTAAAACTAATGCTATCAAATTCACGGCAACCTTAGGAACTTTCTCAGGATAGGCATTTGTGCAAATGTTGAGCGTTATGGATGTTCGTGGAATGCTTCCATTGCTGTATGTATTTATTATCTGACTTTACTGTTTTAAATCACATGACTGCATCAGTAATTGGGCAACGCCTGTTGATGTTTATTACCAATACACAATACACAATACACAATGTAACTTTTTGAGGATGATTTAATTTGGTCTGGAAAAATAAAAACGTGTCCGAACTTCACGTCTGATCTTGAAGTTTCCCTGACATCTATATCGTGACCTATATGACCTCAGACCCCAAAAATACCCCGGACACAATGGAGCCCATAGGCAAACTTGCATATAAAGTTTGAGCGAATTCAAAGGGGTGATGGTTAACATTTCTGCAAAAGTGGTCGACCCATCCTGGAGATGCCCTGCTTCAAATGGCCCCAGATTTAAAAGTGGCCGTCGCCGCACTCTGAGCCGGTGGTTGAGCCTTTGCAGATTTCAACGTTATGAAACCTGGTGTCGAACAATTGTGCAGCATGAGCTGAAATTCATAGCAGCAGACACTTTCATATACCTTTAAATCGCAGTTTAACCCTCGCACTTATTCTAGTTTTCACCATCTTTGCTCTCAAAATAGGATGGTTGCAATCCCCCTCGTGATTGGCCCCTGATTGACGAAGAGCAGCTTCGCAGTAAGAACCAGTGGCTGCTCGTCACAAGAGCTCGCGATTGATGCAAATTTATGAACGTGGGTGATCAGATCTGCTTCCAGGTCAAGCCAATTACCTGAGTCTTGCCTCTGGCGGTCTATTTGGCCGCTCTGGCTGCCGCGGACAATGACTTACAGAACAGCACAAACCTCATTAATATAGTCATCAAACTGATCATGAGACATTTGCACTTTGATTCATATTCTATACACCGATGTGATCCATCCAGGCAACACGTGAGATGGGGTCAAGGTCAAATGTCATTGACGGGTACATTTAAAAGCTGCCTAATATATCTAGTTTCCCCTTCTAGTGGGTAGTTTTGGACACTGCATTGGAATTTAGCTCTAAATACCACATTGAAAATGTTTTTTTTTTGCCCCAGAATCTGGTGATATAAAAAGTAAAATGTAAGGTACAGGGACCAAAGACACCATACAGGTCACCAAAGTTCACCGAAGGTCAGCAAAGCTCACCAAAGGTCACCAAAATTCACCGAAGGTCAGAAAAGTTCACCAAAGGTCACCAAAGTTCACTGAAGGTCACCAAAGTTTACCGAAGGTCACTAAAGATCACCGAAGGTCACCAAAGTTCACCGAAGGTCACCAAAGTTCACTAAAGGTCACCAAAGTTCACTGAAGGTCACCAAAGGTACCCTGGGTTACGGTACCACGTTAAAACATGTTTCAAGGTGGTCCTAGAAGGCCAAAGGCAAATAGTCAAATAAATGGAGCCCATTGACGAAACAAGGGGAGGGGTGGGCTTTTTAGCGTGCATTCCTATTGATGACACCCAAAAATGTAATAGTAAGAGCAGATCGAAGATAAATGGCTATCTCAGTTGTTGCTCAAGCACTGCATGTGCATGTGGCCCTCAGCCCGCCGCTCTGATATTACAGCAGAGTAAATCCTTGCATTCTAACTTTCCCAAACTCCACCAGGACTGGTCTGAGCAGCAGTGCTCAATGGGGGAGTCCCCCTCACAGCTTACCAACTAAACCCCCCGAATGCACTCTGGCGTGAACAAGTGGGAGTGCTGAAATGGCGTGCGGCCAGGGGAGTGAGTACTCACGCTGACGGCGGCCGTGTCGGCCTCCCCTCCTGGCCACAGCTGGGTAGCTGTGGTGCTGCAGCTGCGTGCCCAGCTGGTAAGCCACGTCGCTGGGGTTGACGTGGTGCAGCTGGAACTGGTCGGCGGTTGCCGTGGGGTTGTAGGGCGGCGGGAAGTAGGGAGGCTGGAAGTCACCCGCAGGCGTGTGGCTGAGCCGCCCGGCCGAGCTGAAGCTGGGAGAGCCGGCCAGCGAGGTGATGGCGCCCATGCCGGCTGGGTGGCCTCCGACCCGCTCCTGTGACCAGGCACAGACACGGGCTGTCGAGCACTGCTGCTGATGGGTCACAGCCCACATCGTACCTAGTCGTTGCAGCCAGACCACGCCAGGTGGCGCATTACACGACACAACGCACACTCTACATCTCAGACTTTGATGCAACTTTGCCTTAGAGGTTCCATGAGGCGTTCATTCATGCTGTGACATTTTTAGCCTCATCCTTCCAGTGGTTCTTGGGTTATTGCCTTCGGTAATTTTTCGATGTAGTGCAAAACCCTACTTTTCCAATCCCTACTTTTCCAAACCAATAATGATATTGGTATAAAACATACATCCCCGGAGTCTTTAAGACCTAAATGATAATGCAGCGCTATCAAATTTCCAAATTTAAGAATAGATAAGTTTAACTGTGACCTAGGTCGATTTCATAACGATGGCACTAAAAATTTAAAACTTTGTTGAGTAAAATTTTGTTTGAGGTATTAGGTTTCCATGCCCAAAAAATTAAACACATGATTTTCTTGAATTTGTATAATTTTATTTGAAAATTTCTACTGCAGGCGCATTATAGCCAAACATCTCTACATTTTTCAATCATCACTGCCTTTTCAATGCATAAAATGCAATAATTTCTTACAGGTAAACGACACAGTCTCGAAAGAACACACATTCATAAATGCATGTAGATTTTATTTGGTATATAAGGATATTAGTATGTTTACACTATTTCCGTTTTTCGATGCCCCTGTATTGTTCTGTTCCATCAGGCATTTTTGAAACCCAGCCCTGCCTTGTGAGCGTCATCACTATTCTGCTCATATTTCTTAATTCACTTTGGTATACCCGGGCATAGAGATGTAGAATATGACCATAAAATCACACAGGTGTCCTAGCGTCCTTGTTCACCCGAGGCGAGGAAAAGGTACCACCACAGCGCGCGAACCAGCCCCCGTTTAAGTTGCCTGGCATTTTGCGACGGTGACGTCATCGCCGCGATGCCGCAGGCGTTTTGCGGCTTGAAGTATCGGCAAACTGGGTATATTTGACATGGTCAGTAAAGCTTGCAAATGACTGAAAGACGTCAAAAATGGCTTATTTGGCAAGTTTGATCATATTTCTAGCGAGTACAGAGTTTTTGCAGCCCTAAGACCGGCCTGCAGGGACTTCAGGGGCTTTTCTCGCAGTGGTGTTCCGTTGCTCTTAAGAGTCATTATCAGTGTAATAGCACTATAATTTAATCCTTCACGTCATCCTTGCTTAGATGAAAATGCGAAGTACGGGTCTTTCCAATGGAGGTTTCCTAGCGAGGCGAACAAATTGTTTGCGGTACCGCGCGGTCGCGGATCCAGGACTTATTTTGGGGAGGCTAGAAGACTCAAACCTCCCCACTGCCCGTGGCGGATACAAGGGGACTAGGGCTCGAGCCCCCCCCCAATGTTAGTGTTTAGGAAATGCATAGGCCGATGCTGATGTGAGGCAATTGCGGGGAGGCTCGAACCCCCTTGCCCCCACCCAAAAAGTTCGTACCCGCCACGGTCCCCGCCATTGCCTCCGAACAGCCTTTGCTTATACAGATATTAGTAGACATCTCGGAGGGCCCCCTTGAAATTTGGGAGGCTCGTGAGCCTCATAACCTCCTTATATCCGCCACTGGTACCATAGGCGAATCCAGGGGACAAAGCCCGGGTGGGTGTACCCCGATGGGCCCTCGAGGTGTCCCCTGAAATGGTCACAGCGCCTCCTGAAAGGTCGATGGCGCCACCTGAAATGTAGCTTCCCACCCACCCCCTCCACAGGATGCGGAAAGCAGCGCCCGCCGATAGGAATTGGCGCCCACTTGATGGGTTTTGCCAGCCAAAAGTGGCGCCCCTGGTCCGACTGAAGCCCCTGGTTTGGATGACACCCCCTCCCGGGAAGAAGCCCCCCCCGACTGGCAATCGTGGATCCACCTATGACTAGTACCCCGTATATATATATATATATATATATATATATAATATATAATATATATATATATAAACAGCCCAATTACAATAACTTTGGGTAAAATTTCAGCACACTTACGGGTTTCAATGGGGTGAGTCAGAGGCGTAGCCACGGAATTTTTACGGGGGACAGGAGTGGTCCGGCGATGATGACAAGGGAGGGGGAAGATTTGGCACTTGGCGAATGCAGGAGACAAGGGGGCATTTGGTCCTCCAATAGCCAATGGGGAGCACATCCCACGTCCATGCTGCTTTCGATGCCCATGACTGCAACTGTTGGAGCGATAGGCACGTGTTGCATTTAGGCTTTGAGCAGCGGCTATAATCCGGCTCTGAGGGTGCGATCTTTCCTACCACCGTTACTGTTTCCGTATTTACCCAAACCGATTCCCTTCACCCCGTATGTCGTTTCATCGGTTTTTATTCTCGCTCGGTCCCGTCATGTTTCTCTTTTACAGTGTTGCGGCTCAGTAAAAACCGTAGTAGGATTGCCAGACTAGTATACTTTTTAGTATAACAAACCAAAGCTACTAGATTTGTCAACAGGGTCGCAGCCAGGGGGGGGCACAGGGGGCACGTGCCCCCCATCGGTGCCGGGGTGCCTTATTGACTGCCAGGTGGTGTGCCCTCTTTGGGCCGTGCCGCTCGAAATTTAGTGCCCTACGCCGTTGAGCATAGATGGAAATAGACTGCATTTAGCAATTTAAAGTATTGTTTGACAATTAAGTGCCTTTTTAGTCAGTTAGGGCATTCTGTTGCCTTTCCAAGCACCCGAAAAGAGTATAGGCACGTAATCCGTTTCCAGATAATGCCTCATCGTCGCCAATAATCGTACCGTCGGGGCTCATCTGGTGCCCCCAGGAGCTGATCATGTGCCCTCTGAGCTGATCTGGTGCCCTCGTAGTCAATCTGGTGCCCCCCCTGAGAAAATGACTGTGCCTTCTGAATCTATATAATGCTCTCTGAGTTAGTCTAATGCCTCTGAGCTTGCCTGGTGCCCTATTAGCTGTTTTAGTGCCCCCTGAACTTATTTAATGCCTCCCGTAGTTTATCTACTGTCCAGGGCCGCAGCCAGGGGGCACAGGGGGCACGTGCCCTCATCGGTGCCGGGTGCCCTTTTCATTGCCAGGTGGTGTAGCCCCTTTGGGCCGTGCCGCACGAAATTTAGTGCCCTACGCCGTTAAACCTAGATGGAACTAGACCGCATTTAGTGATTCCAACTATTGTTTGACAATTAAGTGCCTTTTTGGTCAGCTAGGGCATTCTGACGCCTTTCCAAGCACCCGGGAAGAGTATGGGCACCTAGTATGTGTCCACCTAATGCCTCACCGTCGCCAATAATCGTACGGGTGAAGCCAATCTGGTGCTCCCTGAGCTCATCTCGTGGCCTCTCAGCTGGTCTTGGCCCCTTGAGCTGATTACTTGCCCTCTAAGCTGATCTGGTGCCCCTGAGTCAATCGAGTGCCCCACTGAGCAAATAATTGTGCCTCCTGAACCTATACAATGCCCTCTGAGTTAGTCTAATGCTTCCGAGCTTGTTTGGTGCCCTTATAGCTGATTTAGTGCCCCTTGAGCTGATTCGGGCCCCCGAGCTGATCTCATGCCTCCCCAATTTGATTCTGTCTCCTAAGTCAATATGGTGCCTCTTCAGCTGATTAGGTGCCCCCTCAACTGATTATTGATGTCTCCTTAGATAGTCTGGTCCCCCCCCCGAGCTGGTTTGGTTTGGTAGGCCCTGAGCCCACCTTGTGTCCCCTGAGCTGTTATGTTGCTCCCTGAGCTGATTTAGGCTCCTGCCATAGTCTGGGGGGCTGGGAACTGATCTGGACCCCGAGCGGATCGATCTGGTGCCACCTGAGCCCATCTGATGCTCTCTGAGCTAGTCTGGCGCCCCCTGAGTAGTCTGGTGCCATTTAAGCTGATCTGGGCCTCCTTACGTGATTTCATGAGCAGCTCTAAAGCCCTGAGCTGAGCTGAGCCCACAGAGGCTGATGAGGGCCCTTGAGATGGTATGGGGCTCCTGAGCTGATTAAGTGCCTCCTGACTTGATCTGGTATTCCCGAGCTGGTCGGGGACGACTGATCGGGTTGTTTGTCCCCGAAGCTGATCTGGTGCCCTATGGGCATCTGGTGTCCCCTGAGCAGCTCTGGGGCTTTTGAACTGATTGGGCCCCGAGCTGGTGAGGGATCCGTGAGCTGATTTAGTGCCCCTGACTTGAACATGCCCCCTGTGCTGATCGATCTGGTGCACCCTGAGCAGATATACTGCCTCCTGACCTTAACTAATGCCCCCTGAGTCGATCTGGTGCCTGCTAAGTCATCAGTGTGTCTCCTGAGCCCATCTTATTCCCTCTGAGCTAGTCTGGTGCCTATCCGGTATTCCCGAGCTGATCTGGGCCCCGAGCTGGTCGGGGACCACTGATCTGATTGTTTGTCCCCTAGGCTGATCTGGTGCCCTATGGGCCGATCTGGTGTCCCCTGAGCAGCTCTGGGGCTTTTGAACTGCTTGGGCCCCGAGCTGGTGAGGGATTCCTGAGCTGAATTAGTGCCCCTGACTTGATCTTGCCCCCTGACCTGACTTGAGGCCCCTGAACTGATCTGGGGCCCCAAGAGCTGATCTGGGGCCCAAGAGCGGATCTAGGTTCTGAGGGTACCCTGAGCTGGTCTGGGCGCTGAGCTTGTGAGAGCCCCTTAAGTTGGCTTGAGGCCCCCTGAAGTGATCTGGCGCCTTAAACTGTACTGGGGCTTCTTGAACTGGTTTAAGGCCCCATGAGCCTATCTGTGACCCATTGAGCTAGTCTGATGACCTCATCTCTGGCACCAATAAGCTAGTCCAGTCCCTGGGTGAAGCATGAGCTGCTCTGTGGCCCTAATCTACATCAGGGGCTCCTGAGGTGGTCTTGAATAGATAGATAATAAGAACACAAGGCCAACTCCCATCATCTTGGGGCGGGATCACTGAGCTAGTCTATTCCCTGGAGGCACAACTGGGGGGATGGGGGAAGCTGCTATGGAGGCCTCTGATCCACACTTGGGGGCTCCAGAGCTGGTCTTGAATAGATGGGGAATAAGAACACAATGGAAACTCCCCTTGTAAAACGGAGCTAACGAGGAATCAGGAATCTCTAAAACGGCTTGTTATACCTAGGCACCCCTGGTTATATAAATTGCTTATTATACTGGTGGATTCTGGAAAGTGATGATAAAAAGGCATGTGCCCCTGAGCTCAGAGCACAGTCCCCTAAACCAGGATTTCTACTAATCAATTTAAATGAAGAACTACTTTTCACAATTTTCAGCCCTGTCACACCATCCCCATCCAAACCACCGGCCTGTTCACCTTTCATTTACTCTTAACTGGGACCGAGCCTTGAGAATATGGAACTTAATAAATGCGTTCAAAAGGTATCTCCCAAATTTTTTCGGCAGCAAAATGCGTTCTTCCAAAGACACTATGCTACTCCTCGTCCCACGGCGATTGTGGGAGGCAAGGAACTTAATCCGCATTCGGCGAGGGCTCACTCGTCACGACAAAACCAGTGGGCATAACAAAATAATTTTCGACTCCAATATGCCTTAATCTGCACATTGTAACAGATATCACATGCTCCGCTGATTTCTCTGATGTTAAGTACTTGCATAATTTGGCTGTCCTTAAATCTATCCAAAAAAGTAGTGTTTTGGCTACTTTAATGGCATTTTGGTGATTTTTTTGCTTCAATCGAGTTTTCCTTCTCCGTCAATGATTTATTTGCATTTGTATTGAACTAAAGATACCCAAAAATGATATAAACAAAGATATAGTAAGTTTTTTAGGTTACGTTAAAGTGCCCTTTTTTCCCCGGGGTGCCCCTCAAAGTTGGTGTGCTCCCCCCATACGAAAGCTCTGGCTGCACCCCTGTTTGTCAACATATTTCACTTCACAGACATTAAAGTGCAAAGAAGTGTATTCCATGGCTCTTTTCTTAAATATCTAAATTCAATTTATCCAAAAAGCTTAAATTTCAGCCTCAAAATAAGGAGCTGTTTCCTTTCTTTGTGGATACCAAGAAAACAACCAAAATTTTACTAGTAGAAAACTTGAACCAACCTGGGATTCTAGGGCTTTGGCAAGAACGTCACAAATGCGCGTGAGGGCTGACGTCGGTACGATTCTTGTCTGAAAAATACCTGTTGCTTATTGCATGATTGTGCTCAGAAACTTAAAATCATTAGACAATCATACACTGGTATAGCAACATTTAAAATGGACTTAAGTGGTAAATATCAGGCCACCCGCTGACCATCTATCGACGGGCCTCCTAGAGGTGAAGCCGCTGCTATCTGGGGAGATATGAGACGAGGTATCTGAGCCAGGGGGCGACGAAAACAAGGGGACTCAACATTCACCGCTTTACTCCATAACGCGCAAAGTCTTCGTAACAGACTGGGTTCACTACGAGCGAGAGCGGAGCAATTGAAGATCTTCGACGTGATCGCCTTCAACGGAACTTGGCTAGAAAGCGACATCTGCGACGCTGAACTGGGAGCTTCTTTTCCTGACCACACTTCATTTCGCCGAGACACGGGCGATGTCGGAGGGGGAGTTCTTTGCGCCGTACGCTCATCTATGCAACCAACCAGACGCCCCGAGCCGGACCTGAACACTGAGACTTTGCTCATCAAGCTGGCTCAACCTAGTGTGACTGTTGCTGTTTGTTACCGGCCCCCGAACGATGATCTGTCTTTGGCTGGGATATTGCAGCGTTTGGCAGCACTACCCAGCACTGGGCCTTTGCTTGTACTTGGCGATTTCAATTTACCTGAGATTAAATTGAGGCAGCAGAGGGATGGACGTGTGAATGCGATGCTGATCAGAAACTCGAGACGAGCTGTTGACTTTGTTGACTTCCTTGACCTTAGCCAGCACGTCACATTGCCAACTCGTGTGCAGAACACCCTTGACCTGGTGTTGACAAGGGGTATTACCAACGTTAGTGCTGTAGCCAGGAAAAGCACGATCGCTTCTTATCATGACGAAGCTGCAATCTCGTTCGTTTACGTGCACAGCCTCCTCCGCGAGCTACACGTTCTGCGGCTTATAACTACCGCCGAGTTGATTTTGATGGGCTCTGAGCAGCTTTAAGAATAGCGCCCTGGCATTTGTTGGAGGGTATGGATATCGACGGAGCTGTCTCACTATTTTATTCTCTTTTTGACGCCGCCATCCGTGATCATATACAATTGGTTGTTCCTCAAAAACATTATCCGCCATGGTTTAACGCAGAGGCAGGCGTGCATTGAGAATGAAGCAGGCTGCCTTTGAACGAATGAAGCCAGCCTGGTGACGAACGTGTGAAGCCGGACTCTGTGTAAAACACTTCATAAAAGTTCAAAAACGTTTTTGTTTGGTTTTAAAGCCTGAAACAAGACATTTCAGGTACTGTGAGTAGCCCTGACTAGACAAGTGTTTGCGAACAGTGCGCCTTTGCTGACAAGCGCACTGTTCACAAACACTTGTCTAGTCAGGGCTACTCACAGTACCTGACAAGTCTTGTTTCAAACTTTATAACCACACAAACACGTTTTTGGACTTTTATGAAGTGATTTAAACAGACGAAGGGAGTACCGGTTTTAGACAGCAATGGCGTTCTTTCTACCGACGACGCAGACAAGGCCAACTTATTGAACCGTACTTTTTCTTCTAAATTCTCTGACCCTAATGCTGTAAATTTCCCTGACATACCTTTTAGCGTTGATGATCGTTTGAATACCTTTACTGTTTCAGAGGAAACTGTACGTCGCTTGCTGCAAGAATTAGTTGTGACCAAAGCCTGCGGTCCTGACGGGTTAAGCGCTCACGTGCTTCGCGAATGTGCTGGAGAGCTGGCTAGCCCTCTGTGCAAAATTTTCAAAATGTCCATCAACTGTAGAATCTTTCCTGAGCAGTGGGGAGAAGCAAATATTGTTCCGATATTAAAAGAATGGTCACGAAAAAATCCTGATAACCACCAATCTGTTTCATTGCTGCCTCTGCGCCAAAAATTTTGAAAAAATAGTATGCATCCAGATTTACCAGCACGTTCGGCCTCGTCTTTCTCCACGTCAGCATGGATTCTTGCCAAATAGATCATGCCAATCTAATCTGGCACCTTTTCTGGCACACGGGTGGAAAGCCATTTCTGACAGCAGTTAGCTAGACGTAGTGTACACGGATTTCTCGAGCGCGTTCTCGAGCGTAAGTGTTAACTATCGTCTTTTATTGAACAAACTGCAGCATATGTATGGCATTGACAACTTAGCGTTAAGATGGTTGACTTCTTATCTCGGCAGACGTAAACAGAGAGTGGTGCTGAACGGGAAAGCTTCGGATCTGACTCGTGTAGCTTCAGGCACACCTGAGGGAGGGCTCACCTCACCGTTGTTGTTCTCAGTTTTTGCAAACGACCTGCCACACGTAGTTTCTACCAAGTGTTTGCTTTTCGCGGACGATCTAAAATTTTTCTATCAAGTGAAATCCCAAAATGATTTTAACACTTTACAGAAAGACCTGGACGCGGTAACAAGTTGGGCTGCTGCCTGAAAGATGAGTCTAAACGCCTCAAAATGCAAGTCTTTCAAAATCTCTTTAAAACGCAATATCATCGATTCGGCTTATAAAATTAGCGGAACAATTTTGGAGAACGTGGCTTCCATAAACGATTTGGGAATCATGCTTCTAAATCTTCTAAATTCATTGACATTTCATTCTTTCATTTCATTTTTTCTTGACGCATTTCATTCTTGACCAAAAGCTTAACTTTTCCGACCATATCAACTCGATGGTTTCCAAAGCAAAGAGATCACTCGGTTTATTAATCAGAACCTTCCAGACGGCCTCCATAGATGTGAGCTGAATAAGAAGGCCGCCGTGTCGACTTGTAGTGCGAATGTCCGGTCGGTTTTAGAGTATTGTTCAGTGGTTTGGACTGGAGCCGCAAAATGTCATCTGGACCGTGTAGAAGGAATCCAACGTTGACCCAGCCTGCCCATCATTATATTATGAAGAATTGACGGAGTTTTATGATGCTCGTACTTTACTGGCAAGGCGTGTACAACATGACATCTTATTCACAAGCAAGGTTTTTAGAGGTCTCATCGCATCATCTCATCTTTTGGAATGTTTCTCGCTTCATGTACCATCTAGAACTATCAGAAATGCTAGTGTGTCCTATAGTATTCTTAGATGTGTCCTATGAACGAGTGAACACGGTAAAATCATGTCTGTGTTTGTGCTGGCTCCTCGTGTTGTTAACAATTTTTTAGCTTTCTCACCAGCTTGTGATATTTTGACGGATCCTATTGGACGACTTAAGAAATGTATCGCCTCTTTTACGACACCTCAAGCAGCCATTATAGGTCGGTGACCAGGTCGGTTATCTGCGCTTGTGTCTTGAAATGTTTTTTAGCGCATTTTAGAGCAGACTGTTGGTGATAATGCGCTTTTATCTTTCATTGATTTCACCTATAATTTTGTATGTGCCTGTTGGTGTTTAATACATATACAGATATACAGACATGCAGACAAATGAAACAATTTGTAAGCTCCTGAAATTCTATTTCTCTCTTTCCCAAACATTTATAATCAAATAACAGATAATCTATAATCAAATAACGAAATAAGCCTAAAGTCCCTTTTTAGAGAAGAACTAAGACCGAGTGACCATTTTGACGCCGTAGATTTGTACAGTCCCCAATGGCCTCATCATATGTGATAGCTGTAACTGATTGGTTGCCAGATGCTCATTTGGCGCCACTTCAAACTCGTGATTTTGGGTTTTGAGGTTGAGTCTCTGACCTGAACTCCTGACCTGACAGACCGACCTAAGACATTTGTCCAGGTGCAGAAACCAATGGGAATAAGGTACGTAAGTTATATTGTTCTGCGTTTGTTCGTTTCGCTTTACTAGGAAAAACCAACAGGGGCGCATTTCCCCCCAGTGGGCGCATGTTAAAACATAGAGAGTTGAAGGATAAAGGAAATCATGACTTATTGCATTCTTGAAGGACATCTCTGAAAATTTTATTCCCAGAACAGACCCATCGAGAGCTGCTAGGACGGATATGATACAATGTTCGGGCACATTACTAATTCAAAAATGCCATTAAACAATTGAAGAAAAAAGTGTCTCCTTTTTCATAACGAAATGCCAACACCCAAAAGCTAATTCCTCATGAAAAAACATATCACTTTTAATGTCATCATTATTAAAACACCGACCTAGTCAGACAGGCCATAACCCAAAAATCAATGGACGGATGAAGGTAGAAATATGGCAGCGTTAATTGGCGTTCTGGACGGCCCCTGTGACACATTCTCATCAAAATATGAGCTGTAGGGTTTTATTGCTTGGTTGAGCTGTCGTGGACTGCCCGAGCTGCCCACACCATTGAGCTCGAACGTGGTATCTATACAGGCAGCACACCCGAGGACTGATCGGGATGTCCAGCTATGGCGGGCGGTCGATTAGCGGCAGCACACTTTGAGGACTGATCGGGATGTCAGGCTATGGCGGGCGGTCGATTAGCGGCAGCACACTCTGCGGACTGATCGGGATGTCCAGCTATGGCGGGCGGTCGATTAGCGGCAGCACACCTGAGGACTGATCGGGATGTCCAGCTATGGCGGGCGGTCGATTAGCGGCAGCACACTCTGAGGACTGATCGGGATGTCAGGCTAGGTGGATTACACGCCCACTCGGCTCGGCCTACGACATTCTGTGTGGCAGAGTGTCCTGGGTTCGAGCCCGCCCAGAGGCAGAATTGGCGCCCTGTCCTAGATCAAGCCTAGCTAATTCCCTTCCAACTCCGACGCTATAGACCTCAGCAGTTGGTGCGTCGCTAAACCCCAAAAATTACAGAACGGGATCACATTGCTCAGACAAGTATACACACATCAAGCTTATGCAGATTGCAGAAATATTCTTCCCTGTCAAAACGTACGCAACTCTTCCCTGTCAAAACGTACGCAACTCTTCCCGTCAAAACGTACGCACACGGTGGCTGCGACGGTCCTTCCCTGTCAAGACATACGCTCAAATGCTTTTTATAAGGTAAACCTCTGTTCGCATTTAAGAGTCTGACCATGCAAAAACATGTCACTGCTCGCTTAGCCGTGTTTTCTTTCTGCATTAACAAGTTTGCAGCAGTCACTGGTCAAATAGCGGAGCATGCCGTTGAACAGAAATAACTATACTACTAAGCCTGTGACTGGGCTTGTGCGCCTGGGCAGGATATGCCATTAACGGGAATGTGGCACCTTGCTCGAATCCAGGAAATTAGTGTAACTAGGGGTATCACTAGCAGAAAACAATGAAAACGTCCATAATTTCTCTGAAAAATGTACCATTAACTCATTTTTAATTGGCTGACTACTCACTGTGACGTCAGCGCTGTCGTCACACCAACAGCTGACAACTGTGTCCGCCTGGCTAGGACATGTGGGGTACATTTCAGGTAGGTTTATAGCTTCCCACGGAAATTTGAGTTTCAAGACAAATGATATCTTGAGTACCAGGTTTTCCGGCATACTTACAACTGACTATCTCAGTTAGAATCACGATATAAAGGTGCCACATGCCCTTTAACAATATACGCTAGTCGGACATTTGGGTTGTCAGGCGGGTCAGGTCAACAATGACGGAGCGGAACAAGTCTGTATTATGCCCAGTCACCAGGACCGAATCATGACCCTAAATATTTCCTTCTCTTCGTGCACACCCAACGATTTCCAGGTAAAAGACCAGAAGGAGAAAAACATTGCAGGAAAATTTTTAACAAAATCGGATCGGAATGTGCAACGATAACATCATTCATGCTACACTCTGTTGCGCATGTGCAGTCGCTTAATATTAGAATTAATTTTAGGTTGTTCGTAACCCAGGGTATTTTTAAGGAAAAGTCAGTGAGGGCATTTGTTGTGCTGGCCATTATAGTGTCTTCAAGGGGTCAAGACCCCATTTTGAGGGGATTTAATCAAACTTAGACACGTAAGTGTTAAAAATGTTTCTCAATTTTTAGTTATTCCAATTCTAGAGATTATAGATGCTGCCCAGGGCTGCCAGGTTTTTTCAGCGGAAAAGGTCAAACCTTGTTAAAAAAGGGCAAAAGAGGGCAAAACTTTATTTCACCTAAAATAGCCAAATAAACACCACAAAAGCCAGATTTGAGGCTAAAACGACCCGTAGCGGTAGTCATAAAACCACAGAAAAACGACTTGTATCACTGTTTAAAACTAATTGTTGACAATTGATATTGACTTATATAGGCAATATTTTTAGCTCACTACCCATCTAATAGGAAGCCAGGGGTGCCCTTCCAACCCCCATGGCCATCGAATGATTTTATCCACATAACCAGAACATTTTTTGGGATCATCAATCACCCCCCCCACTTTTTGACCAACAATTTCCTAATCTCAGTCAAAATGGGAGTAAACCGGAAAATTTTTATAACCAGCTGCTGCGGAAGGCAACGAGGAGCCCAAATTCGAAAAGTTGTTGGTACTAACGTGGAAAGTTTGCTGTCAGCATCAGGTTGAAGTTTGGCTGGCCGCCTCACTTTTTTGCCGGTGGCGACGCTTATGTATGCTACCACCACAATAATAAATAAAAAGGCTAAGCACATCATACCGCCACACCAGCAACCAGTCTTACGCACTTTGATTACACCGTGTCCCGTCTAATCCACGAACGAGCTCTTAGCGCTGACAACTGACTGCGTGTGAAATGAGAGTAGCATGCAATGTCACGGTACCGGCTGGGATGTGGGCTTCCGGTCGGATAGAGCAGGGTGTCTGATTGGTTGTAGGCCAGCGTTCTTCTCCAGCTTTGGGATTAGCTGGTGCTGAGGCTGCTTTGCCGGGATTTCCCGTAACTACGCGCTTTGTTTCGTCTTCGCACGATGGAGTAGACAGCCAGGGGTGAAAATGTTTAACACAATTTTTGTGGATTGCCAATTTGGGACCAGAAATAGAACAAAGTTATAATTATCGGGTGGTGTCTTGTCTTATTTTCGTTAGGCAAGTCTGCATTTGGCCAATTTTAAGTCATCTGCTATTTCACTGGGGGGCCAATTTCCGGGCACTAGGGGGAAATTTCGGCCGACTGGGGGGGCAAATGGCCCCCCAGTTAACATGTTAAAAAATGGCCTGTTGTAACCTCTGTTTGTCTTCCCCCTTGAAATATCCCGACGTATAAAGCTAATTTTTAGGATTCTCCACTGCACTATACAATGCACCCATAACGTTTCACCATTTCTACTTGGAAATACATATCAGACACTTGATTGCAAAATTTCAGTGAAATATATTCATTGGCTGGCGAGTTATATGCCTTTAGGTAATATCGCTAAATTTGGAGTGTTTTGCAAAATTACATAAAACTAATTAGTTTCCTGGATGTCAGAAATACTATAAGAAGGTGGAAAATTGGGTTATTGTATCCGATACATGAAGAGTGGCTGGTGTTAATTACTTGTGCTCTTGGAATACTACATACTTCCGGACATTTTTTGTGCCCGTATCGCCGGTTTTCTTTGACTTCTTCTGGCTGGTTTGTCAGATGAGCACCACCCGGTCAAGCCCGCGGCTTCCAACAAGGCAAGCGCCCACAACCCTCCAACAGGGAGAGTGCACCCATAGACCCGGCAGTGCTCGATAAGCCCCAATAATATTATTATTATTTGTCAGATAAGACTTGACATTCATTCGGATCATAGCTTCCTTGAACGTCAGGGGCAGGCAGTCATGACATTTTATCATTTTGTGAAATGTTTTGCGATTGCCTATGTTCCTCACTGTTTCGCCCACAAGTATTCAAAGCTATCGGAGTACGGCGTGTTCTTGAAGTGCGTGCAGGCCGGCTCCACCTATGTGATTGTGCAGCTCTGCAAGATGGTGCTTCTGGCCACGTTCTTCCCGGCTGCTGAGAGTTCGTCAGAACATTGTCGCGACGTGTTTTCGGAGCTGTTGAAGACGTCGGTGGACCTCGGCGACCTTCTGGGCATCCATATGGTCATGTCCCGTGTGGCGGCTCGGGGCGACATCAAGGTGCTGGTGGCCGGCGTGGGCTGGGCCACCTCCGAGCTGCTGCTGACCCGCCTGCTGCCGCTCTGGGTGGGCGCTCGCGGCGTGGAGTTCAACTGGCGCTACCTGCAGATGAGCCTGGACGCCAACAGCAGCTTCGTGCATCATCTGTCGGTCTCGGCGCTGCTGTGGCTGTGGTCGCCAAACGATCTGGCCCGCTTGTTTCTGCCGCTGGTGGCGGCGCTGTTGGCCATCTCGGTGCTGCAGCCGCCGCTGCTGCAGCTGGCTGCAGCTACTGGACTGGCCGGCGCCGGCCGCCTGGCGGCGCGCGCCGCCCTGGAGTCGGTGGTGGCTGCTGTCACGCTGCAGCTGTTCTCAGGCCTTCTGCGCGAGACCTACTGAAGTGTCGGCTCACCGCGGGCCTCAGACGCCGCGCCGGAGGACACCTCTCCTAACGGAACGTTGTCACGGAACGTGGTCACCGAAGATCTGCTGAATGACCCACCAGGGGATGTCGGACAACATTTTTGGTATTCGTTGAGGACTTGCTCAGCTTATGTCATTCAGTTTAGGTCGATTTTAGCAGGTCATTTTGAAGGAAAGTAAAATCTCTGAAAGGCTTCCTGCCAAGACGTGTTCTAAATTGGTCAATGATGTCTAAGGCATAAGTGCTGGTGTGTGCCGTCGGCTGGAAGGGGTGAGATTGGTCACGCGATTGGAATATTTGTTTGACTGATTGTTGAATTGTGCTGAGGTGGCTGAGGACGGCGAGTTGGTTTAGTGTCCTAAATGATAATTCGATAGTTGTTGGTCCATGTATAAATGTTGTGGTAGTCTTATTTGTAATCAGCCTTGAAACCGATGGATTCAAAGCTATTTGCGTTTCACACCACCCCGTCCGGGCGGGTTTGTTCTGGTCAATTTATCAGTTGGCGGGGAACATATTATCGAAGAGATCAATGTCTTCATTCTCGTTCGATCTTCCATTATCGAGAAATATACCTGCGTGGAATTATAAACAAAAACAAATTTGAGTGTTTTGGGACATTGGCCAAAATTGACCTTAAAATTAGGATTTTTGCTTCGTTTTTGTATTGGTACAGTACCACATAATCTGGGCTATCCACAAAAATTCGAGTTTAAACAGTTAGTCTCGTATTATCAGATGTCTCGAACTCTTCAGCTTTTGAAATAGATTCCTCTTAAAGTTTTTTTCTTCAATGTTTGTCTCACGTGGAAACACCAACAGCGCATTTTGACACTGGTTGCATGACCGCAGGCATCTTTATGTTGCCGATCCATAGATCTCGTCATATTGTCGCGCCAAAGTCAAATCAGGAGAAAAAGATGAAGCCGAAAAATGCACAAATAATTCTAAGGCTATGAATTCCGCCTTTTTGGTTGATATATTTTTAGCGAAACGTAAATTCCCTGTCTGTAAAAGCTGCAGCTTGTGGCATTTGAAAACCGCAACAGAAAATGAAAAACAATAAGTTTGGGAATATAGGATTCAATTTTCAATTTTGGGGGAGTTTTAAGTTTTGAACAATATTTGAACATACTTGGGTTCATGCCTTTCACCTATAAAAGTTTTAAGCTATTGATAGAGCTTTAATTTCAGAGGTCGGAAGACTTAAATTTGAAGCTAATTTCCTTCCTCAATAGCTTCTGACAAATGACGCTGTCTAGGTCACTGTAACTATAATTTGGCACCCTGCCGCGTCACAAAAGTCGCAACTACTCGGTTACCATTCAGAAGAGAGATCATTGAAATCGCCGCGGTCCGAGGTCAGGGTGGCCTGGTGGCTTCATTGCCTGTCTTCAGATCGGATAGCATGCATTAACGTGCGTTCAATCCCCATGGCAGGAAACCACCTTCCATGTCAGATCTAACCCGGTGGAGAGGACCGCCAATACTCCCTGTAATTGGGCAAGTGTGCCTGTTAGGAGTGGCCCTAATAAAAATGATAAAAAGAAAGATAAGCCTACCAGACCACCGACCAGTATAGCTCTACCAAACAGAGGAGGAGCGCGGCGAAACCAGTGGACTGGAGCAGTGGCGCGCGCGCGTGTGTCTATGTTGCGGACACAATGTGTCACAAACACAATGTGCAGTGGGTGTACAATGCTACTGTACAATGTACATTAGCACGTTAGACCGCGCAGTGCATACCGATACCGACCAATCCAACGCCCATCATCACAGGCGTTGCGCTCGATTGTAATGGAGCGGGGTTACCGGAGAGCACTTGGCCGAGAACAGCCGCCGAGTAGGCCCGGCGAGTGTCCCGCATAGTGGGCCCGGTGCAGCCCCCTCCAACAGCAAACATAGGTCACCGGATGTGACGTCACAATTCGTAGCATATAACATGGGAAAATTAAATGGTAAAACATGTTTTACCATTTAATTTGCAATGTTTGCAAAAAGAGGCCCAGAATCGAAGATGAAATTATTATTTATCGTATTTGGGATAATTTTGATTACTGTGTATTCTCACAAATTCGTAATCGGGCAGTGCCATTGGCAGCGATTTGACACATGGCCCAAAGGTGAAGGAATTCCCCCACGCCCATGTGACGTCAATCGGGCGTGGTGGAATCCCTCTTGAACGTACCTTTTAGTAAAGGCATCTTGGGCCCGGTGAGTGTCTCAGTGAGTGTTCCGCCGAGTGGCCCAGTGAGTGTCTCAGTGTGATCCGGTGAGTTTCTCAGTGCGTGGGCCCGATGAGTGTCTCAGTGAGTGGGCCCGATGAGTGTCTCAGTAAGTGTTCCGCCGAGTGGCCCGGTGAGTGTCTCAGTGCGTGGGCCCGATGAGTGTCCCACCGAGTGGCCCGGTGAGTGTTTCAGTGAGTGTCCCGCCGAGTGGGTCCGGTAAGGTCTCAGTGAGTGTTCCACCGAGTGGCCCATGAGGCCAGTGCGTGGGCCCGGTGAGTGTTTCGTGAGTGGGCCCGATGAGTGTTTCAGTAAGTGTTCCGCCGAGTGTCCCGCCGAGTGGCCCGGTGAGTGTCTCAGTGCGTGGGCCCGATGGTGGCCCGCCGAGTGGCCCGGTGAGTGTCCGCCGAGTGGGCCCAGTGAGTGTCTCAGTGTGGGCCCGATGAGTGTCTCAGTCAATGTTTCGCCGAGTGGGCCCGGTGAGTGTCTCAGTGCGTGGGCCCGATGAGTGTCTCAGTGAGTGTTCCGCCGAGTGGGCCCGGTGAGTGTCTCAGTGTGTGGGCCCGATGAGTGTCTCAGTGAGTGTCCCACCGAGTGGGCCCGGTGAGTATCTCAGTGGGTGGGCCCGATGAGTGTCTCAGTGAGTGTCCCACCGAGTGGGCCCGGTGAGTATCTCAGTGTGTGGGCCCGATGAGTGTCCCAGTGAGTGTCCCACCGAGTGGGCCCGGTGAGTATCTCAGTGTGTGGGCCCGATGAGTGTCTCAGTGAGTGTCCCACCGAGTGGGCCCGGTAAGTATCTCAGTGTGGGCCCGATGAGTGTCTCAGCGAGTGCCCACCGAGTGGGCTCGGTGAGTATCTCAGTGTGTGGGCCCGGTGAGTGTCTCAGTGAGTGTCCCACCGAGTGGGCCCGGTGAGTGTCTCAGTGAGTGGGCCCGGTGAGTGTCTCAGTGAGTGGGCTCGGTGAGTGTCCGAGTTAGAGTCACTTGCAGCCCCAGGCTACCGTTGTGCCGCCGACAGTTGAGCAGCCCTGGAGTCGTCTTCAGTCGCGCTGCCAGGGCGACTACGGCCGTTTCAGGGATACGGGAAGCCTAACCGGAGGCGGTCTTCCA
The DNA here is from genome assembly GCA_034440635.1 of Lepas anatifera. Lineage (NCBI taxonomy): Eukaryota > Metazoa > Arthropoda > Thecostraca > Lepadidae > Lepas > Lepas anatifera. Next base: position 260,823 of record JAOTON010000462.1, on the reverse strand, counting down.
GGGAGGCATTGACCAGTTTGTCGCACTGCTGATTAAACCGACCGGATGAGTGCCGGTCCTGGGTCACTAGGCAGTGACAGTGCATAAGAGTCCGTGTGTAAGGCGGTGTTTACCCTCTGACCGCCAGGGCGCTCAATAAAACGGCCATAAACGTAGCCGCCTGGGGGCTCTCGAGTCAGGTAGTGCCGCCGAGTTGCCGGGCAAAGGTACCAATGGCATAAGTACGCACACAAAGGTATTTCAGCTAACTTACATAGTGGGCAAAGTTTGCATACCACAAATACATAGGAAAAAGTACGTACAGACAAAATACGTAAGGAAATGTACGTAGGGCTTAAGACCGTAAGCAAAAAAGCACATAGGAAAAATTACGCACAAAAAAACAAGAAGCACGTAGGAAATAATACATGAGCGAAATGGACAATCCCAGAAAAGATCGACCAAGACGTACACCACCACCCCTTTGGATTCGCTCAAACTTTGTAGCTGAGCCTGCCCATGAGCCCCACTGTGTTCGCTGGATTTCTCTTGTTCGGGGTCAACTAGGTCACGAGATAGAGGTCACGGAAATTCTGAGGTCAGATGTCAAGTTGGGGCATATTCTGAGCTTCATCTCATATACAAATTATATAAACTTAAAACAGTTTTATAACGTTGAAAATGGATAAATTAAAGTCGTCATAGGGCAATTGAACAAAAGTCCGATACTGGACCGGACATGACATTTGACTGGATGCCCGTGTCTGCGCCACGTACAGGTGACCGAACTGTGTCTGCGCCGGTGTCTGAGGGCATCAGATGGGGGCGCAGCCCGGCCCCACCTGCTATCACAGATGTTTCAAATTGATCGGCGCTGGCTCGTGACGCAGGGTCGGAGGGGTCCGCCATCACCGGGGACGTGGTGTGAGACGCAGTGGGTGGCTGTGAGTCTCCGACACCCATTAGGTTAAGTTAATTAGATCAAGTCCAGATACTAGAGCTGGCGATGGCGATAGCCTGCCTGTTTTAACCCTCTGACGACTCCGTGCTGCAGATTTCACATCCAAATAGGTGCCGCTCAAGTCCATCAGACTAACGACTAAGCTATGTGGTCGCGAACAGGCCCTTGGAAGCCCGACAGGCTTGTGGTCGGCGAAAAGAGGTTTTTCCACCTTAATTTTATTTCTGGGGAAGCCATTGCCAGGTGATTTCCCTCCTGGTGTCTGTCCTAGTTTTCCCTTGTCGTCAATATCGGAAGCTTCGGCTTCGCGGCGATTGCTTGTGCACTGCTTCAGCTTACAGTCGTATACAATGCACCATCGCGAGCAGGCTGTCGAGGTCAGAGCCGATATTGCTCTCAGCCATCTATTATTTTACACCTAAACCCTTGTAAGTGGTCAGAGACTCTAGTTATCGGTACCATCACAACATTATTCGCGACCGATTAAAGAAAATGTGGCAGCTTGGTCGAATGCTGGAATTTAGTGTAATTGGGGTACTTTTAGCCGAAAATCATGGAATTGTCCACGATTTCTCTAAAAATGTACAATAAGCTCTAGATTGTGATTTTTAAAATGCACCTCTAGGGAAAAAATAATTACCTGCCTGTGGATGATGTCATGATCTGGCAACCACCACCATATTCCAGAGGCTTCAAGGTCTTCGATTGGCTGATACCGTGACGTCAGCATATGTCGTCACAGCAACAGCCACATGAGGGGTATCATTTCAGCTGGTTTTTAGCTTTTCTCTCCGGAAGTATTGAGTTTCAAGCCAAATGATATATGGAGTACCGGATTTTCCGGCATGCCCTATGATTTGGCTATCTCAGTTAAAATCACGTTATAAAGGTGCCACATTCCCTTTAATCCAAAAATGGCCACGATTCTGATTCACGGGATGTACAGAGACCGAAGTAATTAGCCTTGTATCCTCGTCTTCGGGTGCCTACCAAAGACCGCCTGAACAGTGAACACCCATTACCGCGACAGTCTACCCTAGACAGCCTGAACAGTGAACACCCATCACTGCGACAGTCTACCATAGACGGCCTGAACAGTGAACATCCATCACCGCGACGGTCTACCATAGACCGTCTGGGGGCAGCCATCACCGCGACAGTCTACCAAAGACAGCCTGGGGGCAGCCATCACCGCGACAGTCTACCATAGACAGCCTGGGGGCAGCCATCACCGCGACAGTCTACCATAGACAGCCTGGGGGCAGCCATCACCGCGACAGTCTACCATAGACAGCCTGGGGGCAGCCATCACCGCGACAGTCTACCATAGACAGCCTGGGGGCAGCCATCACCGCGACAGTCTACCATAGACAGCCTGGGGGCAGCCATCACCGCGACAGTCTACCATAGACAGCCTGGGGGCAGCCATCACCGCGACAGTCTACCATAGACAGCCTGGGGGCAGCCATCACCGCGACAGTCTACCATAGACAGCCTGGGGGCAGCCATCACCGCGACAGTCTACCATAGACAGCCTGGGGGCAGCCATCACCGCGACAGTCTACCATAGACAGCCTGGGGGCAGCCATCACCGCGACAGTCTACCATAGACAGCCTGGGGGCAGCCATCACCGCGACAGTCTACCATAGACAGCCTGGGGGCAGCCATCACCGCGACAGTCTACCATAGACAGCCTGGGGGCAGCCATCACCGCGACAGTCTACCATAGACAGCCTGGGGTCAGCCATCACCGCGACAGTCTACCATAGACAGCCTGGGGGCAGCCATCACCGCGACAGTCTACCATAGACAGCCTGGGGGCAGCCATCACCGCGACAGTCTACCATAGACAGCCTGGGGGCAGCCATCACCGCGACAGTCTACCATAGACAGCCTGGGGGCAGCCATCACCGCGACAGTCTACCATAGACAGCCTGGGGGCAGCCATCACCGCGACAGTCTACCATAGACAGCCTGAGGGCAGCCATCACCGCGACAGTCTACCATAGACAGCCTGGGGGCAGCCATCACCGCGACAGTCTACCATAGACAGCCTGAGGGCAGCCATCACCGCGACAGTCTACCATAGACAGCCTGGGGGCAGCCATCACCGCGACAGTCTACCATAGACAGCCTGGGGGCAGCCATCACCGCGACAGTCTACCATAGACAGCCTGGGGGCAGCCATCACCGCGACAGTCTACCATAGACAGCCTGGGGGCAGCCATCACCGCGACAGTCTACCATAGACAGCCTGGAGGCAGCCATCACCGCGACAGTCTACCATAGACAGCCTGGGGGCAGCCATCACCGCGACAGTCTACCATAGACAGCCTGGGGGCAGCCATCACCGCGACAGTCTACCATAGACAGCCTGGTGACAGCCACCACCGCGACAGTCTACCATAGACAGCCTGGGGCAGCCATCACCGCGACAGTCTACCATAGACAGCCTGGGGGCAGCCATCACCGCGACAGTCTACCATAGACAGCCTGGGGGCAGCCATCACCGCGACAGTCTACCATAGACAGCCTGGGGGCAGCCATCACCGCGACAGTCTACCATAGACAGCCTGGGGGCAGCCATCACCGCGACAGTCTACCATAGACAGCCTGGTGACAGCCACCACCGGACTAGACTGAGACCGCCGCCAGCGCCGCCGCCGGCTCAGTCGACCAACACCGTAAAATGTGGGCTATGAAGAGAGCGGACCGTGCTTTTATCTCGCCGGCTACCGCCGTGTTGGAGATACTAGCTCTTACTTCCGGCGTTGGCTGGGCTGGAACCCGGATTGGAGCCTGATCGTGACGGTTTAATGGGTCATTCCTACGTTATGGATTAATAGGTGACTCTGTGCTCTCCGACTGACGCTAGCAACTGCCTGCCAGATATAGTGTTCAAATGCATTCAGTTTCGGATTTATTGGTTCGGATGTGAAGCAACAGCAATTCCGTTAGAAAGCACCCAGCGTTGATGACTACACTAACTCCGACCTTTTCCACGTAAAGCGTTATCCGGGATAGATCATGTTCTGGTGAAGGAATTAATGCCGAGTCGATAACAACAGTTTTTGAGATACCCAGCCTGTCAATTTTTCATGTGCATAAAGCTTTCGAAGCTGGCAGCTGACTTCACGCTGCGAGGAGTCGCATGTATCATGCCAGGATGGATAAAAACGAGTGGACCAGAAGAAATTGGTTGGTGACAACTGTGATAACTTATCGAGCGAGACTGCTCTAAAGAGAAATTCACACCGAAAACGTTCGAAAGTAAACAGTTTTGTCTTGCCTGACCTTTTAAACGGCGCTTCAGAGGTTTACAGTTATTCTGAAAAGGTGCTTTATCTGTCAGCCTAAATACGCTTAGGTTTCATCTGTAGGAGTGTTGATCTGTAACACTAGGTGCGCAGCCTGGGTCCCCCAAGACCAAATCTGAGGGGTTCCGAGAACAATATTTCGGGCCTCCGGGACCAACTCCTGGTGCCTGTTCCTGGCGACAAATTCCTGGGGGCCCAGAGACAAACCCTTGTCGGCCCCTGAGACCAACTCTTAGGGGTTCTCAGACCAATATTTGGAAGCATCCCGATACCAACTCTTGGAGGCTCTCCAAAGCAAACTTTTGGGGACTCCCGAGACCAACTCTTGAGGGCCCCCAAACCATCTCTTGGGTCCCAGACCAACTCCTGGAGGCCTCAGGCCAAGTTCTGGACCCCAAACCAACTCTTAGGATCCCCTGGACCAACATTAGGGCGGCGTTGGCTCAATTCTTTATAAAATGAGCTCTTTGGTGAAAAATTTGGAAGAAATTTGCAGCTTCAGACTCAGATTCAGATGTATTTCATCATTGATCCACAGCGTAATGGCTTTTCACAATGACACGTCGTGATTTAAAATATGGAAGTTATGCACTAAATGATGTGGGAATAAGAGCATTCAACGCACATTAAATAATCAGAACTCAAAGAGAATTAAAACACACGCATACGTCAGACTAGATAACAAATGTTCAGACGCAGTTTTTCAATATCCGCGCTACTCCACTACGTATTCATTAAAGCACTTCGCAACGCATGTCTAAATGACCTATTCTTATCAACCTCAATCTCATTAATTAGCTTAGCTCCGCGGTACACAGTCGTCTCCGTCCTGATGCAAGGCAAGGGAAGCTTCCGGGATCGCCTAGTGTCATGGCCGTGTGTGTTGTGCGCAGGCTTTTCGATGGTACCGGCAATATAGGACGGCTCTTCTGTCCCAACAGCGCGGAACACAGCGCACAGAGTGCGGCATTTCACCCGTTGTTGACATTGAGCCACCGTAGTTCGCGAATAACGTGTGAGCTATGGTCTGTTTTTCGTTTCCCTGTTACCACCCTGGCGCCGAAGTTAATTATTTTTTAATGCGACGTGTTTGAGTTGAGTTGCAGGATCCGTAAATACCCATGCAATATCTCACAATAGAACTCACAAGTCCCTGGATAATTTGTGCCAAAACTTTTTTGGGATGGTATGCCTTGAATGAATGAGTGCAATCAGCAAGCCTGTTCATTTCTGCTAAACACTGTCCACATGGGCTTGAAAACTGAGATGCCCATCCATGACCCAACCGAGATTTTTGATAATTCGTGAATCGGCGACGACAGAGCCAGATAATTCTAAGTTCGCGGCTGGCAGTGAACCCAGCGTTTGGGGAGTAGCTAGCACCAGTAACTGAGGTTTTCGGCGTTTGGTTTCATTTGGTTATGACAGAACCATTGAAGCAGCGACTCCAGTGCGTCCTCCAGGCACCTAGTGAGAGTTTGCGACTTTCTTTACGCCCAGAATTCAATACCTGACAGTCATCTGCATAGCAAACGATCGTGACATTTTTGTCCAAGAAGAGGCCTAAATATTGGAGAACAGGAGAAAGAGCACGCAAGAGAGGCTTCCGCCCTGGAAAATTGACATGCCAGGTGAATTGTTTTTTAATCCAGATGTGATTGTTTGTCCATTCTGTGTCCGTATTTGCACCTGCTGTGTGTGACCGGAAAGATAAGAAGAGAACCACTCAGTTTCGATGCTAAATTGAGTCATTTTTTCAAGTAATTTAGTATGCGGTACGACATCGGAACATTTGGACAAATCAAGGAGCACAATAATAGAAATCTCGCCACTGTCCATTGCTCTTAGAACCTTGTCGGTTCTACATTCAGTGCTGATTAAGTGGAATGGAATTTTCGGCAGCCGTGTTGGGCATCAGATAGTAAATGGTTTGATCCAAGATACTCAGTCAGCTGATTTTGAACTACTTTTTCAGTGACTTTCATGATTGTTGGTAGTGGCGAAATGGGACGAGTCTCTGCTAGGTTTGTGGACACTTTGCCTTTTGGTATCGGGGAGACTAAAGCGTGTTTCCCATGCTGCCGGTACTAAACTTGTGATTAAACTGGAATTTATAACATCTAGCAACAAGTGTCCGATAGAATTGAAATTGTTTTGGTGATGGCAATGCTAAGTCCATCACTGGTCCGGAGTGTCGATCCGGAGTGTTTCATCGTCTGCATTATATCACTCAGTGGGGGCTTATCTATGCTTGTGGCTTTGAATGCTGTGGTGGTGCCGCGCGGCAGACGAACTGGTACCGTATGTGTGGAGGCAGGTATAGCTCTAACAGTTACAGGTCCGACAGACACGTGGTAGTCGTTCAGTGCATCGGGAGTAGCTGCGGGTGGCTGTGACCTGGCCTGCTCTCGGCCTATTACGGGCTCCAAACCGTGCCAGGCGGCATCACGCCCCCTCTTCCTAATTTCCGACGCACAAAATTCGCGCCTATCCGACCGTCCTGCAGCTTTCCACTCACGTTTAACACACGCCCCACCGGGGTCCCTGGCATGACGCGCCCCGCTGGGGGGGCGTTTTTCGCCCCCCTCCGTATCTCACTCCCTATGAAAGTTAAAGGAAAATTACGGGCGGTGTTCAAAAGCTCTTGACAAGACAAATACATTTTGTACTAAAAATTTTTATGTCAGGTGAATATTCAGGTCAGCACAGGTCAAAGAAGGTTCCATAGGCTTACAGCAGAGTAGTGTACGTTTCTCTCTTAGATCTGCCCTCAGGGGAGCTAGAGAAAAACTTTATAAATCATTGGATTCCTCTCATCGCGGCGAATCGAATGATGTATAATATGACCTTGCTAGGTGAAATAGTGAAAATGACCTGACCTCGAGCTTGGTCAGGGTCACAGAGTGACCTGGTATAGTCATGCTGCATATCAATTGACTCCCCGTGACAATATAAGCACAATACAAGCAAAATGGGAGCTTTATCTCAATTCAGTGAGAAGTTATTGGCAAAACAATCACTCTATGCTCCAGTGACCTGGCATAACCTTTGAGAGGTCAAATACTCAAAAATCAACTTTATGGTCAAGATCATGGCAAGAATAGACGGTTTGAGGATTTTCAGCGTTACCCATCCAGTATTTACTAAAAACGAGCCCATTCTATATTTCAACGTAGACTTATAATGGAGTGACCAAAAAATTGACCCCACCTTAGGTCAACAATATCAAAATTCTGAGATAGCAGATTTGTAGAACCTAATGACCTTATCATATTGTGGAAGTTTCGAACTGATCAGTTCGCTGATATTCCCTTGGGTGCCGCTTTAAACGTGATTTTAGGTTTTGAGGTCGGGTCACTTGACCTTGAATAGCTCCTTGACCTGACTTGACCTCAACTCAAAAATTTGGTCAGATGTGTAAAATTGACCAGGGATAACGTACTGTAAGTTTCGTTGTTCTGCGTTTCTTCGTTTTTTAGCTATCTGGGGAAAAACAGGAGGGGGGCGAATTTCACCCCCCCCAGCGGGGCGCGTGTTAAGCCTCTTGTACTCATCACCGCTCCTAGAGGATAATTCTCCCTGTCGTTGGATCAGTAATTGATGCGTCGAATGGCACAATGTTATTTGGCCTGTTTCCCTTAGCTTATGAAGGCTTATGAATGGCAGCATGATCTAACACCTAAAAAAATGTTTGTCGAAAGAAATCCCATTTCAGGTCTGGTCTCCCATACAGATAAAACGGGGACCAGTAGATTTCAAATACGCAGCGTGTCACTGAAGGCACGTCGACTTTTCCGAGGCATTGTTTTTCTATCAAGGCTGCCGATATTTGTCGATTTGATTTTCCCTTCAAGATTATGCGAGTGAAATCGTGTGGGCTGACGTACTGGCGTCAGGTAACACCACACATACATATCAGGTCAGGGCAGTTGTGGAAATAACATCCAACACACTATGAGCAGGTCTATACGTTGAGCGTGATGTGTTCGTTATGGTACAACCATAAATCCAAAACAGTTCTAACAATATAGGCTTTGCGTTACATTTGCCTAGCATATGCAACACTTGAAGTGGCCAGTGATGATAAGCTTTGCCCGTCGGTGATTCGCCAACATGTACTGTAGTTGATTCTCAATCATCGAGGTCCAGGGCAATTTGCTGACCAGTATTGACAGGAACACCATATACAGACGCTATGACATATCTATGGGTTTTGGATGCCTTAAAAGCTGCCCAAATTATCTCTAAATTCTAGCCAAACAATCCCGTAAAAGGTGTGGTTAATAACTCGCCTTCAAGTGATCCACGTATAAGCAGAGCAACACCGCCGCGCCTTTTAGGCAATTTGAGAGTAGCTGGACGATCTTTTCTATATAAGCGATATCCGTGAACCGTTACTGGTTGATCTGGAATGTTATTTTCCAGCCAGTTTTCACACTTGTGTTGTTGTAACGAAAGCACGTCAAAGCCATAAGCCCCGGAGATCTCAGATCTTAACTCCGGCAAAAGTCGAAAGGGGTTCTTTCACGAAGGGAAATATTGGCCACGGTGGAAGGCGAGCGGGGCTTACGTGCGGCGTTGCCGCTGCGGCTTTTTCCAATTGGACCAAAGGTACGGTAGAAACGCACTAAAACCTACCCAAAATGCAGCCAGGGGGCATTAGTGTGTACAGAAAAAGAGTGCAATCACCAGAAGCAGACCCAGGATGTTCCGATGACGGCGGGGCCACATGCTCAAAAACACTATGTGCACCAGGTAGCGCCACTCTCTGGCGGAAAAGCCTCTCAGGTGGGCGCCAAGCCCTAGCGCGGGGCCGCCAATACTCACATCCTGCAGGACGGTGAGGGGGCGAACTTTCAGAGGGATACGCCGTGCAAATCTCAGAGAGAGGGGGCAGCAAGGTTCGATGGGGCCAGGAGGGGGTGCAAGTGTCCCTTTGCCCCCTGAATCAGTCTATATTAATAACCAAATGTAGATGAAGGGGCGGCTGAGTGGGCTCAAGCCCCCTCCCTCCCCGCCGCAGAAATATCAGAATATCGTCGAATCGGAGAATATATATATATATATATATATATATATATATATATATATATATATATATATATATATATATATATATATAAAAGTCGTCGACGTATCGAACCCAGAAACTATCCCGCCCCATGATTTCTTGGCATTTTTCTTGCTCTAGACGCTCTATGTATAAGCATGCGGCTACTGGGCTCAGGGGAGATCCCATAGCAAGTCCCCTATGTTGTACATACTCATTACCTTCAAAAGTAAATGAACCAAAGTGCATGCACAACGTTACCAGCCCCATGAAGTGTGATTTAGATAATGGAAGCGTATTTACATCGATCACGTCAACAGCGGATTTGATAGCTTTTAATGCTCCATCTATCGGCACATTTGTAAATAGAGATATTACATCAAGGCTTGCAAGTTTCATATTATTTATGTTTACGCCCTTCAGCCTATCCATGAGTTCTGATGTGTTCCTCAAATGGGTCACACTTATCAATCCACTTGATATTTTTATAGCAGTTCCCAAAAACATGAATCTAGAAAAAAATTAACGAAGCTCAACAATGTCGACTAACATATACAATTCACCTTAGAGAAAGAAAGTGAGATTCCTTTAGCATTCCTAGATACTGTGGTCATTAAGACTGATAATGGACTGAAATGTAAGGTTCACAGAAAACCAACAAACAAAGAGGATTACATTCATTATTTTTCTGGACATTGTGAAAAACAAAAAGCGGCATAGTGATCGGCTTCTTTGTACGAGCGTTTAGGATTTGCAGTCCAGAATATCTACAGGCCGAAATAGATAATATCTTCAAACGATTTGAAACACTTAAATATCCCCAAGGGTGGCTGTTCATGCTCAAACAAAAGGCAGAGAAGATATAGAAAGAAAAACACGTCAAGAAAAAACCCGATTTGAAACCAGACCGCTACGTATCCATTCCGAACTCGAAAGCAGCTACTACGATTTCAAATTTCTTAGCTGTTGGCCCCAGGCCCCCACTAGGGCACAAAAAGTTCATTTAAGTCCAAAACGATCAGGGTTGAATATAGGGATAATCTCAGGAGCCAAGATTGGAGAAATTCTAAAACATAAAGAAAGGGTTACTTCTGAAAATAACATAGTTTACAGCATTCCATGTGCTGGATGTTCAAAATCTTTTATAGGGGAAACGGGCAGAGGTTTGAAAACAAGGACTCAGGAACATAAGCGCGACATTAGATTTCATAGAACATCGAATGCGTTAGTAGTTAATATAGAGAAATGTGACCACTTACCAAAATTCGATAGCTCTGAAGTTTTAGGCGAAACAAAAAAACAAGCAGATTAGGAAAACACTCGAAGCGGCCTTCATTTGAGTTCTTCCGAACACTAACCTTCGGTCAGGTTTTGTAAGTTGGGCGTCTTGGGGGGCAAAACTAGCTATAAAAGAAAAAAACATAAGACATTAAGCACGAGAACTTGAGAAGAAAATAAATGAAAATCAAAACCATGCCCTGTTGAATCAATATGAAATATTGTGTCCTGCTGTGAGCTGAACTTTGTAATTTTGTATTGATATTTTTGTGATTATGTACCTACACTGATGAAGCTGTACAAAAGTGAAACGTCTGTAAACTAAATATAACTTAAATAACTTTTTTTGTGTTCACCTATATCACATACAAAATTATATTTCCGTCGATGTTTTCGTTGATCTGAAAAGTTTGATGACCTCTATATCGTGACCTCTTTGACCTTGGGACCAGAAAATAGGCTGAAACTTGTCTTTTGTATAGAGGTCCTTGGGTACAAAATTTAGTGGAAATCAGAGGGGTGATGGTGAACTCGCCTGTACGATTTGTCCTGGAATGACCCCTATATTTGACTGAATGTGAGACATATGACACGCGTGTTCAGACACCTTTACACCTGAGAATGATGGTACAGAACACAGAAGTGTGTTCACACACCTGAGAACGGGGATGCAGTGCGCACGGACAGTTTGTGACCAGGGTGATTGGGGTGAAATGCATAAAATTCTGCTTAGATCATTGGGAGTGGAGGTATACTGCGCATGGGATTGAATGTAGAAAATGGCAGAAGTGTGCTAAGGCTTATGACAACTGGAGTAAAAAAGAGATGCAGTGCACAGGGGCGTGCGCAGACCACCAACAACGGGGGTGCAGTTGAACGCCTGATTTTGTAGAGTTCATCAAACTCATCTGAACTGGAAGGAGGCTTTTGGACAGCACCGAGGCCATTGGCTATTCCAGAAGAGTGTCTATATTAACACATCAACAACCAATCAGCGTCTGTATCAACACATCAAAAACCAATCAGTGTCTGTACCAACTCATCGATAACCAATCGGTGTCTGTATCAACTCATCGATAACCAATCGGTGTCTGTACCAACTCATCGATAACCAATCGGTGTCTGTACCAACTCATCGATAACCAATCGGTGTCTGTATCAACTCATCGATAACCAATCGGTGTCTGTACTAACTCATCGATAACCAATCGGTGTCTGTATCAACTCATCGATAACCAATCGGTGTCTGTACTAACTCATCGATAACCAATCGGTGTCTGTATCAACTCATCGATAACCAATCGGTGTCTGTACCAACTCATCGATAACCAATCGGTGTCTGTACCAACTCATCGATAACCAATCGGTGTCTGTATCAACCATCGATAACCAATCGTTGCGTACTAACCATCGATAACCAATCGGTGTCTGTATCAACTCATCGATAACCAATCGGTGTCTGTACTAACTCATCGATAACCAATCGGTGTCTGTATCAACTCATCGATAACAAATCGGTGCTGTACTAACTCATCGATAACCAGTCGGTGTCTGTATCAACTCATCGATAACCAATCGGTGTCTGTACCAACTCATCGATAACCAATCGGTGTCTGTACTAACTCATCGATAACCAATCGGTGTTGATACAAGCCCATGAAAAAACAATTAGCGTCCATATCAACCCATCAAAAAACCAGCCAGTCGTGTCTGCATCAGCTCACCGAGAACCAATCAGCGTCTACATCAGCTCACCGAAAACCAATCAGCGTCTACATCAACTCATCGAAAACCAATCGGGGTCTATATCATCCCGTCGAAAAACAATCAGGGCATGTATAATTTCACCGAAAACCAATCGGGGTCTTTATTATCCCATCGACAACCAATCAGGGTATATATAATTCCACCGAAAACCAATCCTTCCAGCGGAGCCTATATCAACCCATCGAAAACCAGCCATGTGAAGTCCTTGGTGGCCGCGCCCCACAGAGCGGCGCGGCGGGCGGCTGTGCCGCACCTGCAGCCCAGCTCGTCCCCCCCTCAACACCAGCGCTGGAGCCGGTGGACATGGCAACGGCGCGCAGGTGCCTTCAGTGTCCGCCCGGCCAGCAGCCGACGGAGCCGACTCTGATGTCACACGTGCCCCGCTGGGCTCCCTGCCATTAAACCATTGTCACCAGTTAATTAATACATTTGTCAACAATCATTTCACATGTGGGGCATTCCACGACATTTCAGCACACCGGATAGTCAATTTTACACCCTCATGTCTTTGATTTTTTCAAACTTTGTCGATGAGGTTAACGGCAGCCCAGAACGTGTATGTGGCATTTTTAGGTCGCAAGGTACAACGATTCAGAAGCTATTGCCTCTGGAAATTCTACACTCTGTCGACGCAGCAGTTTCTTCTATGACAATTTTATTCAATTAAAACAGTGATAAATGGGCGAAAATTAGGTATCAACTTGTTTGAAATGAGCCAGTGAAAGCAACAGTGACAATTTTAAAACATTTTATATTGAATGAAAAAAGTTGTAATTATTCAAAACATTTAGGTATATCTAAAAATATTTTCTGCAGCGTTAATTTGAAAACAGACAGAAACAAGTTAAATAGCATGTTTCAGATTATTAACATCAAGAATAAAAACCATGGGTATTTGCTTCTAAACACGCAGCAAAACAAGCAGCGCATACCGTAGGTGCGCGCCGTGGGCACACCTTGCGCGGTCAGCAAGGCACGTTTGCTTCTCACTATACGTAACACGCAGTGACCCTGACCTGAAAATGCTCGCCGGTGGAGCAAGGAGCTGAGTGTTGACCGAAGACCTGTGTTTAATACCAATTATGTCGTCTTTTCACTTTTCACTTTAGTTAAAACATGCGTTCTTGAGCACTTATTTAAACACTGACGCAGAGGTAAGGAAGAGAACATCTCACAGTAATGAGGTAAATAGTAGAAGCTGTGTGTATTTACTTCTAAGGATAAAAACCAACGACATATACCATGTTTAAGGGCCGTTGGCTCGCCCTGCGCAGTGCGCAGCGCTGGCTCGCCTCTTCTTCTCCCTGATCCGTCCTGAACCTGACCTGAAGTCGATAGTTGATAGAGCAAGTAGGTAGTCAGTGACAAAGAAATATGTTTTACCGATAGGAATTATCTTTTCACTTCTGTTTGAATATTGGACATTTGTTGCCGTTTTACAATCGTTAGGTATCGCACGACGGTATAAAGCAGAAATAGAAATGGCTACCCATTTACAGAGTGAGAAAATGATTGCATTCGGGATTAGCTACTTAACTATCGAAATCATAAATTGTAACGGTTTTCAGTTACGGAGAACTACTAAACCATCTTTGACCATCGTTTTTCGTGAGAAATACATGGCCCTATATGTGCCATGACTAGTGATCAATAAACGCACAATTTCAGTCATTAAAACGAGTTATCAGTTTATCAAGAGAGCACCTGTACTTGTAAAAAATGCTTCATCTTTCTTCCAAGTGGTCTCATATAGGTCAGAAATCGCACTGTCCTACTCTTGTCATACCACATTTCAGCTTTCTGCTATATGACTACCACATTTCACTAGTTCACGCACAGGAGCCATTCTCCTATCCTGACCAATTGAAAATAGAAATAAAGGAAGAAGGTAGATTCCCACATGGTTTTGAATTTTATGTGCTTATCTTGCCGTTTCACCTTCCCACATATATTTTTGAGCTTGGAGTCCGGTTTATAGTGTTTATATTGGGGAGCAATTAGTTTTGCGGCGTAATGGTTTGGCTTGGATTAACAGAAATATAAAAGCATCTAGATTTCCTAGAACTCAGACAGGATAGATGCACACTGTCTGTGATTCTTTTCAATGCGTTTCCGACATTTTCTTGCTAATATTTGCCACATGTCCATGTGGCCACATGTCCATGTCCATGGCAAAACGATGTTTATCATATTTGACAACAAAATCCACTTTACAATCTCTCTTCCTAAGTCGGAAAAATGAACAAATATAGTTTATGTTAGGCTGGTAGATCCTCCCAAGCGTATTTAATTTTTCCACGATCTGGTGGCAGTTTACAGTTTTTCTTAGGAGATGCCGAAGAAAATCGTAAACAGAATATGTAAACCCCTCAATGTCTCAGATATCTCGCCAGAAAAGCACCTTACTTTTTCTTAAATAAGTACCCTTCCACTTCAATTTCCAGAGTCACAATTGCAAATACCCGCTATACCGAACTCTGCATCCTGAGGCTTTTAGGAACAAATTCCAAGCGAAATCAAACCTAAGCTTTGGGCTGTAGCAACTTTCCCATCGTTTCAGAATTAGAATTTGACATCGCAGGCGGCCATTATGTGGACGGCGAGGTACGGCGGGAAAGGTTTCAGGTTCAGGAATTCGGACAATTGTTTCCTTCCCACGAGGGTAGGAGAAGGGGGAGTTAACAAGCAGCCCTCGTCATTTAAGGGAAAACAACTAAAAGTTATCGTTTAAATCATTATAATGCTGCTTTAAGAAATGTGTTGCGTACTTCACGAAATCGTTGGGCAGCTAGTGGCGAGTGCCTCGGCATTTGCTATGGCACTAGCTATTGTACGTGAGTTATTATGCCTTTGCAAACGATTACCCACAGTTGTAGGTTTTACATAATTGCTTTGAGACCAGCGTGTCTAGGTACTGGTGCCAGAGTTCAGATAAACACTGACGAAAACCTTTTCAGTCAACTTACAGGTGGAACTTTTCTTTATGCCTAGTTTTTTTAAGACAGTAATTACAATCATTGAACTAGGGAGAAAAAATACGATAAATGTATACAAAAAGTGTATTTGGTTGATCCCCTCCTTATTTCATCAGCGATCGGCTGGAAGTCAGGTTCACGGCGTCTGAAGGTATAGAGACAGGTGATCGTGCCCTCCGCACCGCGCGGCGTGAGCCAACGGCGCCTACCTGTGATATTTTCTGCCAGCTTTTTAATGATTAGAAGAAAATACCCACGATTTTTATTTTTAATCTTTATAGTTTGAGATATGCTCTTGTGCGTGCTACTGCCATTTTCAAATCCACGCTGAGGAACATATTTTTAAAACTACTTAGATTGTTTGATTTCTACAACCTTTTCAGTAAAAATAAAATATTTAAAACATCTCAACATTGTGTTTACCAGAGATGGCGGATTCCATTTTCGAGAAGGGGTGAAATATTTTCGGGAGGGGGCGCCTTCCTCCCCAGGGGGCGCCATCATCCCTTGGGGGGCGCCTTTGCTATCCAAGGGCGTTCTGCA
The DNA here is from genome assembly GCA_034440635.1 of Lepas anatifera. Lineage (NCBI taxonomy): Eukaryota > Metazoa > Arthropoda > Thecostraca > Lepadidae > Lepas > Lepas anatifera. Next base: position 244,952 of record JAOTON010000462.1, on the reverse strand, counting down.
GCTCTTTGGACTCGGCGTGGGAGGCCACTTGGGGTGGTTTATTTCTAATATTCCGAAAAATGAGTATTTTAGATTTCGCGTAAACTCAGTCGTATCGGATTGGTATCAGCAACAGAGCGGCATAGCCCAGGGTTCTGTGATTTCCATAGCCTTGTTTACAGTTATGACCAATGATATTGCAGACACTTCCCGCAAACATACGCCATGTACTTTTTGTTGAAGACTTCACAATATGGGTGAAAGCGTCTACTACAGCAGCTGCGCAGAGGCGGCTGCAGCTTGGCCTCGACATATTGCAGGAGCACACGTAATGGACTTAAATTTTCAAGTTAAAAAACAAAGTGTATGCACTTCTGTAATGACGTTGAGACTTTAAACCCGATGTTGTAAATTCGCGGAAATCCGATCGACGGTGTAGCGGAAACCAGATTTCGCGGGCTCACACTCGATAAACTTTCAGATGTGCCACACCTGAAGGAACTCCGCAAAACATGTTTCGATACGCTGAAAATACTGAAGGTGTTGACGAGGATGAGATACAGTGCGGATAGAGGAAATGCTTCTCATGCTATACACGTTATACGCTTATCGCTTATATATACGTTATACGCACGTGATACACTTATCGTTATAGGCTTCTTATGCTATACAGATCACTTATTCGTTCGAAGATCGAGTACGGCTGTGTTGTGTATGAGGCCGCTCCTTAGTCCGCGAAAAAGATTATCGATATGTCCATCATCACGCTATTAGAATAGTAACAGGGGCGTCCAAGCTTCACCCATGATGAACATGCTAGTGGAAATTAACGAAATACCACTACAAATGCGCAGTAAGATACTCGCTTTGCATTATGCCATTAAAATCAGTCACCAACACGCCCCACATACCAAACATTTTTTGGCGACGCCCACCTCTGTCAGATAGACAGTGACTCGCGTGTTGCAATCCGTCACCCGGGGGTGAGAGTCCATGCCTGGCTGGCAGAGACTGGTATCGACAGTGGCCCCTTCAGCTTTTTTCTACGGAAATCTCTAGTTCCAAGACAAATGATGTAAGGAGTACCGGGTTTTCCGACTTGCTTTACAACTTGGCTATCTCAGTTAAAATCACGATATAAAGGTGCCACATTCCCTTTAAACGCGCAAATCACTGCCAATAAACAAAAACACGTTATCAATTTATCAAGAGAGTACTTGGACACGTTGAAACTGTTTTATTTTTTATCCCAGTTGGTGCCATTTATGTCACAAATCACACGTGCCCATTCCTACCGTGATCTGTTTCGGCATTCAATCACGTGGCCACCAAAATTCTCTGAATACCTCTCGACATTTCACGCGCAAGAGCCCTTCTCCCATCCTGACGCATTGAAGAGTGTGTATAGACAAAGGGCGACGGAACTTGCCCACATACTTCATTCTGTGTTTATCTTAACGTTTCAGCTTTCCTTGTATCTCCTTGGGTCTACCATTTGGTTTAAAAATTATTTTTAGGAACAATGAATAATGTGGTTTAAAGTCCGGTTTGCATTGCCTACAATGTCAAAGCTTCTCCGCTGAGATAATTTTCTGGGATAGCGCACAGGCCAGTTTCACACTCGCTGCGATCATTTTCTATGTCCTCTCACCATTATCTTATGAATCTTGGCCACGTGGAAATGCAAAATGATGCTTATCATATTTGATATTCAAATAAACTTAAAGGGAATGTGGCACCTTGATCGAATCCTGGAATTTAGCGTAATTAGGCGTACTTTTAGCCAAAAAGAACGAAACCACTCATGGTTTCTCTGAAAAATGTACAATAAGCTCAATATTTTGATTTTTAAAATACTCCTCTAGGAAAATAAATAAAACCTGCCTGTCGATGATGTCATGATCTGGCAACCAGTACCATACTCATAACGCTTCAAGGGCTTCGATTGGCTGATGCTCATTGTGACGTCCGAATATGTCGTCACAGCAGCAGCTCACAACAATGGCCGCCTGGCGAGGGGTACATGAGGGGTACATTTCAGGTAGGCTTTAGCTTTTTTCTACGGAAATATCGAGTTCAAAGACAAATTATATAGAGAGTACCGGTTTTCCGACTTGCTTTACAACATGGCTATCTCAGTTAAAATCACGTTATAAAGGTGCCACATTCCCTTTAACAACTCCCCTTCACAAATAGAAAAATCTTCAGATATGACCTTTATATTCGGCTATTGCATCTTCCCAAGTGGCTTGCATTTCCCCAAGACCTAGTGGCAGTTACAGTTTTTCCAAGAGGTGCCGAAAAAAGTGTGGACTGAGCTGTTTAGCAATTCATGGTTTCAAATATCACGCCAAATAGTTATCTTACTTGGCTGGTACAAACTGTTCTGGCAGGGGGAGGGAGGGACAGAACGTTGTTAAAAATACGATCCACAAAAATGACGGCAACCGAAAACCGAACGCGAAGGATGCGATACCATAGGCGCCTTTTGGGTGAAAAGTTTAAGGTAAAAAGCGCCCTCTGAGGCTCCGCTCCCCCCCCCACTTACCAAAATTCTAGATCAGCCTATACGCGGGTCCAGGGGGCAAAGGAGGCAGATCCAGACCCCCTCGATTGATCCTCGGCACCCCCTGAAATCGTCACGGCGCCCCCCTTAAAGGTCGATGGCACACGCCTAAAATGGCGCTTCCCAACCTCCCCCAGGATGCGAAAATCGGTGCTCACCGATAGGATTTTGCGCCCGCCCACCTGATAGGTTTTTCCGGTCAAAAGTGCCGCCCCCTGCTCCGGATGGCGCCCCCAGGAAGGTGTCCCCTTCCGATTGGCTATCCTGGATCTGCCTATGGATCCGTCACCGTTTAAGAGCAAATAACTGTTACGTTGCCGGAACTGTCTTTGGCACTGAGAGGCATGGGTAACTCGCGCGCAAGTGGCAGTGATGGTATAACTTTGGAGATGCTGAGACTGACGTTTGCTGTCGTGGCCCCCCACCTGTTGCATGTTGTTAACAGCTCACTCCGAACAGGGGACGTGGTACGTCCCCTGAATGGAAGGAGGCTTGCGCTCTCCCACTGTTTAAGAAAGGTGACCGTCCAAACCCTGCAAATTTTAGGCCAATCTCGATCATAAGCGTTGTTGGAAAGCTATGCGAAAAATTAGTAAGTTTTCAACTTTCATCATATCTGGAGAGAAATCACATTTTGTGCACAACAGGCAACACAGTTTTCGCTCTGGGCACTCAACAGAAACAGCAATGCTCGAAACAGTAATTTACCTCACAGAAAACCGTGAGCTTGGCCCAAAAATATTTTTGATATTCTCAAACGACCTCACAACTCACTTGCCTTTCGGAAAACAAGTCATCTACGCCGATGATGTTCAGTTTTTGGATTCCAAAGCCTCTGCAGACCTAACGATTCTTAAACAAAGCGTCGAGCGGACACTTGAAACAGCCCTCAGTTGGTTCACTCAAAACCGCCTCAAAATTAACCCTACCAAAACTGAGCTTCTAGTGATTAAGCCTCTGCGTCTAAGAATGGGAGAAGACTTTGCGGTAAATTTTGGGCACGAACACAATCAAACCAGCGCCATTTACAAAAATCCTTGGAATTTACTTGGATTCTGCCCTTTCATGGCAAAAACAAATATCGCAAGTGACCCGTCGGTGTTTCAGCATACTCATTGGAATTTGAAATTGAGGCATAAAACTTCCTGCGAAACAAAAGAGCTCCTAATTCAGTCACTGGTCTTTACCCATATTCAGTATTATCTTCCTCTTTGGGGAGGATGCAATACCACCCAGAAAAACATAATTCAACAAATCATTAATTTTGGAGCGCGCATTGCTTCTGGGTTGCACTGCCGCGAACACGTATCGTCTACGTTGGAGGCACTGGGATGGATGAGGTTTGATGACATGTTGGAGGAGCGTGATGTGGCCATGGTGAGAAGGCTGTTAAGCACATCTGTCCCACCCTTGCTGGCCGAGAGCATGGTGCGTCGCTCTGACGTGTCAAGAAGGACCACGCGGGGAGCAGAGGCGGGCATGCTCGAGCTGTCCAGAGTAAGAACGGAGGCGGCCAGGCTAGGTTTTCGTTTCCCGGCAGTTAGCTCATGGAATAGCAAAATGGGAGCAGGTTGACTCGCACTGAGGGACGATGGTAAGAATGTGTAGTTTTTTTAGAGTTTTTAGCTGTCTGCTTTTTAGATGCCTTGTTTGTTTGACTTTTACTGTGTTCTGCTCCTTTGTACCCTGTATTTGACGCGAGGACTGAAAAGCCATGTAATGGAGACCTCAATAAAGCACTACTACTAATAATTCACAGGAAAAGCAGGAAAAATATCAAATATTAGCGGGGAGTGGTGCGACCAAGATAATTGATGATGCTAGCAAATTTTGTAATTATCTGAATAAAATCATTTGGCGGCCACGCAGGATTGGAAGGGCACTCCTGGCTTCCTATGAAATTAGCAGTGTGCAAAAAAATATTTCGTCAAGTCAATATCAAACTATCAATATTTAGTTTCAAACAGTCCACTGTTCACTACAGTGATACAAGAGTGCTCTGCCATTTTTCTGTGGGTTATGACAACCGGTAGGGGTCGTTTTAGCCTCAAATATGGCTTTTGTGGCATTTATTTGGCTATTTGGCCGCTCTGGTAGCTCAGTTGGTAGAGCGTTGGGCTCCGGCCCGGTGCTGAGAAGCATGCAGTCAGTGGCAGTGCATGTCCAGGCTTGGGATCGGTTCCCCTGCGACGCTCCGGCGCTCAATTGTTTGCCCGATGTTGGTCGGCTGGCAACGGATTGGCGAGAGGGTGACCTGAGCGGGGCGGCCGTCCCTGTGCTTTGTGGGAGGTTAAACTTTGGCTTCTAAATTAACCCTTCATTGTGGGCGTTGCTCGTTCGGGTGGTAGGTTCAGGGGTCTCCGTGACAAGTCCCTTGAGGACTTAAGTGAGATTCAGACTCCAGCAGCCATACTGGGAAGAAGTTGGACGAAATTTATAACAAAAATTTGGTGCAAATCAAATTTGACCATTTTAGCCCTTTTTCAAACCCGGTTTGGTCTTTTTCCGTGTAACAAAACTCGGGCAGCATCTCTAATCTTTAGAATATGGAATAACAAAAATTAGGAGACATTTTTTAACACTAGCACATCTAAATTCTATTAACGCCACCCCAACCCCATCCAAATGGGGTTTTGATCCCCTGAAGACACTATAATGGCCAGCACAAGAAATCCCCCCCTACTGAGTTTTCCTTATTTAATGCTCTGATTTTCTCTCCAGGGGGCGCCTTTCCTATCCAAGGGTGCCTTTTCTCTCGGGGAGGGGGCGCCTTTTGCTGTCCAGGGGTGCCTGGCTAACCAAGGGGCGCAAATTCTATCCCGGGGGCTGTTGCTCTTTTTTATAATAGGCTTCTCTGCCGTCCAGGGGTGCCTATGCTATCCAGAGGATATCTTCTGTCCATGGGGCGCTTCTGCTATCTGGGGCGCCTTTAGTATCAAAGGGCGTATTTGCTGTTTTGGGGGCACCTATACTATCCAGAGGGCGCCCCTGCTTTCCAGGGAGTGCCTTTGCTATTCAAGGGAGCTCATGATATCCAGAGGGGGTGCCTTTGCTCTATAGGGGGGCGCCTTTTGGTATACAGGAGTGCCTGTGCTTACCAGAGGGCGCCTGTGCTATCTAGGGGTGTCATCACTCCTCAAGTGGGAGCGCCTTTTGCTGTCCGGGGGCGCCTTTGCTGTCTAGGGGGCGCTTTGCTATCCAGCGGGGCGCCTTTACTCAAGGGGTGGGCGCCTTTTGCTGTCCAGGGCGCGGCTTTGATGTCAGGGGGCGCCATTCATATTTGAAAGTGTATTTTATTTTACACAGAGTGTGCTACCTCTTCAGGTAGGCAGTGTGTCTGATTTTCTCTTGACCGGCAGCGGGCGCCACCCAAATCCGTGGGAGGAGGGCGCCTCCCCGGACGAGGTCAAAACCAGTTGTGCAAAAATATACTTTTGTGCATCATAATTTTTTCAAGGTGTGCAACTGCACACCCTGTACCGCGGAATCCGCCGTCCCTGCCGCCGTTGTCTCCAGGGGGCGTCTTTTTCTCTCAGGAGGCACCTCTGCGCTCCAGGGGGCGCCTTTCCGATCCAAGGGCGCCTATGCTATCCAGGGGGGCGCCTTTTCTCTGTGGGGGCGCCTTTTGCTGTTCAGGACTGCCTGTGCTAACCAGGGGCGCATGTGATATCCAGGGGCGCCGTTTCTCTTCTTCGGAGGCGCCTCGGCTGTCCAGGAGGCGCCTACGCTATCCAAGGGCGCCTATGCTATCCAGAGTGGTGGCTTTACTCAAGGGAGCGCATTTTACTGTCCAGGGCGCGGCTTTGATGTCAGGGGGGCCATTCATATATGAAAATGTCTTTCTCATAGAGGATTCTACCTCTTCAGGTAGGCGGTGATTAGGCTTGATTTTCTCTGACCAGCCAGGGGCGCCGGCCGAGGCCGGGGGAGGGGCGCCTCCCTGGACCAAGCCATAAAGGGGTGCAAAAGATACTTTTACACCCCTTGAAAAAATCAAGTGGTGCAACTGCACCCTTTGCCCCCTGGAATCCTCCGTCCCTGGTGTTTACCGACTCATTTCAAACATTTTTCTATGTTATTTTACCCACTTATCGTTATTTTTTGAATCAATGGAATAGCTGTTGAAGAAATTGATATGCAGACAAGGTGTAAAATTGCCGGAGCCTATAAATCCCAAACCGTTTCATCCAGCAACCAAAAATGTGACAGGCGTGTTCTGACCTGCCAATACCCACTTACACAGAGTTCAAAGAAAGTCGGAGACGTGGAGATGTGAGGTCTGCGCTGAAATGTAGTGGAATGCCCCATGTAGGTACTGATTGATTAAGGCCTGCAATACAGGTCAACAGCATGGAATGTGTCAGCACTGCAGCGGAGACAGGTCCAGAATATCGATACCAATGACCTCTCCATATGTTAAATGGCCAAAAACTCAATTTTATGATCAGTATCGTGTTACGAATACGCGGTTTGGGGATTGTAAAGTTGATTTATCCAGTATTTACTGAAAACGAGCCCTTTCTATATTTGAACATAGACTTGTAATGAGGTGACCAAAAATTGACCCCATCCTAAGTCAACAACGTGAAAATTTTGAAATATTAAGTTTGTAGGCCCTAATGACCTTATCATATTGTGAAAATTTCAAACTGATCGGTTTGCAGATGTTTGGAGCTGCTTTAAACTCGAGATCTTAGTTTTGAGGTCGATTCGCTTAAACTTGAATGACTCTTAGACCTTAAATGACGTGACCTAAAATATTTGGTCAGAGGCTTGGAAATAATCAGGGATAAAGTGATGTAGGCGTGCTGTTCTGCGTCTCTTCGTTTCTCCGTTATGTGGGGAGAACTATGAAGGGGGAATTTCGGCACTCGCCCCAGCGGAGCCGGTGGGCCTCCCAGCCACCTTCGCCCTGGTGGGGGTGGGGGTGTTTGAACACACACCCCTCGAACTGGGCCCCTATGCGGGATAGCGAAAAAAACGCAAAAGCTGGATGATAGCTCACACAAGTTCATGAATAAACTATACTAGTCACTTTTTGGCTCAAATTAATATTTAGGTCATGACAGGTCAAAGAAGGTGGCATTTTGAGTAGAGTTTTTTGGCTCTGGCATCTGACAGAGTTGAGTTAGAATCATTTGTTAGACCCCATTCACTTCCTCTCGTCACGGTGAATCGAATGATGTATAATATGCCCATATTGAGGCAAAACACAAAAATGACCTGACCTTAGGTCAGGCCAAGGTCACTTTTTAATATAGCATAGCCAATATGCATATAAATCGACTCGCAATAGCAATCCAAACGCAATAATACCAAAATAAAAGCTGTATCATCATTTATTTTATTTTTATTTTATTTTATTTTATTAGGGCCACTCCCAACAGGCACACTTGCCCAATTACAGAGAGTATTGGCGTGAGTGTTTAAGGATCCTCTCCACCGGGTCAGATCGGACACGGAAGGTGGTTTCCCGCCGTGGGGATTGAACCCACGTTAATCCATGCTATCCGATCTGATAGACTGGCAACGAAGCCACTAGGCCACCCCGGCCCCCACTAGGCCACCCCGGCCCCCATGCAAAGTTATTGACCTAAGTCTTAAAACTGATTGAGCATCCCCAGATGACCCCTCACAGGTCACAGGTCAAAAATTGCAACATGAAACTAGGCCCCGTTACATAATTTTTTTTAGAAATGCGACGTATTTTACACCACATTGACCTGCGACGTTACACCGTACTCAGAATCACGTTTCATAAAGAGTGGCGACATTCACGCAAAAGCGGAGTAAATATGAAATGCAGCGTGAAATTACGCCCAATTCAAGAATGAAATTCCTTCTTCCAAATATAACATATAGATGCTTTATTAGCATAAAAGGGCATGTATATTTTTAATTAATTAGTTGAAAAATTATTGTACTTATTTGCTCTTACTCGCTTATTAAAATTCTCTTGAATTTTTAAAAATACTGCAGAGGAAGACTCGCTAATAGCAGACGCAATAAATATACGACGCTTTTTTTGGCAATATCCCTGCTTTGCAGTCTGCTTGCTGTGACAAGTAAGGTAGTTATTGTGTTATTGTTAAAGGGAATGTGGCACCTTATTAACATGATTTTAACTGAGATAGCCAAGTTGTAAAGCAAGTCGGAACAACCCGGTACTCCATATATCATTTGTCTTGGAACTCGATATTTCCGTAGAAAAAAACTTAAAACCTACCTGACACCTACCCCTCATCTACCCCTCGCCGGTCGACCATTGTTCTGAGCTGCTGGTGTGACGACATATGCTGACGTCACAATGAGCATCAGCCAATCGAAGCTCTTGAAGCATTTCAAGTATGGTAGTGGTTTCCAGATCATGACATCATCCACAGGCAGATATTTATTTATTTTCCTAGAAGAGTATTTTTAAAAACAAAATATTGAGCTTATTGAACATTTTTCAGAGAAATCGTGAGCGGTTTCATTACTTTTGGCTAAAAGTACGCCTAATTTCACTAAATTCCAGGATTCGACCAAGGTGCCACATTCCCTTTAAGTGTAGTCTAGTGGAACTCAAGTGAGTGAAGTGGGAAAGGTTTGTGAACCTTGGAATTTGGTGAAACTGGGAGAGGTATAGTGAGTCAACATCTCTGAAGAATACCTAGATGCCAGGGGGCGCGGAAGTGGAGTGGTCAGCGTAGCTGGCTTCCATTCAGCCGACCCGGGTTCAAGGCCCGGCGGCTTCTCTGAACAAGGAGCAAGCTGACTCCCGAGAAACTCTTCCAACAGGGAAAGGATTGGCGACACCATATGACCCTGGCAGTTGGTGCGTCGATAAGCCCCAAAAATTATTATTGCCTAGATGCCAGCAAGATACTTTTACTTTACATATGCCAGTACCTAGCTATATCATGATTTTTGCCAGAGGCCTCGGTGGAGATACTTGGATTTTGTTGGTTACAGGCTCCTTAAATTGAATTGTTTGCCCTCCATAGACTCCATATAATAACGTGTCAGTGTCAGCCTATCTAGGGTTCTATACCCCCTAGACTGTAGAATAAAAATAACGGCAAAAAGTCAAAGAACAAAATCAATGTCAGCTTTCCTGTGTATTTGCATCAATAGCTATCATCATTTTTTGCCATACCAAATGGTCATAGAACCCTACATATCAGCTCAATTTGGCCTGAGTAACTTCCACTTCAGACTTATGCAAGAAGGACTTACACGCCTTATTCATTGAAGTTTATTTTAAACGTTGAAAGGTTTTGAAGTGCTACGGCGAGGAGCATGATGACAAGTTGATAAGGTTTATTGAAGTTTATTGTTATATTCGTGAAGTTTATTTTATATTCATGGCTATTTTTGTCCTTTACCTCAATAGTTTTGCCTTATTTTCAAAATTTCAGAATAAATTGTATATTTTTCATGTTTGCATCATTGGCTGATAAAGTGGCGCTGCCACTTCTTGCGTAGCTTTTCAGGTGTGTTTTACATATTCAACGTACATGTTCTCTGCTATATGAAGCAGGATTGGGAATATTTTACATTCCAGTACAGCGTGGTTTAAGCAGCGTAACTTTGCAAGTAGTTGCATTTTACGCTGCAATTTTATGAAACAAGATTGTGGTGCATTATTCACTTTCTACGCTGCATTATGCTACTTCTACGCTATTAGCGTAAGTTACGCCTTTTATGAAATGGGGCCCTGGAAAGATGCCCAGGATACTACGATTTGGAGAATATGAAGAGATTCTCAGCTGTATCTACACAAATGCAGCACAATTTCTGTTTTCCCGTGTATTTCCAATGGAGAGGTCATAGCCCGTACTTGAACTTAGGTTATCGATATGAAAAGTCCCAGAATATATGTTGTAGCACTCGGTGGGGTCATTATGTAGTATAAGCTTCAATCAGATAGATTCACCCATTTCTTACTTACGTCACCTTTAAACATTTTTGGAGGTGAGGTCACTTGACCTGCACTAGTGACCTGACCTGAGATAACCTAGCCTTAAAATAATGGGGAAAGTTGCACAATTGAGCAAGGATAAGGTGTGCCAAGTACGGCAGTGTTTCACGCCGCCGTTTTATCGTGCCGCTGGAAAAACCCGAGGGGGGTGTTCAAACATCCCCACCGGGGTGAGAGTTAAGGGTCAACAGCTATTTCATACGGCTGAGCGACAGCTATCACAAATGAGAAACGCTCATTGGTCATTGGTATGGTGCTCGGATAGAACTCCTGCTTCTTAGCCCTGTGCACTAAAACATGCCAGCCAGCCTGCCTGGCGCTGTGTGAAATATGTGCGGTGCCAACCAAGTTGGGAAACACTGAGCTGGTATGTCAGGCAGAACACCCACAGCCTCTTTATACACTAATTGTCCCGTTTCAATCATTGGGAGTGATGTTTCACTCTGTTTCAGCCTTGGCAGCGGTGCCCAGAACTTGGCTGATCTCGGGTGCCAGAGCTGCACGCCTGGTTGGATATGTATACACGGCCAGGCTCAGTCAGCTATAAGGTAGTTGGCACCACCTGCAGCCGGCCCGGGCGGCCAGCGTCGCCGCCGATTCAGTCGCCTCTCAGGCGTGTCTGATTCATGTGCAGGTGCGAGAGAGGAGCCACACTCTCGACAGCGCGCGCCAAAGTTATGGACAGGAGTAAGCCGATGAGGTGCTGTGGAAAAACTGTCAGCATTGTGGGCGTGCATAGGATGGTAGTTTCAAATGGTGGCAGCCACACAAAAGGAGATTTTCTGGAAGCCAAGAGATTACTGCAAATCAAACGACGGCTGAGTTGTCGATGACTTATGGAAGACTCCCGACAAGGGTTCTACATCGTGCACTATGGCATGTTCTGAACACATTTAAGATCGGATAACACATGCAGATCACATAAATTTGCATACAAAGAGAGCACCAAACCGCAAACGGAGGCAGACAAAATGGCGCTTATACTTCAGCCGCTGCGATAGTTACCAGTTACAGTTGGCCCCATCCACTTCGGTGGCTTGCATTTCTGCAGGTTATTTTCTGTAGCACACTGAACAGGTTTCGCCTACGAGAATAAAATGGGTACAATATGCAATTCATCTCAAGAAGCTTGCTAATTGTGTCAGAGGGCCAGACATTTTTTTCTGCAAGCATTTATATTGAACATGGGTAAAGTCGCAGGAATTTGGCCATAACGCAAGAACAATGAGTGATAGAGTCACGCAAGCAAAAACAGCCCCGCCCAGTCAGCGCCAGGATAATGCATGAATGTTATGGTGAGCCCTCGGCTCCGCTTACAATCATGTATAGCTTATCTCTCACACAAGGCACTTTTCAAAAATTGTGGATTAAAACAATCGTCATTCCTATACATAAAAAGGTATCATCTTTGGTCCTTCAAATTCAAATTTGTTAACAAAATATCATGCGTGACAAACTTGTCTGGTCTTTTGAAGCAGTATGGGACTCAATTTCTTCAAGTGCTCAAACGGGCTGCATTTATACGGATATTCGGCTGCATTTCAAAGTGGTTCAAAGCATTTCCACGCCCTTCTTGTTCATAAGCTCAAAAAGTCATATCACCTATCTGGTCTAGCTCTGAACCTACTGAAATCCTTTCTTTATGACAGGCAGCAACGTACTATTGTTAATGGAAAATGCTCTCAGTGGTCCCATGTTAGGTCTGGGCACACCGGAAGGTGGGCTGTTGTCTCCCCTCTTGTTCGCCTTATTCATTAACGATCTTCCGTCCAAAATAAAATGGCATTGTTTAATGTTTGCAAATGATGTCAACATATTTCGAAAAATAACCTCTCGAAGCGATTCGGCGCTCTTGCAAGCGAACTTGTGCAAGCCTTGCACTTGGTGCAAAACTTGGAGATCACGCATTTATGACCTTGGCGTTATCCTTGTCGAAAAAATAGTTTTCGGTCCCCACATCGACCATAGAGTCAAAAAAGCAGACAGGGCTCTAGGCGTTTTATTTCGATCTTTCCGAAAACTTAGAACGAGAGGACACCTCAGCCCGTCTTCTATGCGAACTTCCTACTACGTGCATGTGCGCTCGGTACTTGAATATGGCTGTGTTGTCTGGGCAGGTGCAGCCAGGGTACACTTAGAAAAACAGGAGAGAGTACAACATAAATGTTTGACCTGGCAACATAAATGTTTGACCTGGCTTAACCACAACCCTCCTCATCGGGCTGCGTCCCACACGATACCGTATTCTGACCTGCTCCAGCATTATAACACATCATATTTAAAGTCTCGCAGAACTTAGATCTTCTGTTTTTGAGAAACCTTTATCGTGGACGCATTGACTCACCCTTTTTAATTTGCTCATAATCACTGTCCACTCTATTACGAATCAGTCGCAATCTGTCGCTGTTTGGAAGTTCCGTGTGCCAGAGAGAGTACTGTTAGTTCTTACACTACCGGGGGCCAACAATGGCCCCTGATATTTTTGTCGAATAGGAAAAAAACGCCGAGGCATAGCGCTGCGGTGGAGGGGTCGAACTCTCACCCCATCATTTTCTCGCCATCCCTGAAATTTTTACCCCGGGCCGTACTAGTTCAGGTCATTAGGCGAGGTCAATCAAGGTCACCTCACTTCAACTTTTGAGCTGTACCATAGCTACATTTCTAAGCCGATCGATTGGAAAGTTTTTACACTTGATGACCCGTCCAGGGTCTAATCAATTTATCTCCATGATTTTTCGATTTGGTGACCTGAGTGCAGTTCACGAGGTGACCTCTCCCATAGAAAAAGATGAGGGAAAGCCGTCTTATGATCTAAAAGAAAGAACAATTTTTTTACTTTTAGACTACACACTAGTTAACGGCGGTACTTTCGAGAAAAAATTGGACAAATGTACTTAGCGGTCAGCAGCTGTTCCGTGAATTTTTCAAGTGACGGGTTACTTGTGCAGGCGTTTTTGACATTAGTGGTGTTTCTTTTCAGGATTTTCAAACATTTTGATTCAGACAACAAGTTTCATTGACCTATGTCAATATATCCAAGGTCAAACGAGGTCGTAAAGGTCAAATCTGGGTCATACTGGAGACCTATTGGGAAATGCCGCAACTATATAAAAAAAAACTAAAACAGACTAAGACCATAGAGAATAACCACACAAGAATGTTCTCTAAAAGTTTGAAGTTAAGGTCATTCAAAGTCACTGGCCTATGCCATAACAATATGACGTGTTCCCAATAATGAACAATACAATTGGCACTACAGCAGCCTTTGACCCGGAAATGAGACCTAGATTTCGGAAATGACATTTGAACTTGACCTTTGACCTTGACACTGTGTAGCTTTAACTAGGAGGTCATAGCATAAAATCCGTCATACTAAATAATGCAATCTGACCGGACTAATGGGGTAAATGACCTTGACCTGTGACCTTTGACCCTAAAAATGACCTTCATGTGGGGTGGCATTGACATATAACCCGATTATATGACGTTAGTACATCACCACTCATTATACAGTACAGGTGAAATGGTGGGACCACGCGATTGCAACGGTCTCAAAATATAGGCCTAACTTTGAAAGCTTATAAGTAAAAAAATATGAACCGAAGGATGAAAAAATCGACGTGGATCCTCTCAGAGGTAGTTAAGTAGCGGCGACCTCTCAGAGGTAGTCAAGTAGCGGCGACCTCTCAGGGGTAGTCTGCAGCGGCGACCGGTTCTCCGGCCACCTTGGAACAATAGGTGGGGGACGCTTTAGGATCCCCCCTCCAGTGTGCGTGTTAACTTCCCTCTCCCCTCTGGAGATCAAGAACGCCCATGAGCCCAGTAGTATCAAATCGTGCATAAAACCAAAATTTGATGTAAAATATTGATGCTTAAGTCTTTACTTGAGGACGACTTTTCCATCACAAGAACAACGGGCATGACTGAATATACTCCTTTTTGTTCCAGTCGTAGAGCCTCAGTATTTTGAGCTCAAATACATCACTAAATGTAGGAAATTCAGTTCTCTATCAGTTCAGAGCAAGTAAGGAAGGCCCAAGTGTTTCCATTTTGGAGATATCATAATAAATGTAGAACAATTCATTGAATGCAGGCAAAATCGCAATATTTGCCCCTGTACAATGTTTGGTTTGTCTTTGAGAATAAATTTGATGTCGTGCCTTTTCTTTGCGCAGCCAACACCCAGCACCACGTTCACGGTATGGTTGGCTGGGATGAGTCGGTCGGCCACCGTGTCAGTGACCTCCAGAAGGGTCACAGCCAGACGGCCAGAGGGGCGGAGCCAGGGTCGTGGTGTGCTGGCCTTGTAGTTAGAAGCAGTGTCTCGTACTTAAGGTAGCCCGGTTGGAATCCGGGACTGACAGCACCTAATTTATAAATTATTTTCAAGAAAAGAATGATAAAACTGACTTAAAAGCTTATGAAGAGATCCTTTTAGATGTAAATGTGGTTTGCTTTCTCTTCATTGCACTAGTTCTGATGCACCGTTGGAGCGTTATCATGAAAACCAGACACAGAATAATCACCTGGAAGCAGGAACGCCGCCACGTATTTCTTTCTATACGGACCAGGGTCAAAGGGGTCAAAGGGCCGGCCCTTGGTCATGAGGGGGCCTCCGAGCTTTTGGGAGCCTCAATTTTACAGGTCATTTAGGGGCTTTCTTGGTAAGTAAGGGGCTTCCAATATTGGCCGTTTATGAGCCTCTTTTGTAAGTAAAGGCGCTCCCATGTAGGTCATTTAGTGGGCCTCCTTTAAAAAGGGGCCACCTGGATAGGCCGTATAGGGGACTTGCTTTATACATAATAGGGCCGCCTATGTGAGCCATTAAGAGGTCTTCTTTTAAAGTAAAGGCGTCTCATATGTCGTCCGTTATAGGTCCTCCTTTCTAGCTAATTGGGCCTCCGGAATAGGTCAATTAGGAGGCCTCTTTATAACCAGGGAGGCTAGCCTCTTTGATACTCAAGGGGCTACTCCAGACTCTAAGCATCAAAGGGCGCCTCCTGAGCCAGGTAGAGGACCTTGAAAAATTTCCTGGGGCCATGGCCCCCATGGCATCAGGGTTGTGACGCCCCTGCCTCGACGGTATGTTTTTCGGCGATAATTCTCCCGGTTACGTTTATTTTTGTCGTTAGGGCATGACTTTGCAAATTGTAAGTCTTTCCTTGGCACGACATCAAATACATAGGGTTAGATCTTTAGATGCGGGCAAAGGTGCTATGCAATGAACGCCTTATAAGAAATCTTGTAAGAAAGTATATAGGATTAAAGCACAATCGCACAGAAGACCTAGGTCCTATAGGCGGATCCAGGATTGCCAATGCGGGGGGACCTTACCAGGTGGCATTATTCGGACCAGGGGCGCCACTTTTGGCCGGAAAACCTATCAGATGGGCGCCAGGTCCTATTAATGGGCGCAGATTTTCACATCGGGGGGGGGAAGGGGGAAGGTGGGAAGCGACATATCAGGGGTGCCATCGACCTTTCAGGGGGGCGTCGTGACTATTTCAGGGGGAGCCGAGGGTCGATCCCTTTTCTCCCTGGATCCGCGCATGCTCGGTCCACCAGCTATAGGTGTATATCCGGCCTGAAGGTACCAGGTCCACCAGCTATGGGTGTGTATCCGGCCTGAAGGTACCAGGTCCACCAGCTACAGGTGTGTATCCGGCCTGAAGGTCCCGAGTTCAGAGCAGGGAATTAGTTGTACTTTCTGTTTCTACGTGTGCTGCAGTCTGTTTATAATGTCAAACCTCACCAAATTCAATCTTCTGGGACCACTCACCAACATCTCCATTCCAAGCCGAGTGGTTTCCATCAGTTTTTCTGCATGTTTTAAAACACAGAAGGCTTAGTTTCTCTCTGATGGCACTTACCTCGATCGGAGCGGCAGACATTTTGATATCTCCGTCTTCAAGCATATGTAGTTGCATCAAAACAACCTCACTTTCTCACGCCTTATTTGTCTCGCGCCAAAATATCACCGAGCTCGCAGCTCCCAGCCCAACCTACAATCAATGCACAGAGTCTGCCTCGGCGTACTCCCCGAGCCGTCACCACCGTATCACACTCTCCCACACCCCAACACACCCGTGTCCAGCGCCAACAAAAACCGGCCACCACCTCTGGCGCGCGTGCGGCGGCTGCGCCGTCCGGGCCGCCTTTTTGCGGCGCTCTGGTGCCGCCGGCCGGGCGCGAGCACCTGAGAGGCCGTGCTACCTGGCGGCAGCAGGCCGTGTGGACTGGGACTGGAGGGCGTCTGGAGGAGGTGGCGCCGGGCCGGTGCGGTGCGTTCAGGACGCGTCATGCGACTCTGGCGGCGGCGGCGGTGGCGGTGCCGCTAGCGCCGGCATCGCCTGGGGCAGTACACCTGACGTCGCAGACCGGTGGCTACCTGAGCGCCCCCGCACCTGCATACCTGTAGTTATCTTCCCCGCACGGCAAAACAGGCAGCC
The DNA here is from genome assembly GCA_034440635.1 of Lepas anatifera. Taxonomy (NCBI): domain Eukaryota; kingdom Metazoa; phylum Arthropoda; class Thecostraca; family Lepadidae; genus Lepas; species Lepas anatifera. The sequence goes on along the minus strand of JAOTON010000462.1, from coordinate 227,995 downwards.
GGACCCAGCAGGCATCGCCATGGCCCCGCCAACATGCTTGTTGCAAGCAGGCCAACAACGTCCCGGTGGTCCAGCAGAGTTCGCTTCTAAATGCTACGACGCTTGGTGATGAAAGACGCGGGGAGATGCCTCGTTGACATTTCAGGCTATCGGTCGCTTTATAATAATTGCTGCCGTCTAGCCCCGCACCAGCTCCATATGTTACACGGTATCACCAACTGCCATCCTTTTTGGAACAGTTCACATTCTGGGATCGACTTTGTAGGATGCATACGTCCATTCTGTGACCGACTATGTGGGATGCAGGCGTCCATTCTGGGGCTGACTGTGTGGGATGCAGGCGTCCATTCTGGGACTGACTGTGTGAGATGCAGGCATCCATTCTGGGACCGACTGTGTGAGATGCAGGAGTACATTTTGGGACCGACTGAGTGAGATGCAGGCGTCCATTCTGGGACTGACTGTGTGAGATGCAGGCGTCCATTCTGGGGCTGACTGTGTGGGATGCAGGCGTCCATTCTGGGACCGACTGAGAAAGATGCAGGCGTCCATTCTGGGGCTGACTGTGTGAGATGCAGGAGTCCATTCTTGGGACCGACTATGTGGGATGCAGGCGTCCATTCTGGGGCCGACTTTGTAGGATCCAGGCGTCCATTCTGGAACCGACTAGTGGGATGAAGACATCCATTCTGGGACCGACTGTGTGGGATGCAAGCATCCATTCTGGGACCAACTGAGTGGAATGCAGACGTCCATTCTGGGACTGACTGTGTGAAATGCAAGCATCCATTCTGGGATAGACTCAGTGAGATACAAGCATCCATTCTGGGATAGACTCAGTGAGATACAAGCATCCATTCTGGGACCAACTGTGTGGGATGCAGGCATCCATTCTGGGACCGACTGTGAGATGCAGGCGTCCATTCTGGGGCTGACTGTGTGAGATGCAGGCATCCATTTTGGGACTGACTGTGTGAGATGCAGGCATCAATTTTGGGACCGAATAGTGAGATGCAGGCGTCCATTCTGGGACCGACTATGTGGGATGCAGGCGTTCATTCTGGGACCGACTGTGGGAGATGCAGACGTCTATTCTGGGACCGAATGTGTGAGATGCAGGCGTCCATTCTGGGACTGACTGTGAGATGCAGGCGTCCACTCTAGGACGACTTGTGGGATGCAGGCGTTCATTCTGGGACCGACTGTGGGGATGCAGGCGTCCATTCTGGACCGACTGTGTGAGATGCAGACGTCTATTCTGGAACCGACTGTGAAATACAAGCATCCATTCTGGGATAGACTCAGTGAGATGCAAGCATCCAATCTGGGACTGACTGTGTGAAATGCAAGCATCCATTCTGGGATAGACTCAGTGAGATACAAGCATCCATTCTGGGACCAACTGAGTGGAATGCAGACGTCCATTCTGGGACTGACTGTGTGAAATGCAAGCATCCATTCTGGGATAGACTCAGTGAGATACAAGCATCCATTCTGGGATAGACTCAGTGAGATACAAGCATCCATTCTGGGACCAACTGTGTGGGATGCAGGCATCCATTCTGGGACCGACTGTGAGATGCAGGCGTCCATTCTGGGGCTGACTGTGTGAGATGCAGGCATCCATTTTGGGACCGACTGTGTGAGATGCAGGCATCAATTTTGGGACCGAATGAGTGAGATGCAGGCGTCCATTCTGGGACCGACTATGTGGGATGCAGACGTCTATTCTGGGACCGAATGTGGAGATGCAGGCGTCCATTCTGGGACTGACTGTGAGATGCAGGCGTCCATTCTATGACCGACTGTGTGGGATGCAGGCGTTCATTCTGGGACCGACTGTGTGGGATGCAGGCGTCTATTCTGGGACCGACTGTGTGAGATGCAGACGTCCATTCTGGAACCGACTGTGTGAAATACAAGCATCCATTCTGGGATAGACTCAGTGAGATGCAAGCATCCAATCTGGGACTGACTGTGTGAAATGCAAGCATCCATTCTGGGATAGACTCAGTGAGATACAAGCATCCATTCTGGGACCAACTGTGTGGGATGCAGGCATCCATTCTGGGACCAACTGAGTGGGATGCAGGCGTTCATTCTGGGACCGACAGTGAGATGCAGGCGTCCATTCTGGGGCTGACTGTGTGGGATGCAGGCATCCATTTTGGGACCGACTGTGTGAGATGCAGGCGTCCATTCTGGGACCGACTGTGTGAGATGCAGGCGTCCATTTTGGGACTGACTGTGTGAGATGCAGGCGTCCATTCTGGGACCGACTGTGTGAGATGCAGGCGTCCATTCTGGGACCGACTGTGTGAGATGCAGGAGTCCATTCTGGGACTGACTGTGTGAGATGCAGGCGTCCATTCTAGGACCGACTGTGTGGGATGCAGGCGTTCATTCTGGGACCGAATTAGTGAGATTCAGGAGTCCATTCTGGGACCGACTGTGTGAGATGCAGGCATCCATTTTGGGACTGACTGTGTGAGATGCAGGCGTCCATTCTGGGACTGACTGTGTGATATGCAGGCGTCCATTCCGGGACCGACTGTGTGAGATGCAGACGTCCATTCTGGGACCGACTGTGTGAGATGTAGGCATCTATTCTGGGACCGACTGAGTGAGACGCAGGCGTCCATTCTGGGACCGACTGTGTGAGATGCAGGCATCTATTCTGGGACCGACTGAGTGAGACGCAGGCGTCCATTCTGTGACCGACTGAGTGAGATGCAGGCGTCCATTCTGGGACCGACTGTGTGAGATGCAGACGTCCATTCGGGGGCTGACTGTGTGAGATGCAGACGTCCATTCTGGGACCGACTGTGTGAGATGCAGACGTCCATTCCGGGACCGACTGTGTGAGATGCAGGCATCTATTCTGGGGCTGACTGTGTGAGATGCAGGCGTCCATTCTGGGACCGACTGAGTGAGATGCAGGCGTCCATTCTGGGACCGACTGAGTGAGATGCAGGCGTCCATTCTGGGACCGACTGTGTGAGATGCAGACGTCCATTCTGGGACCGACTGTGTGAGATGCAGGCATCTATTCTGGGACCGACTGTGTGAGATGCAGGCGTCCATTCTGGGACCGACTGTGTGAGATTCAGGCGTCCATTCTGGGACCGACTGTGTGGGATGAAGGTAACTGGCACCCGGCGCTGATGTGCGGTCTGATGTGCGGTCTGATGTGCGGTCTGATGTGCCCTCTGGTATGTCTGGGGCCGCACTGCTGTGTACTGGCAGCACGGGAAGGCGGGAAGAGCTGAAACAATGCAAGGTGAAGGACGTTGTGCCATTACAGACAATACTGCGACCAGGGATCGATGCAGCATTTCGTTAAGGAGGGGGGGGCAATTTACCACCTTGGGAGGGGGAGTGGGTGGCTGTTGGTATAATGAAAGGTGCTTTTGCGACACTAATGTTTACTGTTTGCGATGCTGTTTGAAGAGACGCCAATTAAAGTAATAATAAACAAATCGCCGGGGAAAGGGAGCATTTCTCAAAATGGCTCTGGTAAATACCACTACGGTAGCTCAGACGGTAACGCGTTGAGCTCCGACCCGCTTATAAAACCGTGCAGTAGCAGTGTATTAGTGAAAGCTTGGGATCGGTTCCTCTGAAACGCTCCGACGCTCAATATTTACCCGACGCAGGTTGGCTGTCAACTGACTGGTGAGAGGGTGACTTGAGCGGGGTGGGCGTCCCTGTTCCTTGTGGGACGTTAAGCTTTGGCTTCCAAATGTCATTGCGGGAATTGCTCGTTCGGGAGGTGGGGTCGGAGCTTCCAGGGTAAGCCCTTTGATGACTTTAGTGAGGCTTTGATCCAAAAGCCGAATCTGGAATAACTTGGATAAAATGTATTTCAATAATAACGATGTCGGAGAGCAAGGCAGCTCTACCCGACCTACTTCCTAAAGTCGACACAAGTTGGCCTTGCAGCTGACGCAAGTCACGCAAGTAAGGCCCCAAAGGTACGGCCTTAAAACCGACGCAGGTCACGCAAGTACAGCCTCAAAGCCGACGCAAGTCCTGCAAGTACGGCCTTATAGCCAACGCAAGTCACGCAAGTACGGTCTTAAAGCCAACGCAAGTCACGCAAGTACGGCCTTAAAGCCGACGCAAGTCCTCCAAGTACGGCCTTAAAGCCGACCCAGGTCACCCTATCGCTACAGCGTTCTCGCTATCAGTATTAGGCGGAGCTGCTTTAACGATGATGATTATCATTATTGGGGCTTATCGACGCATAAACTGCCAAGGTCGCATGACATCACAACTTTTTCCCTGTTGGAAGGGTTTCTCGGGAGCCAGCTTGCTCCTTGTTCAGGAAATCCGCCGGGCCTTGAAGCCGTATGGGCCGCGTGGAAGCCAGCTCGGCTGACCACTCCACTACCGCTCCCCTTTAACGACGATTATGCAATTGCTATTGCATGCTATAATTATGATAGCAATGGGGCTAAGACGGAAAGGAAAAACAAAGCCAGGTCATTTCTTCCGTTACGGTATGGCCGTTCCTTCCACGCCTCCGCTGCTCATGTCTCTTGCTCTTCATTTGTTTTCTGCCATCAGACTGTCGCGCTGATTAGTTCGGTGTCTGTCTGTGGCTGATTAGTTCGGTGTCTGGCTGTGGCTGATAAGTTCGGTGTCTTTCTGTGGCTGATTAGTTCGGTGTCTGTCTGTGGCTGATAAGTTCGGTGTCTGGCTGTAGCTGATTAGTTCGGTGTCTGTCTGTGGCTGATAAGTTCGGTGTCTGGCTGTAGCTGATTAGTTCGGTGTCTGTCTGTGGCTGATGAGTTCGGTGTCTGGCTGTAGCTGATAAGTTCGGTGTCTGGCTGTAGCTGATAAGTTCGGTGTCTTTCTGTGGCTGATTAGTTCGGTGTCTGTCTGTGGCTAATAAGTTCGGTGTCTGGCTGTAGCTGATTAGTTCGGTGTCTGTCTGTGGCTGATAAGTTCGGTGTCTGGCTGTAGCTGATTAGTTCGGTGTCTGGCTGTGGCTGATAAGTTCGGTGTCTGGCTGTCGCTGATTAGTTCGGTGTCTGTCTGTGGCTGATTAGTTCGGTGTCTCGCAGTTGGGATTGCTGAATCCCAGTGGCATGATTAGGAGCTGTTCATAAATTACATTACTCGCCGAGGGGAGGGAGGGGGTTGGCCGAAAAGTGATGTGCCATAGCATGCTCACGGAGGTGTTGGGTGTTGGCCGAAAAGTGACGTGCCATGGCACTGGTGGGCTTTGGCCGCCGGCAGTTTTTTTGTTGTTGTGGGGTGTTTTATTCTTGAATCCCTAGCCGCTGCTTTGTTTGACGGGGAAGGTGGAGCTGCCCGGAATTAGGACATGGGTCTACCCAAAAGTGATGCCATGCCGTGGGGAGGGGGGGACTAGAAACTCTCCCATGAAATTGACGTCATTTATGAACAGCCCCTTTATCAACGTAATTTTTCCGGGCTTAAGTTCTAAAATAGGTATACACGTGGTGGCCAGAAGATAGCCCAAATAGGTCCAAAAATTTCCAAGGCTTGTATGAAAGGCCCAGGCTAAATAAGCACTGATGGTGAGGTTCTGGAGCGCTGCTGTCAAGTCCTGGTGATTTTATTATACTGGTGAGCCGATTGTACTCCGCTTATGCATGTATCAGCAGAAAAATTACAACCCCACGATGTCGAACGGAAGTGTCGACTTTTCCACTCGAACTACAAAGCATCCAATGGGTCGGCGCTGTTGGCGTGGACTCCCTGCCCTAGTCGCAAGGAGCCGCAAAGTTCAAGCGCCCGACTTATGACGTCAGCCACTTGACATCGGAGCCGGAGCCGGAGCCGGAGCCGGAGCCGGAGCTGGCCCCTCCGGGGGCGTTCTGCCTATGGGTTCTTTATAGACGTTCTGAGCTTAGCTCCTTGGTCTGCCTCTAAAGCGGCCTCCTCACGACCCATTGTGTCAGGTATGCCATGCAGAGCTCGTCGAGTCAGCTCTAGGCATCGGTTGGAGGGGACACAGCGCCCCAGACCAGTCAGCTGTGTGCGTTTTCAGCGCATTGCGGGCCAGGAATGCGACGGGACTTCCGTTCCGTGAAGTGGTGGCGCCGGCTCGGGACGGCGCACGTGAATCACGAGCAGGCTGTGGGAGGCTGGCCAACAGCAGGTGTTACGGATCCCGCGCGGGCTACCAGCAAGTGCGCACAATGTTTGAAGTAATGCAATAATGCCGGTCGTTTGGATACGGGTTTCTCTATCCTATACGCAGAAGGATAATGATTCATTCCAAGAGAGTTAACAATAATTTATTGGAGTTACTAGCAGAACTGAAGGAAGTCCTTGATCGAGATAATTATGTTTGTTTGCATAGGTCTTTTTAATAGACCCATGGAAACGGTTTTAATGTGCCAAGGTCATATATTAATGAAAAGCTACAAGGCTTTAAAATTATAGTCGCATGATCATGACTATCCTAGAGGGTAACCAGCAATGCAATGCCCAATGCTTCAGCTCACCTCAACTGGATTCACAACAAAACACAGTCAAACGGTGCAAATCGGATCGTCATTCGACGTAAATCTCTCTAATCAACAACTGCGATCATGAGGCGCTGATCAGAACGTTTATGTTCTAGAACCGGGCCATGGTCACACCACACCCTCGTCTGTGGCAGTAGGCATCGCCGCTACCCTCCTCACACGGCGACAGCGACACCCAGCAGGGTCGCAGTCCGTGCCAGACAGACGCTCTTTGCTGTGACCTTGCGTGGAATGCACACCGGATATGTGACCTTGCAGTGTCGGGTGGGCCAGGGCGGCACTTCAATTTTCGTAGATCTATTGACCGTATCTACACCCTTGATAATGGTCCAGACAAGGGTAAAGGTTCTGGGGATCAAACAGAAAGCCTAACTTTGAAATTGCGAATCCATGAGCTCACGAATTCTAGATGTAATTACTAGGGCTACCCACTCAATGATCGGAATTAACTACATGGCTAAGAATAAAGTAGTGCTGTAGCATGAACTGTAGCTCACACATCCAACGGTCTAATTTCTATACCAACACAGCCCTACACCCCCGAGCGTTGCCAAGGTCTTAATTCAGCGATGACTTAATTCAGTGGTGACGCCTGTCCCACCGTGAGTGGCCTGTCCCCCCTTGAGTGGCCTGTCCCCCCGTGAGTGGCCTGTCCCGCCGTGAGTGGCCTGTCCCGCCGTGAGTAGCCTGTCCCACCGTGAGTGGCCTGTCCCCCCCGTGAGTGGCCTGTCCCGCCGTGAGTGGCCTGTCCCGCCGCGAGTGGCCTGTCCCACCGTGAGTGGCCTGTCCCACCGTGAGTGGCCTGTCCCGCCGTGAGTGGCCTGTCCCACCGTGAGTGGCCTGTCCCACCGTGAGTGGCCTGTCCCGCCGTGAGTGGCCTGTCCTGCCGTGAGTGGCCTGTCCCGCCGTGAGTGGCTTGTCCCGCCGTGAGTGGCCTGTCCCGCCGTGAGTGGCCTGTCCCGCCGCAGCTCTCCACGGCCTGAGGAGTGGTGCCGCCCGTCCCGCCGTCACCAGAAGGACGTCCGGTGGCGCCGCGTCCCTGCTGGCGCGGCTGACCTTGTCCGGGTAGCCTTGAGGGCCTGGGTGGCGGTGACCTTCGCCGCCGGCGTGGCGGCGTCCGTCCGCCACCTGCTTCTTGCAGCCGCAGCCGCTGCCGGCATCAGTCAACAATCACCGACCGCTGCTGGCTATTGCTGACGTATGCTCATATCAAGATTGACTCCAGCGGTTGTCTGTCGCAGCTTACTTCCGGGTTTTTATTTTTACCTTAAATTCGGCGATTTTTAGTCCGCGACAGAAACAGTTTGACTAAAACGATTCAAGTGACAGGTGACAGTCAACTTCGAGTCTGCTCAGATATGCAGTTTGAGCACAGCTGTTCGCTCTTTTTTAATAAAGAAACAAGTTGCACAAAAGTACTTGGGCTGTAAAGGATGATATATCCGAACACATGCAAGTTGCTAAATTCTGAGTCTTTTTAGTTCAGCTATCCGGATCGTAAGCTAGTGGCTAATGCACCGGATGGATATTTAAACCATCACCAGCCGATGATGGCTGAAAATAATCAGATTCATAAGTTAAGTGTAAGAATATCCAGAATGTTGTGGGGGTTGATGTACAATTTAAGTATAATTTACAGGTTAAGTAACTTTTCCTTTTCAACGCCAAAGGGTTAAAGGAAATGTGGTACCTTGGTCGAATCCTGGAATTTAGTGTAATAGCTCAATATTTTTACTTTTAAAATGCTCCTCTAGGGGAAAAAATAAATATACGCCTGTGAATGTCCTAATCTGGCAACCACTACCATATTAAATTCGCTTCAAGGGCTTCGATTGGCTGATACTTGCCGTGACGTCAGCATATGTCGTCACACCAACAACTGACAACTGTGGCCTGCTGCTACGCGTACATTAGGGGAAGGTACATACATTTCAGGTAGTTTTTAGCTTTTCTCTACCGAAATTTTGAGTTTCAAGACAAATTATATATAGAGTACCGAGTTTTCCGGCATGCTTTACAACGTGGCTATCTCAGTTAAAATCACGATATAAAGGTGCCACATTCCTTTAATGGCTAAGAACTTAAAATATTGGCGGCATTGTCACCCCCTCCCTTGGTCCCTGTTGCTACGCCTATGATGATATTTACATCATTGGAATCACTATCATATGGGTTTTTGCAGGTGGCGTCTGAAAAATCACTATGCTATTATTTTTTAACAAAGTATGCTCGAAAGAGCAGAATCCCTAAAAGCGGAGTTCGATGGTGAGGGGGTTTCAAACGCCCCCCCTCCACACCGTATCAGATCCCGTAGCCCTGTAAGTCTCAGGCTCCCAGTCAGTGGCAAGTTAAATGGCTCGTGGGCCAATGCTGTACTGCTTGGATGCAAAAACTTTCCTATCGATTACCGAGCGCGGAATTAAAAAGTCGCGGAACACGCAAAACAGACCAAGCTTACACAAGTCTCTTCATTTTCAAAGTCCAAATGTGTGTCTCAAATCCGCGATCGGTTTTATGGGCAACGTCAAGCACCCTAAACATAACCAAAATTGCACTGATTTCACTCTTTTGTTGGGCATATGTTTTTCTGCGTTTGTTTTTCACCTTTAGAGGATCAGACATAGACAAAGGTCCCTTTAACGTCTGGATCCCATTCTCGCTTAATCATACAACGACCAAAGACCACTGTCCTGTTCAAGCGTACCTGTAGAAATCAAAATGTGCAGTTATGTGCCTGATGTGTGTGTCTTATATGCATGTATGTTCTCGTATGTGCAAAAAAAGAATGCGTGTGGAAAATCCCGTCAAAAATGTTAGATAATTTTATGAAATAATTACAATACAAATAGGAATTTCAGCTTCACATTCTGTTGCCGGTCTGGTTCAACCACTAGGAAGCTTCTTACAAATACCTCCTCTTCTTTATCACTGCGTTAACACCACGGAGTCTCTTTTTACGCAATCATTTTTATGCCAGTCATGAAATAATAACATTGATTCAGAAGTCACAAATTCAGTGGCGACGGATAAGGGGGGGACAGGGGGCAGTTACCCCGGCCCAAAATTATCAGAAGGGGCCCCTGGAAAAAATAAGAAATTTTAGCTTGGTTCTTTTCTGAATGTTCATAAGCGACCTGACTGGGCCCTCAACAGTTTCTCAGTTTTTTTCGGGGCCCTTTCCTGCCGAGGGGGCCCCATCGTCAAGGGGGCCCCCTGGAAAAATTATTGCCCCCCATCCGAAAATAACATTCGCCGCCACTGCACAAATTTTCAACCTATTGCATTACCAAGCCCTGGCAATGTCTTGATAAGATAGCTGTGTATCCAATGATAGTGTGGTTGCAACTTTCTGAAATTGATACATGCAGGCACGCCATAAGGTTTAGAACAATGACAGTGGGTAAAATAATCCGACTTTCACACTCTGCATCGCATTGCTCCCTTGAATGAAATATGACATACGCAAATTTGAAAATCGGAACGATTTAATTGAAATCGAATACATAGAAAGCATGCCAGGGTGCGATACGGAAATGCGCGTCTTATCGTACACGCAAAACTGAAAATAGAATGCTAAACTAAGCACCACTTCTAGCCAAGAGCTCTTCCCGCTGCCCTCCCAACAGCAAGGCACCATTCCTCAGTGCAAGAGCAGTCACTGGGACGCTAGTTAAAATCAGACTTCTATATTATGAGCCAAACTCTTGAAAAGGGTGCTATTCTGGATAAAAAGGGACTATGATGCTGTACGGCAACAGTGGTGGATGTCCTTCCATCTGGTTGGCTCTGCCGTTGCTCCGGCAGCACCCCGCTGGCCTCGGGTTCGGGGAGATGTGACTGCTCCGGCAGCACTCCGCTGGCCTCGGGTTCGGGGAGATGTGACTGCTCCGGCGGCACTCCGCTGGCCTCGGGTTCGGGGAGATGTGACTGCTCCGGCGGCACTCCGCTGGCCTCGGGTTCGGGGAGATGTGACTGCTCCGGCAGCACCCCGCTGGCCTCGGGTTCGGGGAGATGTGACTGCTCCGGCAGCACCCCGCTGGCCTCGGGTTCGGGGAGATGTGACTGCTCCGGCGGCACCCCGCTGGCCTCGGGTTCGGGGAGATGTGACTGCTCCGGCAGCACCCCGCTGGCCTCGGGCTCGGGGAGATGTGACTGCTCCGGCGGCACTCCGCTGGCCTCGGGTTCGGGGAGATGTGACTGCTCCGGCGGCACTCCGCTGGCCTCGGGTTCGGGGAGATGTGACTGCTCCGGCGGCACCCCGCTGGCCTCGGGTTCGGGGAGATGTGACTGCTCCGGCAGCACCCCGCTGGCCTCGGGTTCGGGGAGATGTGACTGCCCCGGCAGCACCCCGCCTGCCTCGGGCTCGGGGAGATGTGACTGCTCCGGCAGCACCCCGCTGGCCTCGGGTTCGGGGAGATGTGACTGCTCCGGCAGCACCCCGCTGGCCTCGGGTTCGGGGAGATGTGACTGCTCCGGCAGCACCCCGCTGGCCTCGGGCTCGGGGAGATGTGACTGCTCCGGCAGCACCCCGCTGGCCTCGGGTTCGGGGAGATGTGACTGCTCCGGCAGCACCCCGCTGGCCTCGGGTTCGGGGAGATGTGACTGCTCCGGCAGCACCCCGCTGGCCTCGGGCTCGGGGAGATGTGACTGCTCCGGCGGCACTCCGCTGGCCTCGGGTTCGGGGAGATGTGACTGCCCCGGCAGCACTCCGCTGGCCTCGGGTTCGGGGAGATGTGACTGCTCCGGCAGCACCCCGCTGGCCTCGGGTTCGGGGAGATGTGACTGCTCCGGCAGCACCCCGCTGGCCTCGGGTTCGGGGAGATGTGACTGCTCCGGCAGCACCCCGCTGGCCTCGGGCTCGGGGAGATGTGACTGCTCCGGCAGCACCCCGCTGGCCTCGGGCTCGGGGAGATGTGACTGCTCCGGCGGCACTCCGCTGGCCTCGGGTTCGGGGAGATGTGACTGCTCCGGCGGCACTCCGCTGGCCTCGGGTTCGGGGAGATGTGACTGCTCCGGCAGCACCCCGCTGGCCTCGGGTTCGGGGAGATGTGACTGCTCCGGCAGCACCCCGCTGGCCTCGGGTTCGGGGAGATGTGACTGCTCCGGCAGCACCCCGCTGGCCTCGGGTTCGGCGAGATGTGACTGCTCCGGCAGCACCCCGCTGGCCTCGGACTCGGGGAGATGTGACAGTTTTGGGCGTCATACAACGGGAAGAGGGGAGCTGACCGTTACCTTCCTGTCTGGGCCAGGCCCAGCACGGTGCCGGGAGTTGCTGACTGCTCCCCGACCGCGCAAATATAGGCACAGAGAAGCTTTCTGGATCCAATACACACACCTCCTACCGAAGTGATAAAAACAACAGTAAAAGCCATGGGATGTTTTAAGGAGTAAAACGCCAACTATGTGTGTGTGTGGTATTTGTTACCTCTAAAACTACAGGAGATAAGCACAGCTGACTACAAACGACACACAAAACGATGTTAGTCAATATACCCTGCGCACCGAAGACACAAGATAGCGAAATACAGTCGCGACGAGTAAAACTATTCAAATAGATGTTCCGCCACGCATTTTGCATGATAACTAGAAAACGGCTAAAACTGTCTTGTACCCGAGAGCGTTAATATTCAACACGTGTACTCTCATATTCATGGGATAGCCGGTGCGGAACGAGTGAGCGTTGCTGGAAGAGAGGCTCACTCTCACAGGAGGAGAGAGTGAGCGTTGTTGGAAGAGAGGGTCACTCTCACAGGAGGAAAGAGTGAGCGTTGCTGGAAGAGAGGCTCACTCTCACAGGAGGAGAGAGTGAGCGTTTGTTGGAAGAGAGGCTCACTCTCACAGGCCAAACGAGTAAACGTCGGTGGTAGTGAGGCTCACTCTCATACGGTCCCAAACAAGTTCACTTGACATGAAGCTGCAGACATCGCTATCTACCGCTACCGCGAGAAGTCCTACCATTTTATGAGCAGCACAGACTCGCTTTGATAAACAGTCAGAAAAATTAATGAAATGAGGTTGAAACTGAACAAAGACGAGCAGAGGCGTGGCCGGAAGCGGCCGCTGGGCCCTGGTCATTGCGGAAGGCATGTCCAGCACGGCGTCAGCGTGGGGGGCTACCCCCTCTGCCGCACTGCAGTCTTCGCCTGGCCACCGCGCCGGCCTCTTGGACAGGTGCCAAATGTGGAGACTGCAGCTGACCCGCAGGCGACTTCAATACAGCAGAATAGCCAACACCTGGCAGCGACAAGTCTGTGCTTTGGCACAAGTACTTGAAAGCTAGTCAGCATTGGCAGAAATATTACCACTCCGTACCTATGGTCGACGCCTTCTCACCCTGGCATTGACCCGACACAGGTGAGCAGCCTTCGGTACGCACACCAGCCAGACGAAATATGGCACGACGCTGAACCGAACATTGTAAAAAACACATTAAAGATCATTTTTATAAGTTGAATGAAACATTTAAGTAAGCTCATGAAGCCAATTTTCCCTCTTTTTCTATTCTTTATGCTCAAATAAATGATACTCAATGAAAATATTGAATTTTATATCAAAAGCTTGCCAACGATGTTATTGTACAGTTCTTTTGCTAACAATTGGTACAGACTAACCCAAAAGCCCTTCTTTAAGGGAAAGACTAAGATCGAATGGCAAAAACACGAATACGTAACATATGTGGGCCTTGACTTAAAATTAATCTTAAGGGAATGTGGCACCTTTATAACGTTATTTTTACTGAGATAGCCAAGTTGTAAAGCATGCCGGAAAACCCGGTACTCTATATATAATTTGTCTTGAAACTCAAAATTTCCGTAGAGAAAAGCTAAAAACTACCTGAAATATACCCTACATGTGCCCTTAGCAGCAGGCCACAGTTGTCAGCTTTGATGTGACGACATATGCTGACGTCACGGTGAGTATCAGCCAATCGAAGCCCTTGAAGCGTATTGAATATGGTAGTGGTTGCCAGATCATGACATCATCCACAAGCCGATTTTTATTTATTTCCCCCAGAGGAGCATTTTAGAAATCAAAATATTGAGCTTATTGTAATTTTTCAGAGAAATCATGGATGCTCCCATGATTTTTGGCCAAAAGTTACCCTAATTACACTAATTTCTAGGATTGGACCAAGGTGCCACATTCCCTTTAATGCCGTTTTGTTTCTCCATCTAATTGGCTTTTCGGCGTGTTTTGCGTTATCTATCCACTCAGTTCATTTTGCCACGCTCATTTCTTTTTGTAATGATCAATTTCTTTTGTTCATATATTTTTTCTTTTCTGTTTGTTCCATTTTTTGGTTTTGTTTGCGCTGGTTTCTTGTTTGTTTCATCGACTCACAGTATTATTTGTTCTAATCTGATAGCATTCTGGCCTTCTTCCTTTTGTTCTGCAATGTTTACCTATAAAGTGTTTTCTATTATGTTGCCCCTTATTACTTGCTTATCTCATGGTTTTTTCGTTGTTCTCTTCTTTGGTTTTTGTCCACCTGTCTTTATATCAAAAGGAAATGAATAATTGGTGATGATCATGATGATGAAAAATACACTACATATCCGGATACACAGGCCAATTGGTGCGTTCCCACGGCCGGTACGGAGATGGTGCTCACTAGGGCTGCTCATGTATCCAGGCTAATTGATTGCCGGGCCGATATTTGGCGGCCGCGGCGACGGTGCGGCCTAGTAAGCCACCAGTGGCCGCCAGCTATAGGCCGGGCCGCCGGCTGTGGATCAGCAGTGCCAGCGCGCCGCCAGCTGCTGACTGCAACCCAACACACGGCGGCCGCCCACCACGTGCGCACTTCAGCGGCAGCCTCACCTCCAGCGAGTTGTCACCGTCCATGTCGTCATCCATCTGGTTGTTGTTGACGGAGAGGGAGCCGGCGTCGGCAGCGACGGCAGCAGCGAGGTCAGCCGCAGTAGCCACCTGCACCTGCGTCACCCGGCCGTCGATAATAGCGTAGGCCAGCTGGGCGGACGGCCGCCTGCATTTGGCGGATGGTGCCAACGCCAGGCCGTCTGTGTCGTCGTCGAGCGAGCGGCGTCCCAGCCTGCTGGGCTCCGATGACGCGTTGTCGTCACTGATGACGTCACCAGGACTGGACATGATGCAGCAGCACGTGACACGCCGCTCCGGGCGACGCCACAAGTCACACAGCAAAGCACAGCGATCCGGCCGCACGCGCACCGACAGGTGCACACGCTCGCCGATCCAAAATGGCGGCGCGCACAGGCTGGCTGGTTTGACCTTGGAAGCGTGCGCAACTTCACTGGTACGATCCGGGTGTGCCCCAAGGCCGGCTGGGCGGTGGCAGTGCCTAGGGTCGTCGTCCAAACTGCTTCTAGCACTGCGGAGCCGCGGGCGCCACCACTCGCCGCCTGCGGGCCCAGCTCACTAATGTGCCAGCGGTCAGCCATGGGCCCCGCACGCCGGCCCCGGCAGCGGCGCCTGCCGCCAGCTCCAGCCAGTCCAGGCAGCCACCACCCCACTCCCCCTCTCGGCCCAAGACGACCGGCTAACGACGGAGACAGCGCCCAACAACGGTGCTTTGGCTGCGCTGAAGAGGCCAAGTAGATGCTGGGTACTTCACACATAATTCCATGGTGAGCATTTTCGTGAGACCCACCGCCTCTGGACGTTTCCGTTTGAAATCAGCTGTTCGCAGGGCGGCGGACAGACGGAGAGGTGCTGTGACGTCATCCATGGGGCAGGGGTCTGCGCAGCATCTGGCGCCGCTAGGGTAGGAGAGGACGGGTGTTGCAGTCTGAACGCAACATATTGCTCCAATGACCGAGTACAGGTAGAAAACAGATGTGACCAAGACGAGTTACCACACCAATAACCACACCTGATACTCGCTTCTCCGGGCCAGTCGTCACACAGTGATGCGTCCAAGGTGTCCTCTCAGGTAACTGCATCCTGAACAGACCCCTGTCCTTACCTGCATCTCCGAGATTCTAGGTAATGAAATAACGCCACTTTTCTCAGAGGAGTTTGCGTGCCTGCCGCGGCGCTGCTGGCGACTTAGCCGTATGCTCATGTAAGCATGCACGATTAAGGACCTACACCACTATGGTATTGGGGAATGGGCCGAGCCGGCGGCGGCAGGCCCAAGGTGATGGGATCAGCGCCGGCTCCGCATCAGAGGTGACCGCCAAACGGCAACGGCGGCGGCCAACACTGTCGGCCGCTGCGCCACTGCCAAACACTGGCTCAGAGCAGGGACACCCTTCTTTAAGGCCAGTGAAGCCATGCGGGATGTGGTCGACAGGTGAGATTATCCAGAGGTAAAAGACTTAATAATTTTTAAGAGCCAGCTGCAATAATGCAGAAGAATTCAAATTACATATTGCTGAAATTGTAATATTCACATACCTAGATAAGTAATTCTAACGGGCAGAAGTTGCAGAGAGCTCTGACATTGGTCCATTTGTATAGCACCAGTCATCCTGGGAGTTGGAAATAGCGCGTCCCAATATGTTCAGCTTCCATATGGGAGGAGCGGTGCGCCTCGCGGTAGCGTCAGGCCGTCCTTTGTGGGGGTAGCGTCGGCCCGTCCTTTGTGGGGGTAGCGTCGGCCCGTCCTTTGTGGGGGTAGCGTCGGCCCGTCCTTTGTGGGGGTAGCGTCGGCCCGTCCTTTGTGGGGGGTAGCGTCGGGCCGTCCTTTGTGGGGGTAGCTGCGGGCCATCCTTTGTGGGGGGTAGCGTCGGCCCGTCCTTTGTGGGGGGTAGCGTCAGGCCGTCCTTTGTGGCGGTAGCGTCGGCCCGTCCTTTGTGGGGGTAGCCGCGGCCCGTCCTTTGTGGGGGTAGCGTCCGGCCGTCCTTTGTGGGGGTAGCGTCAGGCCGTCCTTTGTGGGGGTAGCGTCGGCCCGTCCTTTGTGGGGGTAGCGTCGGCCCGTCCTTTGTGGGGGTAGCCGCGGCCCGTCCTTTGTGGGGGTAGCGTCGGCCCGTCCTTTGTGGGGGTAGCGTCAGGCCGTCCTTTGTGGGGGTAGCGTCAGGCCGTCCTTTGTGGGGGTAGCGTCGGCCCGTCCTTTGTGGGGGTAGCGTCGGCCCGTCCTTTGTGGGGGTAGCCGCGGCCCGTCCTTTGTGGGGGTAGCGTCAGGCCGTCCTTTGTGGGGGTAGCGTCGGCCCGTCCTTTGTGGGGGTAGCCGCGGCCCGTCCTTGTGGGGGTAGCGTCGGCCCGTCCTTTGTGGGGGTAGCGTCAGGCCGTCCTTGTGGGGGTAGCGTCGGCCCGTCCTTTGTGGGGGTAGCGTCGGCCCGTCCTTTGTGGGGGTAGCCGCGGCCCGTCCTTTGTGGGGGTAGCGTCAGGCCGTCCTTTGTGGGGTAGCGTCGGCCCGTCCTTTGTGGGGGTAGCGTCGGCCCGTCCTTTGTGGGGGTAGCGTCAGGCCGTCCTTTGTGGGGGTAGCGTCAGGCCGTCCTTTGTGGGGGTAGCCGCGGGCCATCCTTTGTGGAGGTAGCCGCGGCCCGGGCTCGGACCTTGGATTTAGCCGTTGTAGCCGACGAGCGCACGTTCTCACCAAATACGAGGGTCTGATCAGGACTGGAAAAAACCTCAAAACTGTCGTCAACTCAATGTCAAATTCCAAAACCTGTCGCTTTCAACTTCTAAAAGTAGGTACTTAGCTACTGAATTCACTCACAATGCGACAAATGGTACCTAAATTGACACAAAAACAACTGGTCATCATATTCCTGAGTTGGCAATGAGACTTACTGAGCATCCACATGCACATAATACTGTCACCGTTGTAAATGCTGCCTACAAACACTGCAAAACAACACTGAAGTAACGTTAAAATGTGGCCCGCGCCGGAATCGAACCCACCATCCTCTGGGACCTCCAGTCCTATGCTCTACCAAATTGAGCTTTCAGATTCGTCAAATCCACGTGCGCGCAGAGTAAAGTATGCATGATAATTTATCAACAATGTATGAGCTAATGCACCAGCTGAGACGTAAAGTAACCAATGTTCATGAGTTGGTGGCGTTTCATTATAAAGACTGTCGCCGCCAATATAAGCGGGAACTTTTGACCGCCGCTGCCGTCCACCGCTGCAGTGCAGTAGGCTGGCCGACCGGGGAGGGGACGCAACTACTAAATATGCAGTTGCATCCATTCGAATGCCTTCCTGCCACAGAGAATGTGTTACTTCCAGGTTAGCTGCACGAGTCGAAATATTAAAGGCATGAACGGAGGAGGTAGTGGCAGCCCTATGTAGCGTGATTAAGGTAGGGAAGTAATTAAAATTTATTATTTATTTATTTATTTATTTGACATACACGGCATCTCCACTATTCATGTGGCTATTCTGACGCCGGTCGTAATGAAGATGAGGGCCATAAATGACAACTTAAGCAAAAACACACTGCAGGATAAGGATAAGGATAGGATGGTTGATGGGGAAGGACAAGGATTACCCACGGGGAGGGTCGCCACAGGCGCTGCGCTCAACCCATGGAGTGAGCTAGTGGGACTTGATGAAGGGATCCTGTGAAAAAACATGGAAAACAACAAACAAGGCGTGACGATGACGGTGATGATGAATAATTATCGTTCTTTTTCAGCTGGTCTCTCTTTTCGTTCTTCGCTTTTGTTCGTCGTGATTCTTCGTTTTCGTTTCTCAGGTCTTATTTCTTAAAAGTGTTCATTGTTCGGTTTGCGTTTAATATGAATAGGATTAAAAGTTCTTCTAATATGTGGGAAGTATTTCATCCTTGCTTAAAGTCCAGCACCTGCGGTGTGAATGAATTGTTACTGAATGGCTGTGCAATTATTACGTGTCAAATTATTTAACAATATTATTCAGGACGCCGTTAGATATTTTAGAGCCGGAAGATATTAAGATATTAAGATATATTTTTTGTCAAATGCTTTATACCTCGCCCCTGAATCTAAATGAGACAGCTAGCCTCATCATCATCGTAGTTGGGGTTTAAGGGCGCGTCGACTGCAGTGGTCATATTGCGCCCATAACTTAGCATATTGCGCACTTAGGAGAGACGTGTAGATACGCAACGAGTAGTAGTAGTCAGTACGGGTTTCTACAGGTCAAGTACTAAAACTAACAGGTAGTGTCGCGTCCTAAAATGTGCTAAATCTCTAATCTCTACATTATAAGATACGGGCTAGAAATGGACGTTTCACATCACGGGACTAGGTCGGCGAATAAATTATATTGAAGTCGATACTTTTCAAAAAAAGCCACGATACCTGATAACTCAACAGAAGGGGACTGTCCCAAAAGACATTCCAATGATGGAGACCCCCCCAAGTGTTGCATTCTTTCGATCTGGTAATCTGGACAATCCACAAGAACATGCCTAACGCTAAGCGGGTCACCGCATCGCGGGCACTCAGGTCGCTCCCTCTGCTCAAGCGTGCGCGCGCGCGCACGCACGCACGCACGCACGCGCAGACAAGGTATTCAAAATTAACGACGATGAGCATGAACAAATATATATGTATATTATTCGGCGTCGTGTCAGTAGCGTACTCTTTGGTATAAATACTCAACGATTGGATAATGGATACCTACTATAGCAGCCGCGCAGCGGGAAATGAGGGATGCTCCGACACTTTCTCAATTTATGCTTGACATGTGACCTGAACCTCAGCATTGAGTAGCCTGAACTTTGATGTAATGACATACTATAAGACATTGAAGCTGGATTCCGGCATCTGACCCATCACGGCATCTTTTGGGGGCGCCGTGCGACCCAGACTGTCGGTGCCCCCAAAACCCCAACTATGACGATGATGATGTCATCTGAACGGAAACACTGGGGGTCAATGACCTTAGAAATACTGGTTTAACCTTAATGTGTGGCGCTCATGTGAGATAACTTTGATGTATCATTTCGATTGTATAGTCCCAACTGGGTTTGCAGAGCGGGTGAACTGGTGCGACTGCGCCATTGTGGCCATCTCAAAAGATCGGTCTGACCTTGAAGTCCTATAAGTAAAAAAACTACTGACTGTTTTCTAAAATTCTTTCGGTAATCAGTGCACTTGTTCGTTCTTCTGAATTTCAGCAAGAGTTAAAAATATATCAAACAGTCCAGAAGACCGGAGCGAGTTTGGTTGGGGCTCGTTACAGCTTGATGGCCCGTCAGATTCGGTAGCGGGTCTGCAAAGCTCTAGGGGCTCGTAGAAGTGGGGGAGGGACCCGAAAAGTCAGAGTGAATATAGATTACTCCAGGAACCCGCAAAACTTCAGATGGGGTCCAAACCCTCTCAGGGCTCATACTCACTAGCTTACGCAGAATTCAGGGTGAAGTTCTTGATTTTATAGTTCCCAGCTTAGGGGACCCTGACAATTTTGGACTTAAAACATCTCAGACAGTTCAGAAGACCCGCGAAAGTTTGGGGTGGAGCCTGTAACAGCTTCCGTCAGATTCATGAGCAGTCCTGCAAAACTCTAAGGAACTGCAAAACTGCGAGTTAACCCCAAAACTGGGACCCGCTCAACGTAAGAATATACTTATACAACTCCAGGATCCCGAAAAGCTTCAGCTTAGAGAAGTGCCATTGTAAGCCTCTCATAGCTTTGTCACGTGCTCATTTCAGAGTTAACACAAAAATATCACACAGCTTCCAGGAAACCGCGCAAATTTAGCTCGACCCCGTGAAATCCTGGGGGCCGGCAAAGACCAGAGTGGCTATGGATAACTTTCGGGGCCCGCAAAACATGACATGAAGCCCGTGTTCGATCAGGACCTGCTCGATTCTGAGGGACTGTGCAGTTCCCCTGCACAGGGGGTGTGCAGGTCTGCAAACCCCTTCACCCTCTCCGCGTCAGGTTTGCACTCCCCCTCAACCTCTCCGCGTCAGGTTTACACTTCCTCACCCCCTCCGCGTCAGTTCTGCACACCCCCTCAACCTCTACGGGTCAGGTTTGCACTCCCTCACCCTCTCCGCGTCAGGTCTGCCCACCCCTCACCCTCTACGCGTCAGGTTTGCACCCCCTCACCCTCTCCGCGTCAGTTCTGCACATCCCCCTCACCCTCTCCGCGTCAGGTCTGCTTTCCCTCACCCTCTCCGCGTCAGGTTTGCACTCCCTCACCCTCTCCGCGTCAGGTTTGCACCCCCTCACCCTCTCCCCAACCATGGTATACGTATACCCCCCTCCCCCGACCGACCATGGTATACGAATACCGCCTCCCCCGACCATGGTATACGTATACCCCCTCCACCGACCGACCATGGTATACACGGTATACGAATACCCCCCCGACTATGGTTTACGTATACCCCTCCCCCGACCATGGTATACGTATACCCCCTCCCCCGACCGACCATGGTATACACGGCATACGAATACCCCCTCCCCGACCATGGTTTACGTATACCCCCCGACCATGGTATACGTATACCCCCTCCCCAACCGACCATGGTATACGAATACCCCTCCTCCGACCATGGTATACGTATACCCCCTCCCCGACCGACCATGGTATACACGGTATACGAATACCCCCTCCCCCGACCATGGTTTACGTATACCCCCTCCCCCGACCATGGTATACGTATACCCCCCTCCCCAACCGACCATGGTATACGAATACCCCTCCTCCGACCATGGTTTACGTATACCCCCTCCCCCGACCATGGTATACATATACCCCCTCCCCCAACCGACCATAGTATACGAATACCCCCTCCTCCGACCATGGTTTACGTATACCCCCTCCCCCGACCATGGTATACGTATACCCCCTCCCCGACCGACCATGGTATACGAATACCCCCTCCCCCGACCATGGTTTACGTATACCCCCTCCACCGACCGACCATGGTATACACGGTATACGAATACCCCCTCCCCCGACCATGGTTTACGTATACCCCCTCCCCCGACCATGGTATACGTATACCCCCTCCCCAACCGACCATGGTATACGAATACCCCTCCTCCGACCATGGTTTACGTATACCCCTCCCCCGACCATGGTATACGTATACCCCCTCCCCAACCGACCATAGTATACGAATACCCCTCCTCCGACCATGGTTTACGTATACCCCCTCCCCCGACCATGGTATACGTATACCCCCTCCCCCGACCATGGTATACGAATACCCCTCCCCCGACCATGGTATACGTATACCCCCTCCCCGACCGACCATGGTATACGAATACCCCCTCCCCCGACCATGGTTTACGTATACTCCCTCCCCGACCGACCATGGTACACGTATACCCCCCTCCCCCGACCGACCATGACATACGTATACCCCCTCCTCCGACCATGGTATACGTATACCCCCTTCCCCGACCATGGTATACGTATACCCCCTCCCCCGACCATGGTATACGTATACCTCCCTCCCCCGACCGACCATGGTATACGAATACCCCCTCCCCCGACCATGGTATACGTATACCTCCCTCCCCCGACCGACCATGGTATACATGGTATACGATTATCCCCTCCCCGACCATGGTATACGAATACCCCTCCCTGACCATGGTATACGTGTACCCCCCCCTGAACATGGTATACGTATACCCCCACCCGACCGACCATGGTATACGTATACCCCCCGACCGATCGGAAATCCTGGAGCTGCCTATGGTGGCTGTAGATGCTCGAGTCAAGTTGTGAAGAAACAACTCCAGACCTGTGCGTCCTCGAAATCATCCCAGGGCTCTTCAAACACTAAGCGCTCGATATTCCCCTCTGTTCACAGTGGTCAGTGCTCCAAAATATAAACTGATATGTTCAGTGTGACAAGGGCTTACAACACAACAGGCTCTTGGATGCTGAAATAGAGACATAGGTTATTTGAGTAGCATGGACCTGATTCAAGGGGAATGTTTTGCCACAAGCGTTGAAGAATAAACTCGAACGGTTTCATTCTGCGTATATGTTAAAGGGTGGCACCTTCATAACGTGATTTTAACTGAGATAGCCAAATTGTAAAGCAAGTCGGAAAACCCGGTACTCCATATATCATTTGTCTTGGAACTCGATATTTCCGTAGAAAAAGCTAAAACTTACCTGACACTAACCCCCTCATCAGCCCCTCGCCGGGCGGCCATTGTTGTGAGCTGTTGGTGTGACGACATATGCTGACGTCACGATGAGCATCAGCCAATCGAAGCCCTTGAAGCATTTCAAGTATGGTAGTGGTTGCTAGATCATGACATCATCCACAGGCAGATATTTATTTATTTTCCTAGAGAAGTATTTTTAAAAACAACATATTGAGCTTATTGAACATTTTTCAAAGAAATCATGAGTGGTTTCATTATTTTTGGCTAAAAGTACGCCTAATCTCACTAAATTCCAGGATTCGACCAAGGTGCCACATTCCCATTAAGCTCACCATGGGCTCAATGGTTGAGCTTGGCTGTCGCCATCCTACCTGGCTCGGGCACATTGGCTGTCGCCATGTTAACTGGCTTGAGTACGTTGACTGCGGTGGAACGTTCTCGTCCAAGGGGGGCACCTTCAAAAGGGTCGTTGGGAGAGGTGCTCCTCGCTGGGACAGGTGCTAGGGGGGCGTTTAAAGGTAAACTTTACGGAAGTCATCACTACTGCATGGCGCAGTCCTGGACACGGACATTTTTGAAACTCACCCACCGCGCCTTTGGTAAGGATAGGTACATGTTAAGCGTCCAGAGGTAATTGCTTACTCGCCGATTATTAGCGCCAGACAAGGCCTGACAAAAGTTGGTCACTAGAACGCATCTTAAAAATAGATTTGGGGCGTTCTGCCACAAAACGACCAAGCGAAATGAGCAATGACGCCATCATCTCTCTGATTTGCACCGAAACTGGTACCCGGGGTCATTTGGTGCGCAGAAACAGGACCTGAAAGTTTTAGCTTAATCGGTGGAACGGTCACTGAGTTCCTGCCCGAAACATCTTGTGAGGCACCAAAAACAGCAATTGTTCTTTGGTTGTTATGACAGAGTCAAATTTCAGCAAAATGTCCTTTTTATACATCATTGGAATCGCAATGACCTATAGTTTCAGTTTTTTAGAGTTATCTTTAAATTTCAAACGTGGCGACCTTAAATCACGTGACCTGCTGTGACCCCGATTGTATTAAAAGTTGTAGTTTTTATTGCAGTAAATTTGAGTTCAACCAATTTTCTTTTAAGACAGAAAACGTGAAGTATGGTATTTTTCTATAAGCATTTCAAATAGACCCGGATGTTCCAGGTGTTTTTTTAATGTGTGCTTTCTGTTTTCCAATACCGGTTTCGTCCGCCCAAGAACGCATCGAGGGTGATATTAATGCAATGCTTGCCGAAAAAGACGCTGGTGTTGATGGCTTTTAACTTATTAACACCCGTCCCCGTAGGGCCTCCGAGCCACCCTCGCCCTGGTGGGGGTGTTCAAACACCCCCTCGAAATCGGCTCCTATGCGGGGAAGCGAAAAAAACGCGCAGGTAGTTGGTTAGCTTATAAAAATTCATGAAAAAAAAAACTTTTTTGTCACTTTTGGCTCGGGTCAATATTCAGGTCATGCCAGGTCAAAGAAAGTGGAATATCAGAGAAGAGTTTCCGAGCTCTAGCGTCTGACAGAGTGGAGTTAGAATTATTTTGCAGGCACCATTCACATCCTCTCATCACAGCAAATCGAATGATGTATAATATGAATATACTAGGTCAAAACAAAAATGACCTGACCTATGGTCATGTCAAGGTCACTATTCAACCTAGCGTAGTCAATATGAATGTAATCGACTCGCAATAGCAATCCAGACGTAACGGTATCAAAATAAAAGCTTCATCATCATTTCTTGAACAGTTTTTTGACCCAAGTCTGAAACCTACTTTGGTAGTTCCAGATGACCTCTCAGAGGAAATAGGTAAAAATTGCAACATTTACCTGAAAAGGGGCCCGGTAAACAACGATTTGGAGAATATGAAGGTATTCGTAGCTGTATCTACACAAATAAAGCCCAACTGCCGTTTTTCCCGTGCATTTCCAATGGAGAGGTCATGATCCGCACCTGACCTTAGGTCATCGGTATAAACAATTCCGGAATATATTTGTAGTACTGGGTGGGCCCATTACGAAGTATAAGTTTCAATCCGATAGATTCACCTACTTCTTACTTATGTCACCTAAAATATTTTTATGGAGGTGAAGTCAATTTACCTGCACTGGCGACCTGACATAACTTAACCTTAAAATTTTGGGAAAATTTGTGGAGTTAATCAAGGATAATGTGTGCCAAGTACAGCGGCGCTTCGCACCGCCGTTTTTTCGTGCCACTGGAAAAACCTGAGGGGGTGTTCAAATATCCCTCACCGGGGCGAGAGTTCAGCATATGACATGGGCTCGTGACATTAGATTGGCATTTAGCGACCCCGTCGACCTCACGTCAATATTTCCGTTACTATGAAGAGAAAATGACATGGCTTTGGGCCCAGTGCGTCGAAATAAGTACTTAGCACTTACCTCTGTCCTTTTTGGATGTATGATCTACTCAAGGTTATTAGAAATCATGACCAGGACCGAACTGACATTTTTTCAAGCTTCAAAGTGCGAGGTCAAAAACAGCTGCCAGCTAAAACTCATGGTATGTTTTCTGAACCCTAGTCAGTATGACCACAGTTAAGGCTGCTCAATATCAAAGTCAAGTCCACAGTTCAAGGTCAAAGGTTTTTCCAAGGTCAAACAGTCCTTATCTGCCAAAACGCTACTAAAGTGCCACTTATATTGTAAATTATTGGGAATGGTAATATACTAATGGTAATCAAAAGTCACCAAAGCCCCAAGGACCTTCCGCCCCTGCAGATCCAAATTCGTGCACAAACCATCAGCCCAGTTCAGTCCGTCCGTAACCTGGGTATCATATTTGACATCAATCTGTCGTGGGACACACACGTAAACCATCTCATGCAAAAGTGTTTCGGTATTTTAAATGGAATGTGGCACTTCGGTCGAATCCTGGAATTTAGTGAAATTAGGCGCACTTTTAGCCAAAAATAATGAAACGACTCATGATTTCTCTGGAAAATGTACAATGAGCTCACTATTTTGTTTCTAAAAATACTCCTTTAGAAAAAGAAATAAATATCAGCCTGTGGATGATGTCACGATCTGGCAACCACTACCATACTTGAAACGCTCCAAGGGCTTCGATTTGCTGATGCTCATCGTGACGTCAGCATATGTCGTCACAGCAGCAGCTCACAACAATGGCCGCCCGGCGACGGGCTGTTGAGGGGCTGGTGTCAGGTAGGTTTTAGCTTTTTTCTACGGAAATATTGAGTTCCAAGACAAATGAAATATGGAGTACCGGGTTATCCGACTTGCTTTACAACTTGGCTATCTCAGTTAAAATCACGTTGTGAAGGTGACACATTCCCTTTAATAGCATCAATTCACATAAGCCACCACCTCCCCAAACGCATCATCTCAAATATTGTTTACAGCCTGGTTCTCTCACACGTTCGATACTGTATTCAGTATACGGCCACTTTTCGGAAAAAAACATGAAAAAATTATAAACTTCGGCGCAAAAGTAATATCTGGTCGCCGAAAGTTTGGTCATATATCGGACATATTGAGAGGTCCAGGCTGGCTGAGTTCCAGACAGATGGCAAAATATCACACTCTCACCCTTGCCCACATCATTGGAACTAACCTATGAGGATTCTATGTGTAAAAAATGTTCTATCTGAGGAAAACAAACAGAGTGGGTCTGCCGTACGATTCAGTGAACAATCTTTCGAAACTAATTTTTTTCGAAGGCCCGGACAAGGAACTGCTTTGCTGCTGTCTCTGCCGATTTAAGGGGGCACCCCAATGGCGGTGCCCCCCACCTGCTTTGCTGCTGTCTCTGCCGATTTAAGGGGGCACCCCAATGGCGGTGCCCCCGCCTGCTTTGCTGCTGTCTCTGCCGATTTAAGGGGGCACCCCAATGGCGGTGCCCCCCGCCTGCTTTGCTGCTGTCTCTGCCGATTTAAGGGGGCACCCCAATGGCGGTGCCCCCCGCCTGCTTTGCTGCTGTCTCTGCCGATTTAAGGGGGCACCCCAATGGCGGTGCCCCCCACCCCCCGCCTGCTTTGCTGCTGTCTTCGCTGATTTAAGGGGGCACCCCGTTCCGCCGCCTATGTACAGCCTGTTCCATACTGATTGGTAGGTATTAGTGTTAGTTGTTTTAAGAAATATCGTAAGAATGATTACATCTCTCACAAAAGGTTGCGTCTCTAGTAATGTATTTTGACGAGCCCTTTAGATGTGGGCCCCTGTGACCTGTATGAGACGTCAATTTCGAAAATTATGGACGAAAAACCATTTTCATCCATTCCGATACTTCTCTGAATCTTTTCTCAATTACTTCCGAATTTTGGACCTAACGAATGCTTCTTGCACGTCAGTTCGTGCATCCAGTTAAAACGCAGCAGGTGAGACAACAATGGAGTCGGCAGGGAACATCACTGGAGAGATACTTCGCAAAAATGACCGCGGCCTAATACCTACCAATCAGTATGGAACCGACTGTACATACACTGGTTGCCACCGCCTTTCCTGGCCCGGGTACATTGGTTGCCACCGTCTTTCCTGGCCCGGGTACATTGGTTGCCACCGTCTTTCCTGGCCCGGGTGCATTGGTTGCCACCGTCTTTCCTGGCCCGGGTGCATTATTTATTTATCTATTTTACTTCATCAGACCTCTCCACAAAATACATATGGCTATTTTTAGCCTTGATGCTCACATTTACACAAGATTATTCGGCGAGATTGACCGATTACCTGTTAATGGGGCATTCCAGGACAGATCGACCAAGGCTTGACACCACCATGTTTAGAAAACATCTGAAACTTTGTCTCCGGGGTATTTTTGGGCCAGAAACACGCTTGTGAGAATCTTAGCCCCCTCCGACCAACGGTGACCGAGTTATAGCCCGAGGCATTTCCGGGAGGCCACCTTGTAGACTCATCTTTGATGCTTCATAACTCAACAACGCATTGCCCGATTAACGAATTTTGTATATCATTGAACTCGTCTTGAACCATACATTATTTTGAAAGAAAAGAAAATTGTAAAATTTTAAAAATTTTGACTTTTAATTCGTTTGACCTTTTCTTGATGACCTAGCTTGACCTTTTCGACATTGAAATTGACCTTTTAGACACCTCAAAAATTTTGCTTCATTAAATATCTTTCGATAGAAAAAATAAAAAAATGCGTTTTTGCTATAAGTTCCAAATTTTTAGCACCGAAGGTGGGTATGTAGACCGTTTTTGACCACTGCGGTAGTACAGCCTTATGTTTAACGCCGCAAACAAAGCGATTGCTTTTGTAATCGGTTGTTTGCAATCATATGGCATTGTCTTTACGAAATTTTCATCGTGAAAGTGTCAAAATATATGACAATTAACACGCGCCCACACAAGGGGGTGGGCAACCGGCCTCTTCAGGTTTTCACAGGT
This sequence comes from Lepas anatifera, assembly GCA_034440635.1. Classification (NCBI taxonomy): domain Eukaryota; kingdom Metazoa; phylum Arthropoda; class Thecostraca; family Lepadidae; genus Lepas; species Lepas anatifera. Next base: position 200,081 of record JAOTON010000462.1, on the reverse strand, counting down.
AGTAAAAAAGACACCTTCGCGCAGCGCCACCGTACTTCATGTACCTCTAACTCGAAAATTTTGCAGCTTCTGGCAAAATTTTAGGTCTGGGTCATACTAGGTCAGACGGCCAACCCAGGTCAAGAGACCTAAACTCGAAAAAAGTTTTGGAGGTGCATCACTAATATCAAATCTAGCCTATCGTCGTTAGATTCACATTACATAGTAAGGTCGCCGAGCACGATAATTTTCGTAGCAGGATTTCTATGTCGATAACCGGGAGCAGGGTCAGGGTCATGATCTTTCCATTAGAAATGCATGGGGCAATTGGTAAATTTTGATAACTTGAGAAAATTGAGAATTGTCGAGAATTGTGATGGAGGTTTTATTTTTACGCTGTCGTGTCTGACTTGCCACTGCAGTTTGATTAATATTCTTTTTACCATACAGACCTAAGCCTGGCTCTAGGTCAAAGCAGGTTAATTTTGACATTTGACTAGGCAATATTATAAGATTCATAATCCGTTTGGGCTCAACAAGAATGTTCCAATGGTGCTGAACGTTTCTTTCTACGGCTCTCCTCTGTCACCTATTATGTCACAAAATTTAGGTTTCCACTTAGTTCCTGTAAAAAATGCTGTGACCTCGAGCAAACTCAAAGGTGGCACGACCAAACGATTGTATGTAACATATTCGGTAGTGGTTAAAACTGGCTGTTTAGCGGCATCACTACCAGTGCACTGTGTAATTATTCACCTGGGATTCTGGGATCCGTGTCAGCTATGAAATGATCACTTTGTAAAAATATCATGAGGCAACCTGTTCAAGTGACCAAGTCGAATGCGTTACAATTTCAGGACATTTTTTTCATATATGAGCAGATTCAAATTACTTTTTGGGAATGAACGCCTTTCAGACACGTTTGTTTACATTGCATGAATCCTCTCAAACGTATGCTGTGCTGCACTGGGTCACGTTGTATCGATATTATTTTTTCATCTCCAGGAACGATGTAATTGTGTGAGTTAGTGGTGCCGATAGGATAAGTTATACTTGTTTCAATTATGGATAAAGCCGCGACATCTTTGTAAATTTTCGTTTAAGGCTGAAAGGTCAATTATTAATAAGTTCATTTGCCCTCGTCTCCCTCGAAACAATGGATCCCTTTCTATCACTTTTAATGACTGCAATTTTTATTTTCATAAATATTGCCCAAGTTGTTGCCAGTTCAGTTTTAGGAGTAGGTGTCTCACTAGAGTCATCAAGGGACTCTTTACGGAGACCCCGACCCCACCACTCAAACGAGCAACTCCAACGATGAAGTGTTAATCAATGAACCAAAGTTGAAAGTCCCACAAAGCATAACGACGACCGCCTACCTCAGGTCATCCCCCTCACCAGTCAGTTGCCAGCTAGCCTTCAGTATTTACGGTACCTACGACCTCCCAGTTGACCTAAATTATTTTTTTCAGAAGTTGCAAAATGTTGTGTTAGAGGTACATGGAGTACGGTGGCGCTGCACGAAGGTGTTTTTTTTACTACCTGTAGAGACCTGAGGAGGCCGGTTTCCCACCCCCTCGGGTGGGCGCGTGTTAATTGTCATATATTTTGACACTTTCACGATGAAAATTTCGTAAAGACAATGCCATATGATTGCCAGCAACCGATTACAAAAGCAATCGCTATGTTTGCGGCGTTAAACATAAGGCTGTACTGCCGCAATGGTAAAAAACGGTCCACATACCCACCTTCGGTGCTAAATATTTGGAATTTATAGAAAGGATGCATTTTTTATCGAAAGATATTTGATGAAGCAAAATTTTTGAGGTCTCTAAAAGGTAAATTTCAATGTCGAAAAGGTCAAGCTAAGTCATCTAAGAAAAGTTCAAACGAATTAAAAGGCAAATTTTTTAAAATTTTACAATTTTCTTTCTTCAACATAATGTATGGTTCAAGACAAGTTCAATGATATACAAAACTTGTTAATCGGGCAATGCGTTGTTGAGTTATAAAGCAACAAAGATGAGTCTACAAGGTGACCTCCCGAAAATCCCTCGGGCTATAACTCGGTCACCGTTGGTCGGAGGGGGCTAAGATTCTCACAGGCGTGTTTCTGGCCCAAACCTACCCCGGAGACAAAGTTTCATATTTTTCTAGACATGGTGGTGTCAAATTGGAATTTTTTGGTCGTTTTGTCCTGGAATGCCCCTAATGTTAGGTGCGCAGAATCGTTTTATATCGTAATTCTTAAGTCTGCCGTAACCACGCTTGCGCAGGGGGCTGTTCCTCCTTGCTTTTTGGTTCGCTGGGATAGCTGTTTTCGGATCAGGGTCAGCAACCATTTTGAAGTTAAATCCTTGATGACAGACCAAAATCGCTAAACGGCTGAGTGCTTAAGTAGACGGCCCGCAGGGATGTGAAACCAGGTAGAATGAAGCAGATGCTGCACTGACGGGGAGAAGCAGTCTTGTAAAAGGTTCTGAATTATCACAGGAAGAGTTGAAATGCGTATCAGAAGCCATATAATGTCCATTGGGACAAATGTCACCGAACTAAGCGTTATCAAGGACTGAAATTAAAAATTGGTTGGTTGCCACCATCTTGCCTGGCTCGGGTACATTGGCTGCCACCATCTTACCTGGCTCGGGTACATTGGCTGCCACCATCTTACCTGGCTTGGGTACAACATCCGTCTTCTATCGAAGTTAACCCGGTTGTAGCTCTGTATCCCGAAACGGCAGTCCATGGCGTCTAGCATGGAAGACTGCGACTTGTAGTCCATATTTCAGCCCCTTCTTGCACCAAGCTAGGTTCTACCAGCTTCGGATTTCTTTGAGTAGCAAGTTCCTTTAACGCCCTTGCATGAATAAATGCGTTAGGTATTCTCCTATTCTAAAGGTTACAACAGATATTTCTGGAGATTATTCACTTAATCATTCTTCGAATGCATTGCATTTGAATAAAGGCATCCAAGTCGAGACACATCTACGGGTCGTAAGGTAACAATAAATATTCCCAGTTTAACTCAGATTAATGAAAATGAAGAACTTTCTTCGCTCAGCGAGCGGCGTTTGTACATTGGTGAGGTTTCCCGCAAGCACAAAACACGGATTCAGCAGTACAAACACGGCTTCACGAAAACACGGCTCAGCAGTCAAACACCATGAAGCGGAAACACCGATCCAAAGAAGAGAACTCGGCTTCCATCCAATATCGCAGTTTCCAGCCAGAGTTGGATAACACCAGCATACTGGCCCAACAACCCCGCCGGATGCACCGTCTGCCACTGGAGTCAGCGTTCATACTTAAGCAGCACATCTACTGTTATAACATCCCCAACGACACCCGGATTAACCTGAAATCCAGTGGCAGACTCCACAACAGATGACTTCATCTCATTCGCTCCTCCCGCGCTCCCTGAACTCTCATTTTCTTCTCTCTATTCATGACTGTGTCTTCCCGAACCGTTTCTCCCTTGACTCTACTGTGTAGGTATATTGTGCATCTTTACTTTCAGCATCTTCTTCATCTTCATCATGGGAAGAGTGTGATCCGGCCGTGCCAAATATTATTCTTACGACCGTCCAACCCAGTCATCATCATTCCTGTGTGCAGGGGTCTTCGTGAGTGTTTGCATGCGTGTGTTTGCGTAGTAGTTATTGCCATTTCTTATTCGTCTTGGCATTCTTCTTTAACCGCTTATACCATTTCCGCTCGATCTTTATCAGTGTTTTCATTGTACGCTTATATAGCATACCTGCCACATGCCACTCTTTCTTCTCCTTCTCTCTGTGATATTTTATCCCGATATTGTTTAAAGCAACTTCTCTATTATCTTTCATTAATAGCTCGCTTGTTCCAGATGCCAAAAGCGTTGGTTGAAGAACTTGAGAATCATATTTCAAAATTGAAATTTTGTACGGCCTTCTTTCTTCACCATTCCTACAACGATTTTCACAGACGAAGAATCGAAAATTAACCGAATGCGCTCCGAGACGTACTTTTTACCGAGCCGAGAAAGTCCTTCATTTTCATTGATTCCCTACTCCACTGATTATGTCATTCCATAACGGCCAATACCAAAGTTGGTGGATGTTTCTAGTCTCGAAACTCAGTGCCAAGATGCTGGCGAGCACCGCTGGGACCGAATGGAGCTTTTAAAGATAGAACCACACTGAGGTAGCAGGTGCCTGCGTTCAGGTCCATGATCTATCAAAAGATCACTGAGTTTTCTGTATCTGAAAAATATTTACACTGTTTTCGCTCCACTGTAAGAAAAAAACAGTAATAAAAAATGGAAGGGCTAGGCCAATCTCTTCAAATAACCGAGCTCCTAAAACTGACCATCACAACTCTTCAGGTAGCGTCACCATCACCACCTTCCACTGCTGCAGATGAACTGCGAGTCGGCGCCGACAGTCGCAGAGATCAGACCAGAGCGTCGGTTACGACGATGGCGCCGTCAGTCGCCTCCGACGGCGCCGCGTAAACAGATGTAAATAGAGACCCGGCACCTTGGAACCAAGCGGGCTGTTGGGAAGCGGTGGGATGAGGTGGGGGGAGGCTGCTGGGAATGGGTGGGATGAGGTGAGGGAGGCTGTTAGGAAGGGGTGGGATGAGGTGGGGGGAGGCTGTTAGGAAGCGGTGGGATGAGGTGGGGAGGCTGTTGGGAAGGAGTGGGATGAAGTGGGGGAGGCTGTTGGGAAACAGTGGGATGAGGTGGGGGAGGCTGCTGGGAAACAGCGGGATGAGGGGGAGGCTGTTAAGGGCGGATGAGGTGGATGCTGTTAGGAAGCGGTGGGTAGGTGGGAGGCTGTTAGGAAGGGGTGGATGAGGTGGGGAGGCGTTAAGAGGGGTGATGTGGGGAGGCTGTTAGGAAGGGTGATGAGGTGAAGGCTGTTGGGAAGGGGTGAGATGAGGTTGGGGAGGCTGTTGGGAAGCGGTGGGATGAGGTGGGGAGGCTGTTGGGAAGCGGTGGGATGAGGTGGGGGAGGCTGCTGGGAAGCTACTCGCCGTTGGCTAAGCTTATAGAAAAATAATGTTTGGATCCTATGCTGTAATTTACAGATCCTTGCATGCTTCTTTCAACCATGGCTCGAAATTTACTTCCCACATGAAAAAGGAGGGGCAATGAGAGACATAAGATATACCTACTTCTGATGCAACATTCAGGAGGCCCTTGAACTCATTCAGCTGCGCCCTCTTTTCGCAGACCTGCGAACCTGCGGTAGTTCAAATTTGTGGCTTTTAGGCGCCCCAGCCTGTTTGATCACAGAACGGCCTCCATTGTGGCTGGGAGATCGCATTAACTCAGCCGTCGGCGTCGCCACGGACAAAGGAGTGAGCGGCCAGCTGATCTTCCACCTCCGGCCGACAGGAAACTTTTGCTCCGACTCAAATATGCATACGACTTATGCTTCTTGTCACCTCCCGGGCGTACTGAACATCCCGGGCGTACTGTCTTTAACACGTTCCGGTTGCTCCCAGCTTGACTGAAATTTAAATATTTTTAGGATGAAAAGTGTGTTGCGGTTAAGCCCCCTCCTGCCCTCATCCTATGCTGACGAGTCCCCCAGCCAAACCCACCCTATTTTTCACTATCTCCACATTGTCCACTGTTCCACTTGGCCATCTCAGGACACGGATACTTACCCAGTGGCGGATCTAACCGCATTTTTGGGAGTGGAAAGGGAAAAGATGAGCCCAAAATCATGAGCTGTGCTTTTAAAAAGGATTTGAGGGGCGTTCGAATTCGCGAGTGCATCCCACACACCCGGCTGTGCCCTGCAGTAGGGTGGCATCAGGGATTTTCATCATTCAAAAGGTGCAGTGCGTCTAAATTTGGTGCACTGCCCCAATTTTTCCCAAATCAGTGCTAAGCACTTACTTTTGAACTCCCTAGACCAATTCGGTTCTCATAAGTTCAAGAAAGGTGTTCTCATGGGCCTCCGATGACGTTCTCCTGTGTTTCTCCTGCCAAAGGAAAAAAGCGTCCTCCGCCCAAGCACAACTAGTCTAACTGAACTTTATCGCGTGGTCTGCCTGGCAACCCGGAGAAACGACGATGGGCGGGGCAATCGATGGCACGTGGTACACTGACATCTGTGCCAATGGTGACGTCACGAATTCACTGCTGATGACGTCAGAGTGTGGGAATGGTGACGTCACGAATTCACTACTGATGACGTCAGAGTGTGGCGACGGTGGCGTCACGAATTCACTGCCGATGACGTCTGAGTGTGGTGACAGTGACGTCACGAATTCACTGCTGATGACGTCCGAGTTTGGTGACAGTGACGTCACGAATTCACTGCCGATGACGTCTGAGTGTGGCGACGGTGACGTCACGAATCCACTGCTGATGACGTCCGAGTGTGGTGACGGTGACGTCACGAATTCACTGCCGATGACGTCCGAGTGTGGTGACGGTGACGTCACGAATTCACTGCTGATGACGTCCGAGTGTGGTGACGGTGACGTCACGAATTCACTGCTGATGACGTCTGAGTGTGGTAACGGTGACGCAGCGGACAGTTAAACCAGCGTGGCGAGCTACTGAACTAGAGAAGGTGAGATTCAGGCCAGGTGTGCCTCCGGTTGAGCTACTTTAGACCCTGCACCGCTGAACTGTCTACTGAAACCCGGAAATGAAGGATCATGGCCCACGTGAAACTGGTCTGAGTTTGGGTAAGGATATACAGCCCGTTTTCAGACAGTGGACCTCAGTTTAATGATGACACAGCTAACGCATGGCTAATACTTCTTGCAATTGCACCATGTCCAGAAAATCATAAGCTTTGCTGCACGAGTTGTGACAGGTCGGAGGCGATATGACCACATGTCTGACGCGATTTCCGAACTTGACCGACTTACTGCCAAGCAGCTGGCTTGTTACTCGACAGTGCGTGCCGTTGAACGAACTGTAGTGACTGGACTCCCGGAATATGTGTGGCAGACTTTTGGCAGGAGGGCCAGCCAATTACACCAGCATGACACTCGCGGCGCCGCATTGTGGACCCCTCCTTTGATACGCACGGAGTCCGGCCGCCGGCGTCTGTCCTATCGTGGGGTGGCAGCACTAAACCAGAGTGGGCTTCAGCCGGGTGATCCACATTTTAAGACCAGTATTAGCAATTTTATTTTAAAAAAATCCCCGGCATGGTTTGGCTGATGTTTCGGTGCTGCGTGATGTGCCAGTGCATGGGTGTTGGTTTTATATATTTTATGTCATCTTTTACATCATCTTCTATTGTTTTATCATGTCCACGGGAACAAGTGAAAAGGCCTCCTGAGCGGACCTTGTTTGAACACATCTGAATCTGAATCTGAATTCTTGTGAAATGACTTCACACCTAAGTAAAGGTTTTCAGGAGCATTACTGCCACATAATGGCGGGTTTTTATCCCCATTGCCTGAACTGAGTAGATGATGCCACTTCTTCCATCCTGTTCAAACGAACACCTTTATGAACTGAGAAGATGAGGCCACTTCCACCATCCTGCTCAACAGAACTGCTTTATAAAGCTGCATCCCTGTGCCATCTCCGATGCATTCTTTCTCCCGTTTTACAGCCCTGAAACAAGAAGGCTATCCCTCCATGCGGCTATGTCCTTATCGAACATCAAAACAGGGAACGTTGGCTACATGACCGGTCAATTAGTAGTGCTATAAAGGTTTTATTTGATGCCAACATTAGCCGTTTTAGTGACCTGTCTGGTACCACTCTGAGCCTCCAGAGAGCACCAATAGCCACTTCGGACGCGACCCGGGAAGTTACCACGAAAATGACCACTCCCCTGCGCAGAGGAGCCCTATCAGATACTCGCCGTCTGGGGCTACAGGTTTGAAGTGGTGCTTCCCAGACGGACTCCATCCAGCTCAATTACCCACAATGGTCGTGCACAAAGGAGGCGGCCGGGCGGCGCCGTACCCACCGCTCGCGCCGCCGCACTTCCAGTTCGCCTGCAATGGTTCCAGCCAGCTAGTATGATTCCAGTTCGCCTGCAATGGTTCCAGCCAGCTAGTATGGTTCCAGTTCGCCTGCAATGGTTCCAGCCAGCTAGTATGATTCCAGTTCGCCTGGAATGGTTCCAGCCAGCTAGTATGGTTCAAGTTCGCTGGTATGGTTCCAGCCAGCTAGTATGGTTCAAGTTCGCTGGTATGGTTCCAGCTCGACTGGTATGGTTCAAGTTCGCTGGAATGGTTCCAGCGAGCTGGTATCGGCCGGCACCTCTAAACTGCAGGAACGCGGCTGCTAACCGCCTGCTATTCCAGCAAACGACGACAACGACTTCTTTCCACTGCATTGGTCTATAAGCAATCACAACAACTTGGCGACGCCATATGACCCTGGCAGTTGGTGCGTCGATAAGCCCCCAAAATTATTGGACCGCTCGCGAATTCCGAGCTTTGATCGCCGCCCCGGTCGGTCATTTTGTAGCTCGTTGAGCTATGGTCCGCTGCTCAGGAACATGCAGTGGCAGTGCGTGTGAAGGTTTTGGATCAATTTCCCTGAGACTCTCCGGCGCTCAATATTTACCCGACATAGATTGGCTGGCAACTGACTGGTGAGAGAGTGACCTGAGCTAGGTGCCCGTCCCTGGGTTTTGTGGGACGTTAAAGGGAATGTGGCACATTTATAACGTGATTTTAACTGAGATAGCCAAGTTGTAAAGCATGCCGGAAATGCCAGTGCTCCATTTACCATTTGTCTTGAACCTCAAAATTTCCGTAGAGAAAGGCTAAAAACCTATCTGAGGTGTACACAAAATGTATCCAAGCGGCCGGCCACAGTTGACAGCTGTTGGCGTGACGACATGCTGACATCATGGAGAGTAGTCATCCAATTGAAGCCCCTGGACCCTATTCAATTATTTAATATGGTAGTAGTTGCCAGATCATGCCGTCATCCAGAGGTTTATTTCTTACCCTAGAGGAGCACTTTAAAAGTTAAAATGTTGACCTTATTGTACATTTTTTAGAAAAATCATGGACGTTTTCATGATTCTCGGCTAAAAACACCCCTAATTATGCTAAATTCCGGGATCCGACCAAGGTGCCACATTGCCTTTAAACGATGGCTTCCAAATAAGCCCGTCATGCTGGTCCGGACGGTGGGGTCGCAGTCTTCGTGGCAAGTCCTTTGCTGGGTTTAGCGAGGCTCAAACTCCAAAAACCCAACTTCAAGAAATTGGACATTTATAAAAAAATCATAGCTGTAGTGTCGTGACATTCTGGAGGAGCACCCAAAAATTTTTCGCTGAGACCTCGCATAGAGGATTTCTGAAGCATTATAATTATGTTTACTTGAGGGCCTTTCGAAATGTTTTTTGCTTTCAATTGTAGCCTGTGCATTTGGAATTTTTAAGCTGTTAAAAGCAAATATTTACAAAGTCATCGTGGTAGATTTAAGTTGTTAAGTGATGTCGGTGCCATAGCTTGTGGCGCTCTGAACTCAATTATACTTAGGGGCTGTTCATATATGACGTCAGCGACCAAGGGGGAGAAGTTCTGGCATTTTCTGACATTTTCTGACGAGGGGGAGGGGCTTACTTTTTCTGACGCTTTCTGGTGGGGGAATGATGAACTGTAACAAATTTTTTATTTATTTATCGAGAACTGCGCAGGCCCAGGGCAGTTGACGAGTAGTAACTTCAAAGTTCCGTAACTAAATATAATGAGATTATAGCATGGTATTTGTTCTAGCTTAATACTACGAATATTCTAGATTCATACTTGCCCCGTGTTTCCATACAATGTTAAGCCATGAACGGTTGGAGCTGGTGGAAGTGAATCTTCCTGAAACAAAATAACAAGGAGCCGTAGGCTGTCGTTGTACTTTCTTCCTGTGTTTTGTATTTTTACGGCTACTTCTCTTTTTATATCGTTTCGTTTTTTAGTGAAGTGGCTGCTTTTCAAAAATTTCCGGATCTTCCATGCGCAAACAATGAGCGTCGATGTTTTGAGTCGATGTTTGTTGAATATACTTTTAACCAGCACAAACACGTTGATAAGATGAAATCCATCACCTTTCAGGAGTCCAAAAATATTCGTCTAACCCCTTCGAACATCCGAGCAAAAAAGTCGACTGCGAGGACTCAGAAGTCGACTGCTGAAGTGGCCAAACGTATCTTAAAACAGTGGTTTTAAATGTGTTGAATTCCTAGAAAATACATGTTAGATCCAGAACTAGTCACACATTCATTGCCCTGGATACCCGACATATACCAACCCTTGTCTCTCGGTATTCACACGACCTCTACGCTCCGAAAAAAGTGGTGTGTGCGAGTTGGTCGATCCCGCATGTGAAAAGGAAAGTGACTCAATGAACTTGACCAATGCTGTCTGTCGCTGATGCTGTCGCTTGTCGCTGGTGCTGCCCCTGTCGCTGATGCTGTCCCTGTCGCTGCTGTTGTCTGCCGCTGCTGTTGTCTGTCGCTGATGCTGTCTGTCGCTGCTGTTGTCTGTCGCTGATGTTGTCTGTCGCTGCTGTTGTCTGTCGCTGATGTTGTCTGTCGCTGCTGTTGTCTGTCGCTGCTGTTGTCTGTCGCTGCTGTTGTCTGTCGCTGATGCTGTCTGTCGCTGCTGTTGTCTGTCGCTGATGTTGTCTGTCGCTGCTGTTGTCTGTCGCTGATGTTGTCTGTCGCTGCTGTTGTCTGTCGCTGAACCTCTCGCAGTTACCCTAGAGTCAGGCTGAAGCTTCTCCAGATGTGATGTAGCCTGAATAGCAATGGCCGAGCATAGTTAGGTGTCGGAGTCAGTGCGCGCTCACACCGCCTCGTTAACCCTCGCCCCGGTGCGTGGTGTTTGAACACCCCCACCCTAAGGGTGTTGTGGTGGTAAAAAACGGCGGCGCGAAGCGCCGCCGTACTTAGCCCACCTTATCATTGATCTATTCCGCAACTTTCTCCCAAAATTTTAGGGTTGGGTCATCTCAGGTCAGGTCACCAGTGCATGTCAAGTGACCTCACCTCAACAAAATGCTTAAGGCGGTATAAGTAAGACATGAGAAAATCTACCTGATTGAAAATTATACCACATAGTGAGCCCACAGAGTGCTACAACATGTATTCTAAGGTCAAGTACGGATCATTACCTTTCCATCGGAAATACATGAAAAAAACAGAAATTGACCTGTATTTGTGTAGATACAGCTGAGAATACCTTCACATTCTCCAAATCGTAGTATCTTGGAGCCCTTTTCAGGTTCATGTTGCAATATTTGACCTGAGACCTCTGAGAGGTCATCTGGGGCTATTTAAACAGTTTTTAGACTTAACAATAACTTTGCATGAAATGATGATACAGCTTTCATTTTGATATCATTGCGCTTGGATTTCTATTGCAAGTCGATTGTTATGCATATTAACCATGCTAGGTTAAAAGTGACCTTGACCTGAACTGGGATCAGGTAATTGTTGTGTTTTGACCTAGTATGGTGATATTATACATCATTTGATTTGCCGTGATGAGAGGAAGCGAATGATGCCTAAAAAAATTATTCTTACTCAACTCTTTTAGATGCTAGAGCCTAAAAAGTCTACTCAAAATTCCACCTTCTCTGACCTGTCATGACCTCAATATTGATCTGAGCCAAAAAGTGACTAGCATAGTTTCTTCATGAATTTGTATGAGCTATCCACCAGCCTTCGCGTTTTTTTTGCTATCCCGTATAGGGGCCGAGTTCAAGGGGGTGTTCAAACACCCCCCACCAGGGCGAAGGTGGCTCGGGGGGCTCACCGGGGCGCGGGTTAACAGGCATATGAGCAACGCCCCAGCCACTCGTGTGTCTGCAGCAGAGTTGTGCGACTCGCGAGTCAGAGTTGGAGTTTAACTCAAATTCCGACTCATTCGACTCTGAGTTGAGTTGAGTTGAGTCGAAAAAAAATGGACAAGTGAGTTGAGTTGAATTGAGTCGGTTCACAACATGTCAATGAGTTGAGTTGAGTTGAGTTGAGTTGTGAAGACAGCGAGTCAAATGAGTTGACGAAACAAGTTGGCTCAACAGGTAAACATGTGAAGTAAAAATGTTTGAATTTGCCTACCCGCTGCAAGCCTCCTTTAACCTCTTTTAAATAACGTTTCCCTCCAGCGTTTCAATTGTTTAAATCAAAATTTCAATTTGTCTCAATATATCAATAATTCTACAGTTCAATTGCTTATTCTAAAGGCCCATCCTGATCCGGTCAGAAGAAATCCCTAGACACAAAAAATACATGCACTAAAAAAATTAAACAGGTTCCTATCGCTGGCCTTGTCTTAAACATTTGAAGTGGTGGAATGCAGTACAAAATTCATTTCAAATCTCTCAAAAATTTCTCATCTTCAATATTTAACATTGCTTCTTTACTTTAAGCCCTGCAACAACACACGTCGTCGCTGGTTGTTGTCGTCAGTAGTCGTCGACTGAGAATAGTTTGCACCATTGCTGTCTTTGAAGAACACATTCAACCAAGTATAGGCTGAAGCTTAGGTAGCTCCAGGGCAAAAAGTGTAAGCGTCACGTGATAATTTATACAGTAATGCAAATATTTGTCGAACTACATATGATATTGCTTCTTGTGTCTCAAATGCGCCGTCTGCCGCCGCTCTTTTAATTTTGCCTATTAATAGCAGTTATTGCTAAAAGCATGAAAAATTTGACCCTTGATTGGACAAAAGTGTTGAGATACCTTTATAGCAAGAATCAAAGGTATTATTTTACGTTATTGTTTTTGTCTGATCAGAGTTCCTTGCTTGGCGTCTGTGTTTTATTTGGAAAGCTATACATTAGCAACTTCTATGAAATCGTGCTGCAATTTTAAAGAGCGATAGGTATTTATTGTATTGAAGGTTCTCAAGCTCAAAATTGGATTAGGTTTAAAATATGAATATATTAAAATCCAACACGTTGATAGAATTTCCATTTCTCCTGTCCTTTGTCATACATGGTATACTTTATCTTAGGGTTTGCTGTGGTTCTTAGAATTAGCAATTGCAGCTAGGTACTCTAGTAGTTTTGCTTAAACTTTTATTTAACTCATGGCATATTAATTTTCATTTATAGAGATTAACTAGTATCGTTCTCTAACAGAAAAAAACAATACTTATACCATCCCTAAAGTACAGTTAATATCATGTTTTTTTAGCTTGGACCTTTTTTGACAGTATGGAGGCTCAATTTGTTGCCTGTGTTGGTGTAACCTTAGCCCTTTTAGGTTCTTTTCCATTTCATTTACCTAGTTTAATATGCAATGCTCCTTTTAGAAATAGTTGCAATATTTGGTAGCTTTTTTGGGCAGTGACAGTCTCGGGAAGAATTAACAAGTTATTTATGGTTGCTGGCTAATTGTTAACCTATGTTTGAATGGCAATGAATTAACTTTCCTTCTGTTAATCTTCAGTTTCATGTCCTACTCTCTGAACAGCTTGTTTTTTGCTGGTTTATTGATTTATTTCTCTATTTTTTAAATAATATTTATTTATCATGTATTTAGTTTTATTTTGAAAACAAGTCGAAGTTTGAGTTGAGTTGAGTCGTGAGTTGAGTTGGAGTTGAGTCGGATGAATTTATCCTTGAGTCGGAGTTGAGTCGACTCACTGAACTCTTGATCATGAGTTGAGTCGGAGTTGAGTCAACCGCTCTCAGCACTCGAGTTGAGTTGAGTCGACTTGAGAAATTTCTGAAACGCACAACTCTGGTCTGCAGCAGTGCTGCAAGAGAGGAGTGAGGAAACCAGACCGGCGGCATTTCCACGCTGGTTCGCAACCCACAACGACGCCCGTGCGGCCCACATTAGTTTAGTGTAATCAAAGGGTTTAGAGGGAAGATTCTCCGTTCGTATTTGGTCGCGGCAGAACTGGCCTGGTGAGCTCCGACGGTGATCTACCATCAGCTGTTGAGGGGCACGGCGCTGTGGTGTAGGACTTGTCACGTGCGCTACCGGCGGCACGCGCCTCCAACCGGGCACGCCTGAGCAACGGTCACCTTCGCACTGTCTCAACAGCATTATGATCGTCAACACCCATGACCCAACGGTGTGCACCTGCCTAATGCCTCGCACGACGGTAAAGGTCATTCTATTGACGGATGGTTCAGATCGTCTTAACGTCGCAAACATTCGTTCAATAACATTAAAGCAGATCGGACGTTTCTTCAACGGAGAGGGGGGGTGCTTAGTACCTCACTGTTTTAGCATTAGGAGAGTAAATTAACATTTAGAACTGAAGACTGGTAAGGTGGGTAATGTGATCTCGCACAGGTTCTCTAGTTAACTGGGCCCCGCCTGCCAGCTCTCGTCATTGGGCATGCAGCTCACGGTCCAGTAAACTCTCCCTGTTCTCCGCTCTACACATTCCCTGCTCACTTGTGTAATCATTGCCCATATAATCATCCGTAATAATCACCGCAACCACTCGGTCAGGCATCACTGGCCAAGCGGAAAAAATCGCGATCTGCAGTAGGACATGCAGAGCCATCTTTTCGCTGACGGAGGAACTAACACAACGGCAGGGACGGCCCTGGTATAGACCCTTTTATTGGCATACGCGTCCCTAACTAAATACGTTATTTATTAGGGCGTGGAAATAACTAAATAAAATCGTTGTTAAAAATCTTAAGGATAACACGTGATAGCTCACGGAGAAAAATTCGTTACCGCAAAATTAATAAGAATGCTTACCCTAGGATATTAGACACACCGTGAGCATGCATCATTAGGGTCGTTAAAAAACATGTTTTTATTTTTCAGACTCGAACCCACTTTTTCCCATTATATATTCAATTCTGATTTCAATGAGCCACATTTCAAGCGTCTACAACAGTGGGATAGATCGCCGCAAAACGGTTAGATTTCATGTTTCGGGCGCGATTGGTCGCCCGGCGTTGCAGTCTGCCCTTGTTAAATTGGGATGAAAGGGGTGCATAACCTACCAGTGAAGACAGCGTGACATGTGCGCGCGTATAAGAGCGGTAGATGGGATTCAACGTGCAGAAATTTACTTGTCAGATGTATTTGCAGCGCAATACAAATACACGTTATTCCACACAAGACCTGAAATCAAATGGTTCAGTACCCTAGTACTCTAAATCCCGACAGAACAGGGATGCTTTCCGGAGGCGAACCTTTCTCGGGTAGCATTCGTTTGAGAACGTCGTTGGGGCAGGTGCTTCTCCATATTCTCCTGCGAATTATTTAAGAGCTCTGATACTGCTAGAAGAAGACCCTGCTGCGTATTTTTACCCTTTGGATGGCTCACGAAATCTCCCACCAGCTTTACACCACGTTCTGTGGGACCGTTCACGACAGTAAGTTCTGGAATACCTTGAAACTGGGGAAGTTGTTCCAGTCACCAGCTTCTTAATGGAGCCATTTCTGGTCAGAAAATTTCAGATTCAGGCAATCGAATACCAGCCAGCTGTCAGGAGTGACAAACTGGCTGAGGCTTAGTACCGAGAATTTACAGAGCTCTTCATAGCCTCTATCGGAAACTTAAGCCTGCCCTATTCAAATGTGAATCGTTTGCTGTTTTGGCCAATTGCTGTGCGATCGGGCTCCTTACCTCCAAGATGGTGATTCTCACCAGCGCGACAGAACATAACTTTCTGTGCGCAGATACCACAGCTGATGGCAAATTGACTTCAGCACATTCAGGGCGATTTCTATATTAACTTAATGAAAGCACCGCATTGCATTTTATGGATAGCTTTGAGGCTCATAGAAGGCTCTAAAGCTGACTATCCGCGACGGAGGAACCCAAATGCATGACTTAGAACCACGGAACCAAGGAAAGCCACTAACTATTTCAGGGGTATGAGTGGCTCAGTCGGTTAGCGCTTGCGCTCGGCTCGGCCGATTGCATTCATTATGTGCTGGGTGTCATGGGTTCGATCCCACCCAGAGGCAGAATCTGGCGCCCTGCTCTAGCCCAAGCTAATTCTTTCCCTCTCGCCTCTGATGCCATACGACCTGAGCAGTTGATGCGTTGTTAAACTCCAAAAATTATAATATTCTGTCTTTAAGTATCTTCTGGAATGATCAACGGAATCTGACTCAGTAGTAGCACGCACTTCATGCCATAAAAGTCCTATATTCCATAATATGGCTCGCTGGTGGGCTCCGGGTCTTCTAAGCAGACAGTTGTTTGAGAGAACCTCTCCTGACAGCCACACTTAAACCAGCTTGCGCAATTCCAGATAATACTCCGGTATTGTATAGAGGCGCTGAAGTCAATGTGCAAACGCAATTGTTATCTGTGACCAGAAAGTTATAATCTGCTTCGCAAATAAGAATCACAATGCTGAAGGTAAAAAGGCAGTGATACAGTACCTGGCCTAAACAGTAAAACCACCCACCTTTCAGTTGGGTATGCTAAAGTTTCCGACAGAGGCTATGAAGAGCTCGGCTCGATAACAAGCCTCTCCCAATTTCTCATTCCTGAAAGCTGGATGTTAATCGAGCGCCTGAATCTGACAGATTCTGACATGAAATGGCTCCGTTGCGAAGCTGCTGACTGGTATAGCTTCCCCTGTTTCAAGGTATTCCAGAACTTACTGTCGTGAACGGTCCCACAGGACGTGAAGTGAAGCTGGTGGAAAATTTCGTGAGCCACCTAAAGGCTAAAAATATGAAACAGGATCTTCTTTTATCAGTACCAGAGCTCTTACATAGTGCGCAGGAGAATAGGGATGAGCACCTGCCTCACGACGTTCTCCAGCGATAGTTACTAGAGAAAGGTTCGCCTCCGGAAGGCATTCCCGTTCTGCCGGGATTTAGAGTACTAGGGTGCTGAACCATTTAATTTCAGGTCTTTTGTGGAATAACATGTATTTGTATTGCGCTGCAAATATATCTGACAAGTAAATGCCTGCATGTTAAATCCCATCTACCGCTCTTATACGCACGCACATGCCACACTGTCTTTACTGGTAGGTTATGCACCCCTTTCATTCCGATTTAACAAGGGGAGACTGCAACGCCGGGCGGCCAATCGCGCCCGAAACATGAAATCTTTAACCGTTTTGAGGCGATCTTTCCCGCTGTCGTAGATGCTTGGAATATGGCTCATTGAAATCAGAATTGTATATATAATGGGAAAAAGTAGGTTCGAGTCTGAAAAGTAAAAAAATGTTTTTTCTAACGACCCTAATGCATCATTCTGTCCAACATTTTAACACCCGCACTGGAGAGGAGTATGGCACTAACGCGCACTGGAGGGGGCCTGACAGGCCCCCAGTCAGATCTCGCAAACTAAGAGGCGTAGAAAAACGCCAGTTTGGGGGTGGGCGGGTGGGGGCTATGGTGATCTACATCATGACCAATTTTATTTGACCTAGATCAGTATATTCAAGGTCAAACTCGGTCATAAAGGTCAAATATTGGCCATGCTGGGAGCTGTTGGGAAATGCCGTGATAATGCGGAAAAAGACGGGAATAAGCTAAAGGCGGACCAGAGTTATAGAGGGAAGGTCGCAAGTAATATTTCCTTCAATTTTGAGGTAAAAAAGGTCATTCAAGGTCATTTACCTAGGAGGTCACAATATCATATACTACCTATAATGTACACTATGGCTAGCACTATAGCAACTGTTTGGCGGGAAGTGAGTAGAATGACCATTGACCTTGACCTTTACATTGAGGAAGGGGAAAGTGTGTGTATTGCGCCCCCTTACTAATTACGCCCCTCTAATAACAGAGAATGGTACAAGTGGCAGTTTTGTTTGGGCACTATAATCCAATTCCCACTTCTCATACAAACATTTTCTCAACGTTTCGATGAATTCGTGCGTAAGAATGGATTTTAGTCAGCCAGCGAAATAAATTAAGTACTTCCTTAAATCTGCACGGGTTTATGAACCCGAAAAAAGAATATGGCTGTTACATTCCGAAATCGATAGTTTTAATTTCAAAGCCAGAAATGTATCACATATTCTGAAAGCAACCTTTATAGATTATCCCTGGCATTGGCGGACGCAGCGGGGGCATTCCAGCCATGCCCCCCCAAAGTGCTGGAGGGGGCCAACTATCTTTTGGCCCCCCAAACACCGGATAAATTTTTGAAAAAGGTGTTTACACTAGGTCTGTAGAGCAAAAAATATCCGCTCCCACCCCCCCCCACGGAGAGCGATTATGTACTTGGAGAGGTAGCTTATACTAGGTCTGTCGAGCACTGAAAAAGGATGTTTGCACTAGGTCTGTAGAGCAAAAAAATCTTCGCTCCCACCCCCCCCCACAGGAGGAGAGGCAGATATGGGTTTGGCCCCTCCCAAAACTCGGGTCTGCGCCCGTCCCCTGATCCCTGGTGGTAGATTTTTTTAGGCAGAGATCTCTGATTTAAATGCAAAAAAGTGATTGCGCCCTGGTCAAATGCGCCCGATCAAAATATATGTTGGAAAAATCAAATCCAAAGCCCTTCTGTATGAGTGTGATTTTATTATTACAAGTCATAATGAATGCAAGAATATCATATTAAAATGGCTTCCAGACCCTCCAGATGAAAATCTTGGCAGGCAGCCGAGCCCCATTTGTTCTTACACTAATGATTATTTCTGCCGTGCCATTGACTTAACATGGTATGAGGGAATGGCGCAATTAAATCTAAATGCACCCTCCCCCGGGTGCAGTTACCCTCACAGTTTGGCAAATGCACCCTTTGCATAGTTTCACTTAAATCGGATTTCACTCTTAGAACAGGCTATTTTCAGGTCAGGGATTTTTGTCGATAACAAAAAAATCAAACTTTGTAATTTAATCCACGGTAGCGAGATCAAATAGGAGACCTTCGTCTAGAAAGTGATTTACCTAAGGGGGCGCAATACACCTACTTTCCCCCACCTAACTATGACGTCATGGCATAATATACGTCAGACCGGAGAAACACTATTTGACCGGAAGCACTGATATTAATGAACTTAAAAGAGCAGATATGACCTTGACCTGTGACCTTGACTTTCATTGTGAGGTGACCTTGATATATCATCCCGGTTATATGGCGTTATGACGTCACCACTCGGTCTTCAATGCAAGTGAACTGGTCCGACTGCGCGATTGAGCCGATGTCAAAATGCCGGTCTGACCTTGAAAGCCTATAAGTCAAAACAGTTTTGACTGATTTTACAAATTTGTTCGCCATTCGACGCGCCGTTAAATTTTCTCAAATGTGGCCGAGTATCGTATTTTGGCTTCGACCGGTTCTCCGGCCACCTTGGAAAAACAGGTGAGGGGGCCTCCGAGGCCCCATCCAGTTCGCGAGCATGGCAAAGACTAATCCAGATCGAGTTTACCGAAATGCGCTTTATATAGCTATGTAGTGAGTGCTATTATATCTTGTTTTTGTCACTTGATAATGGGACCGAGATGTCCCCGAAACCGGTCGTATGATACATACAACCTTTGGCTTTGAGTAGTAATAAACCTTTCAGTTAACGAAAACGTTTACTATTTCTACAAATCTAGTCCTTCATTCAGATTTGATCGCATAGTGGGAATAGTGCATATTTTAGACAGGCTTTAACCTCCCATCCGACCCACAAGGAGTTTAGACACATCATCAATATGCGGCAGTAGCACGGATGCCACTAGTCAGAAATTGGCACACTGCATTCCAGGCGGTCATTAGTTTACGATGCGCTGAGATTGGTCCACATTTCATCACTGACGATCAGTTCTTTTCCAATATGATTTCAGCCAGACGTGAAGTCTGGCCATCACAGCTATCAGCCCGCGCCAGAGATTGAGCGGCGGGGCCCCGCTGTAATGGCTGCGGCGTGGACCGTTCTCTAGTGGTCATTAATCTAGAATACATTTGACAAGGCGCTTGACTAGCTTTATGAAGTCTAAGCGACTATTGTTGTATTGGCAGGCGGACATGAATCGGAGTTGGTCTCTGAGGGTCGCCCCCGGAATAGTTTCAAACGATTTCCCTAGGGCTGCTTCTGGGCAGAATAAGCCAGCTGTTAGTTTAAGCCTGCACACTGGCCACGTTTTGTACAAAGAATAGGGACTGAAAACGGAATACTAAACGCTGCTGTGACATTTTTATTTCCACCCTTTAACGCACACCAACGGCAAGTGGTAAACAGAATCCGCACCTCACCAGCCTGGGATTGCGACAGACCGTGGGTAGCGAAATCATTAAGTGCGACAGAAAACCTCTACGAAATCGGAATTTAGGCAGCTGCGGAATAAAAAACAAAGCTCCCAGAGAGCCAGGTCTTCCCTCTGCTAAAAGCTTTGATACATAGGCAAATCTAGGGGGCAAGAGGACATTTGACCCCCCCTATTAACCCTCACCTTCCCCTGAAGTGGTTAAGGGGCCCCCTGAAAGGTCGATGGCGCCACCTGAAAGGTCGCCTCCTACTCCCCCCTCGAGACCAGTGCCCCCACGGACCACGATAGGTTTTACCGCCCAAAAAGGCGTCCCCATGGTCCAGATGGCGCCTCCCGCCTATGTGCCCCTTTCCCACGCAATCGGAAAGCTTGTATCCGTCTATGCCTCGATAGACAATTCAATAGATAAGACTTTGTGGCGAATGAATTAAGTGGCCTGAAATTGTCTGATTAGTAGTCACGTCCCTTTCCTACTTCCAGCAGCACACACCGCAGCGCTTACGGCAGCAATGCCCTTCGGCAGCGACAGTCAGTACCGAAGCTGCACCAGGCCGGCGACAGTTTGGAATTAGCCACACCCATTCTAATGCAGAGGTAGGAACGTCCAGAAAACATGGGGGGCACAGTGTATTATGAAGTTGTCTCTTTCGAGTCAGCGCCATAGAATCAGCTGTTAAAATGTTGAACATTGGGGGCATGGCACCCTACCCGCCCCTGTTCTATGCCCATTGAGTCTACATAGTCTGTGGCAGTATTTTTTTTTAAATATTTGCTTTCGATAGACCTGGTCAGTGGTCATGGACAGTGTCAGTCGGGCAAAATGAGATGAGCTTTCCCAAAAATCACTAAATACCCAATAATGGGTATCATTTTCCCATGTTTGTTCCGAAAAATGGGAATACTCTGAACCTTCTTTTTAAAAAAGTCAACTAGTCATCAGAAAATAAAACAGATTGTCTCTTCCATGGCTGATCTGCAGTCATAAAGTTTTGGGAAGCTCCACATGAGTTCCTGAAATTCAGGATCCATCCCTACACTTGTGACTGTTTTTCTCAGCTTTGTATGTCGTGTCGTGTCATCATGCAACGTATCCTAGGTGT
The DNA here is from genome assembly GCA_034440635.1 of Lepas anatifera. Lineage (NCBI taxonomy): Eukaryota > Metazoa > Arthropoda > Thecostraca > Lepadidae > Lepas > Lepas anatifera. Next base: position 178,915 of record JAOTON010000462.1, on the reverse strand, counting down.
GACAATGTTGGATATTTGAGTTCTGGTTGGTGACAGGTTTCACCTTTTTTCCTCCCCTAACAACAAATTAAGAAACAAATTCACACCAGCTCAACATTGGTGCACAAATATTTATTCTTGTCTAACCTACGACGCGCGGACACTCTGCAGAGCGCCGGTCCTTGTCTAACGTATGGCCCGTGGACACTCTGCAGAGCGCCGGTCCTTGTCTAACGTACGGCCCGCGGACACTCGTAGAGTGCCGGTCCTTGTCTAACGTACGGCCCGTGGACACTTGCAGAGCGCCGGTCCTTGTCTGACACACGGCCCATGGACACTGCAGAGCGCCGGTCCTTGTCTAACGTACGGCCCGCGGACACTGTAGAGCGCCGGTCCTTGTCTAACGTACGGCCCGCGGACACTCTGCAGAGCGCCGGTCCTTGTCTGACACACGGCACTGGACACTCTGCAGAGCGCCGGTCCTTGTCTGACACACGGCACATGGACACTCTGCAGAGCGCCGGTCCTTGTCTAACGTACGGCCCGTGGACACTCTGCAGAGCGCCGGTCCTTGTCTAACGTACGGCCCGTGGACACTCTGCAGAGCGCCGGTCCTTGTCTAACGTACGACCCGTGGACACTGCAGAGCGCCGGTCCTTGTCTGACACAGGCAATGGACCTTGAGAGCGCCGGTCCTTGTCTGACACAGGCAGTGGACACTGCAGAGCACCGGTCCTGTCTAACGTACGACCCATGGACACTGCAGAGCGCCGGTCCTTGTCTAACGTACGGCCCGCGGACACTCGCAGAGCGCCGGTCCTTGTCGACACGGCACGTGGACACTGCAGAGCGCCGGTCCTTGTCTAACGTACGACCCATGGACATTGCAGAGCGCCGGTCCTTGTCTAACGTACGGCCCGCGGACACTCGCAGAGCGCCGGTCCTGTCTGACAAGGCATGGACATCTGCAGAGCGCCGGTCCTTGTCTGACACAGGCAGTGGACACTGCAGAGCGCCGGTCCTTGTCTAACGTACGACCCATGGACACTGCAGAGCGCCGGTCCTTGTCTAACGTACGGCCCGTGGACACTCTGCAGAGCGCCGGTCCTTGTCTGACGTACGACCCGCGGACACACTGTAGAGCGCCGGTCCTTGTCTAACGTACGACCCGTGGACACTGCAGAGCGCCGGTCCTTGTCTGACGTACGACCCGCGGACACGAGAGTGCCGGTCCTTGTCTAACGTACGGCCCGTGGACACTCTGCAGAGCGCCGGTCCTTGTCTAACGTACGACCCGTGGACACTGCAGAGCGCCGGTCCTTGTCTGACGTACGACCCGCGGACACTCTGTAGAGTGCCGGTCCTTGTCTAACGTACGACGCGCGGACACTGAAGAGTGCCAGTCCTCACCACCAAAGTGCCTCCGGCCAGACAGATTAATGACTTGTTTGGCCGCTGGTACGGACCGGGGTAATTAGGCCTGGAACTGGGGAGCCGTCTCTGAACTCAGCAGGGCACTGGCCGGCCGACAACAGGCCCACAGCCGCGCCGCCGCCGACGCGTCACTACTAAGAAAATGGACCGGCCAACACCACCAGCACACTGCGACCCCATCCAATGGTAATTGGATTCTTTTTCTTCAAAACAAAGGAGGGTGACAGGATTGGGTAGCAGGGTGGCAAACTAGAGCACATGGCAGCGACGAATATGCCACGTTTGGGGTAGAGTGCAGCCACACCCGGGAAATCTCTTTAAAAATTGGCATTCGCGAATTTTGGGCAAAGCACATTTTAGAAGAAGAGCATGGTAAGTAGACACAATCTTCCGAAAGCACTGGAAATTTAGCGTACGTATCATATTTAGAAGTCTGGCTTCTGATATAACAAATCTGGCCAGAACATGGCTTACAGGTAACGTAAGTGACAGCCAGGGCCACGGGGAAATATTGTGATGGCTCACAAGATTCAGGACAGCGTATCGAAAGCCATGGCAAATGCAATGTGTGTTTGGATGACTTGGTACAAAATTAACGCACTTGTGACGAGAAGGAAGTGTATAAGCCCCACTTGGGGATCTCAGAATGTGATTTATTAAATGTGGGCTGTGATGCCGTGGTGGCTGACAACGCGGACTTGTACCAGGACTGCAGGGCGCGTGGGTTCAGTTTTCACTGTGAGTGCGTGGTTCCATGTCCCGGCAGAGTGTCCCGGCGGAGGAGTGGTTCCATGTCCCGGCCGTGTCCCGGCGGAGGAGTGGTTCCATGTTCCGGCAGAGTGTCCCGGCGGAGGAGTGATTCCATGTCCCGGCAGTGTCCCGGCGGAGGAGTGGTTCCATGTTCCGGCAGGTGTCCCGGCCGAGGAGTGGTTCCATGTCCCGGCAGAGTGTCCCGGCCGAAGAGTGGTTCCATGTCCCGGTAGAGTGTCCCGGCGGAGGAGTGGTTCCATGTCCCGGCAGTGTCCCAGCGGAGGAGTGGTTCCATATCCCGGCAGAGTGTCCCGGCGGAGGAGTGGTTCCATGTCCCGGCAGTGTGTCCCGGCGGAGGAGTGGTTCCATGTCCCGGCAGTGTCCCGGCGGAGGAGTGGTTCCATGTCCCGGCAGAGTGTCTCGGCGGAGGAGTGGTTCCATGTCCCGGCAGAGTGTCCCGGCGGAGGAGTGGTTCCATGTCCCGGCAGTGTGTCTCGGCAGTGTCCCGGTGGAGATATCTTCTCTGATTTGGATAGAGCTGGCCCGTTGGAAGTGCAGTAGATATATAAAAAGAGAATATGGTGCAAGGTGTACGCTGAATAATCCACCATGAGAGAAACGCCTACAATAAGAGTCTGCTGTGGCGGCCTGCACGTTCCAAGACTAGCTGCCAGTGCAGTAGCTGCCGAGGCCCGGTTGGCACGTGCTCCGCCGGCCGGCACACGCTGCGAGTCATCGGTCATCATGGTGCAGCACATGTGGAGGTCTGGCGCTGGTATACGGGCGGCGCCAGTGTCAGCTCCGAGCTGGCAGACACGACACCCGGTAATCTCAGGCCTGTCGCCATCCCCGCCGGAGGGTCAGCTGAACGCGCGCACTGCTGGTACCGGGCCGGCCATTACTGCCACCGGCACCAGATTACCGGGTGTGGCAGCTCTGATCCAGCGCTGCCATCGCGCCATTACATGGCGATGTTGGAGAGGAGGGAGACGGGCCTGCCCAGTGTTTACCAGATGGCGCCGGAGTCGGCGAGCGGCGGTGCGACAATCAAGACTCAACCCAACCAAAAGGCCGAGCTGGCAGCTCTGTGTGGAGCAGATCGATGTGGGTCAGGTGTGAGGTCGGTGCTATAGGTCACCACGGGATTTGATCCTCAATACGATCCGACAGAAGTTATGCATCAATGAAAATGAAACCCATAGTGATGATAATTGCTAAAATTGCCGCCCCGGTAGCTCAGTTGGTAGGGCTCTGGGCTCCGGGCCGCTGCTCAGAAACATGCAGTGGCAGTGTGTGTGTCCAGGCTCGGGATCGGTTTCCCGGAGACGCTCCGGCGCTCAATATTTACCCGACGTAGGTGGACTGGCAACTGACTGGTGAGAGGGTGACCTGAGCGGGGTAGCCGTCCCTCTAGTTTGTTAAACGTTAAACTTTGGCTTCTAAATTCTCCCTTTATTGCGGGAGTTTCAGATGGAGGCGTCCGGGTTGCGACAAGTCCCCTGATGCCTTTAGTCGAACCTCGACAAAAACAAGCTTGCAACAAACTTGGACAAAATCTAAAGAAGAACATAAATATGCTTTCATTGGTCACGTAGCGCGCCATAATCTAAAAATTTGGAGTCATGGAGATTGCGTTCCCACCATCATCCAATGGCATCCCGTGCAAGCATCATCACGAGCACAACAGATGTGCACCATACCACGCAGGTGCGCGTGACGTGACGTCAGTTTGACGCGTGGCTGTTTGATGCGGGCTGGCATACTACGCAGGTGCGCGTGACGTGACGTCAGTCTGACTGGTGGCGCTGCGGGCTGACGTGTCGACATCAGCGCTCTAGCGCTGGCCGGGTTTGGCGGCGATGGGTAAATTGGCCGGTGCCTACAGGCCTGGAGGTGCGGCCGTTCCAGTGTGTTGTGAAATCGGGAGCAGCGGCGACTGACATGTGGACCGCGCCCGCTGCCGGCCTCAACACGGCACCCAGCTGAATGACCTGAGAGGGCCCGACTAGGCAGCCACCTCTCATGGAAGATCCGTAAAAAATAGCACAACTGTGATCCTCTGTTACTTATACCCTGCTAAAAATGTTCAATGGGTTCAACTAAGCTATTATTCTCGAGATTTCAATCGACATCTTGTACGTTAAAAACGGCCTCTTGTGTTTTACCTTCATTGAGTACGCGGGATCTTGCACGTCCTTAATTTCACGAGCGTGTGTTTTAAGCGTCGAAGGGTAGGCAAAAGTACTTAAAATGTAATTGTACATGGCTCTCGCCAGTGACGGCGGAACCTCCGAATTTAAGGGGCGGGGGCACCATGAGCTTTTCAACCCATTTCTTTCCAGTCAACTTAATAGGGTCCGTGTTAAAAATTAAGGGGAGAGGCACTGTGCCCCGCTGCCCTTTGCCCTAATTCTGCCGCCAGTGGCTATATCATTACTTTTTAAATAAAAGTATGTTTTTATGGGTAATGAAGAGACAGTTTTCGTTGCACTCTTACCGGCAAGGCAAATTAAACACGGTCTGTTAACGAGAAGAGACCAGCACCGGAATGCTATTCGACACATGCAAGACTTAAAGCCATAAAATCACAGGAATTTCTTTAATCGCTCTGTATTGCACGAAGAGTAATGATAACCATGCAACAGTTTTGTCCAATCACTGCCAAGACAGGAAGCGGCTGACCCGCCGACCCGGCCAATTACCAATGCTGTGATGGCCTGCAGTTCTGCAGCACTGGCCGCGGTTGGTTTCATGTTGGAGTGGCATGCAGTTGCCGTACATCAGCCTTACAAGGTGTAGAACGGCCGCGTTGTATGCCGATGGGCGGTTTGGCTATCGAAAATCGATAAGCTGATGAGCTTTCCAGCCTTATTGAATCAACACGTCTTGCAGTATAAAACTGAGCCCGTTTTAGTACCGGCGGGAGGTCACTAGCGAGCAGCAGGTGAAATTATTCGACTAGGTTGTAAAATGTGAGACAAGGAGCCGACAAACGAGTTAACGATTATTCCCAGATAAGCCCAGTCATGATAGGAAAACATACGCCCTGACATATCCAGTGAGAGCGGTTCGAATACTTGGAACACTGCTGGAGGTCTGCCCTACTGGTCAGCGCCCCAGCTTTCCACGGGCCTCGACCATGCATGCCAGGCTCCGCACCCCCTCATTTACTACGCACCGGTGCAGTTTTTCTGCAGCCTCCCGGAGCATCATCGGGCATATTAGGGCACCCTGCTGCGCGCCGTGTCTTCTCCAAGTGCTCGACATCAGGCTGGCGTTGTACCGCTCTCAGCTAACCAACCGATTTCGTATTCAAACAGGGGGCGCTGCGGCGGGCAGCTCACGAGTCAATCATCGTTAATGACGAGTTGGGAGCTAGCTCGGCGGTGGCTGCTTCGCCGCTGACGACGGGCCGCGGCTGGGCCGGCGCGCGCACCACCGCGCATTACCCCTATCATCAATTACGGAGGACAGCGACGCGCAGGCGGCACAGTCTATCATTTCTGTGGCAGCCCGGCCGGCAAATGACGGCCGAGTGGTGGTGGGTCAGCTGAGGTCACCGCTACGCTCCGCCCACTTCCTGCGGGAGGGTCGATGCTGAGGAATGGTCCGAGCACCGGCGGGGGTGAGCAGGGTGTGCAGACCTGACGCGGAGAGGGTGAGCGGGGATGTGCAGAACTGACGCGGAGAGGGTGAGGGGGTGCAAACCTGACGCGGAGAGGGTGAGGGGGTGTGCAGACCTGACGCGGAGAGGGTGAGCGGGGATGTGCAGAACTGACGCGGAGAGGGTGAGGGGTGCAAACCTGACGCGGAGAGGGTGAGGGGGTGTGCAGACCTGACGCGGAGAGGGTGAGTGGGGTGTGCAGACCTGACGCGGAGAGGGTGAGGGGGAGTGCAAACCTGACGCTGAGAGGGTGAGGGGATGTGCAGAACTGACGCGGAGAGGGTGAGGGGATGTGCAGAACTGACGCGGAGAGGGTGAGCGGGGTGTGCAGACCTGACGCGGAGAGGGTGAGGGGGATGTGCAGAACTGACGCGGAGAGGGTGAGGTGGATGTGCAGAACTGACGCGGAGAGGGTGAGGGAGTGCAAACCTGACGCGGAGAGGGTGAGGGAGTGCAAACCTGACGCGGAGAGGGTGAAGGGGTGCAAACCTGACGCGGAGAGGGTGAGGGGGTGTGCAGAACTGACGCGGAGAGGGTGAGGGGGATGTGCAGAACTGACGCGGAGAGGGTGAGGGGGTGCAAACCTGACGCGTAGAGGGTGAGGGGGTGCAAACCTGACGCGGAGAGGGTGAGGGAGTGCAAACCTGACCCGTAGAGGTTGAGGGGTGTGTGCAGAACTGACGCGGAGAGGGTGAGGGGGTGCAAACCTGACGCGGAGAGGGTGAGGGGGTGCAAACCTGACGCGGAGAGGGTGAAGGGGTGCAAACCTGACGCGGAGAGGGTGAGGGGATGTGCAGAACCTGACGCGGAGAGGGTGAGGGGTGCAAACCTGACGCGGAGAGGGTGAAGGGGTGCAAACCTGACGCGGAGAGGGTGAGGGGGGTGTGCAGACCTGACGCGGAGAGGGTGAGGGAGTGCAAACCTGACGCAGAGATGGTGAAGGGGTGCAAACCTGACGCGGAGATGTTGAGGGGGTGTGCAAACCTGACGCGGAGAGGGTGAGGGGGTGTGCAAACCTGACGCGGAGAGGGTGAGGGGGTTCAAACCTGACGCGGAGAGGGTGACGGAGTGCAAACCTGACGCGGAGAGGGTGAGGGAGTGCAAACCTGACGCGGAGAGGGTGAGGGAGTGCAAACCTGACGCGGAGAGGGTGAGGGGGTGTGCAAACCTGACGCGGAGAGGGTGAGGGGGTGTGCAAACCTGACGCGGAGAGGGTGAGGGGGTGCAAACCTGACGCGGCGAGGGTGAGGGGGTGCAAACCTGACGCGGAGAGGGAACTGATGAAAATAAAGCAGGTGACTCAATGACATCGAATACTACAGATAGCAGATCAGTAATAGCCATTCCAAAATCTTCAGTTTTTTCCAGTTGGATAGTTCCATACCCACGATAACTGATAGATGCTATGCGTTGCAGCCAAATATTCGATGGTGGAGGTGACGTTCTAACAAGCAATTAGTTACCAGGGAGGAGCAAAATTGGCTAGCGTTGTAAGACCACTCAAGAACGTGGAAAAAATCATTCACTGCATGCTTCTTTCAGCACTGGCTTAGGTAACAAAAATTGTTTATCTCATGCTGGATGCGCACTGAAAAATATATGGCGATTTGTGTTGCAATTTCTGCTATGGCGAACAGAAAAAGGCCGATCTGGCTTTGTTCCTGCTGTCACCTGTGGATGACAGCCGTATTGATCTGGCTTTGTTCCTGCTGTCACTTGTGGACGACAGCCGTGTTGATCTGGCTTTGTTCCTGCTGTCACCTGTGGGCGACAGCCGTGTTGATCTGGCTTTGTTCCTGCTGTCACGGACGACAGCCGTGTTGATCTGGCTTTGTTCCTGCTGTCACTGGGACGACAGCCGTGTTGATCTGGCTTTGTTCCTGCTGTCATTGGGACGACAGCCGTGTTGATCTGGCTTTTTCCTGCTGTTACTTGGACGGCAGCCGTGTTGATCTGGCTTTGTTCCTGCTGTCACTTTGGACGACAGCCGTGTTGATCTGGCTTTGTTCCTGCTGTCACTTGTGGACGACAGCCGTGTTGATCTGGCTTTGTTCCTGCTGTCACTTGTGGACGACAGCCGTGTTGATCTGGCTTTGTTCCTGCTGTCACCTGTGGCGACAGCCGTGTTGATCTGGCTTTGTTCCTCTGTCACCTGTGGCACAGCCGGTTGATCTGGCTTTGTTCCTGCTGTCACTTGTGAACGACAGCCGTGTTGATCTGGCTTTGTTCCTGCTGTCACTTGGACGACAGCCGTGTTGATCTGGCTTTGTTCCTGCTGTCACTTGTGGACGACAGCCGTGTTGATCTGGCTTTGTTCCTGCTGTCACCTGTGGCGACAGCCGTGTTGATCTGGCTTTGTTCCTGCTGTCACCTGTGGGCGACAGCCGTGTTGATCTGGCTTTGTTCCTGCTGTCACTTGTGGACGACAGCCGTGTTGATCTGGCTTTGTTCCTGCTGTCACTTGTGGACGGCAGCCGTGTTGATCTGGCTTTGTTCCTGCTGTCACTTGTGGACGACAGCCGTGTTGATCTGGCTTTGTTCCTGCTGTCACCTGTGGACGGCAGCCGTGTTGATCTGGCTTTTTTCCTGCTGTCACCTATGGACGACAGCCGTGTTGAGCTACAAAGCGGTAGCCACCATAGCATACCTCGCGCCATCCTCACTGTCCGGCAAACACCGCTGACTGGGACTCGAATCCTGGGCGGGAAAACCCAACCAGCACTTCCTGAGCCAATATATACCCTTCCAAGACGGTGAGAGTTGGCGACACCATATGACATCGAAAACTGGTGCATCGTAAAGGCTCAAGGCTGCCGTTGCTGTCAGCATCATAGATGCTGGTTAAGGTCTCGCCGACGTCCGGGATGGTTTCGGTATCTTTGTATCTTATGTTTGTATCTTATGTTACCTTATATATCTTTGTATCGTTTGTATTGCTATCTCTTTCTTATCTCTATCCCACAGAATTTATCTTTGTAAGCGTTTTAACAATGACACCAGAGGGCTATACTTTCCAAAGGTGCAGCTCACCAGTTGGATTTACGAAAGCGAAGTTCCGGGAAAATTTCGGCTTACTGATCATCTGCACTAAAGGGTGAGTAAATCGTGACTCTAGAGTAACAAACATGGTGTCATAGGTATTTCAGGGCCATTTTCAGGAGTGTCCTGTCACCAGAGACCGTCCCTGATCCAGGATTGACTGTCGCCTGAGACCGTCCCTGATCCAGGATTGGCTGTCGCCACAGACCGTCCCTGATCCAGGATTGACTGTCGCCTGAGACCGTCCCTGATCCAGGATTGGCTGTCGCCTGAGACCATCCCTGATCCAGGATTGACTGTCGCCCAGACCGTCCCTGATCCAGGATTGACTGTCGCCTGAGACCGTCCCTGATCCAGGATTGACTGTCGCCTGAGACCGTCCCTGATCCAGGATTGGCTGTCGCCGAGACCGTCCGATCCAGGATTGACTGTCGCCACAACCGTCCCTGATCCAGGATTACTGTCGCCACAGACCGTCCCTGATCCAGGATACGTCGCCACAGACCGTCCCTGATCCAGATTGGCTGTCGCCACAGACCGTCCCTGATCCAGGATTGACTGTCGCCACAGACCGTCCCTGATCCAGGATTGACTGTCGCCACAGACCGTCCCTGATCCAGGATTGACTGTCGCCTGAGACCGTCCCTGATCCAGGATTGACTGTCGCCTGAGACCGTCCCTGATCCAGGATTGGCTGTCGCCTGAGACCGTCCCTGATCCAGGATTGAATGTCGCCTGAGACCGTCCCTGATCCAGGATTGACTGTCGCCTGAGACCGTCCCTGATCCAGGATTGACTGTCGCCTGAGACCGTCCCTGATCCAGGATTGGCTGTCGCCTGAGACCGTCCCTGATCCAGGATTGACTGTCGCCTGAGACCGTCCCTGATCCAGGATTGACTGTCGCCTGAGACCGTCCCTGATCCAGGATTGGCTGTTGCCTGAGACCGTCCCTGATCCAGGATTGGCTGTCGCCTGAGACCGTCCCTGATCCAGGATTGATTGTCGCCTGAGACCGTCCCTGATCCAGGATTGGCTGTCGTCAAGTTCACCGTCAGACGGAATAATGCGATAATAATGGTGATGCATGACCCGGCTGCCAGCCAGGTTTGGGACGCGGCAAACAAGAACACCGCTTGTCAATTGGCCAGCGACTATAATTCGCGCAGAGCAAAGTGCCGCAGCGTCCTTGGGATTATTATAAAAAGCTAGTTTTTAAGAGAGTATGCAAAACACATTTATAGCGCATTTGATATATTGCTCTAAATTACTCTTCCTGTGCCCTGTATTATCAGGTACAGTGGTACGTCATTCTATTGTAACGTAGTGAAATGATTATCTCACGCGGGCCGGCTAAACACGCCTCAGACATTGGCCGACCCAGGAGCAGCTTTTGAAGGGGGCCAAGCCAACATTTTGGAGGGAGGCTAAATCGAGAAAAAAATCGCACCAATTTAGTGTTCTTACACAAAACGGCCAAAACTTGGTCCTAGGGGGGGGGGTGGAACACGAACGCTGGTGGATAGCTCGTAAAAATTCATCACAATACTATAACAGTCACTTCTTTGGCTCAGGCCAAAATTGAGGCCATGACAGGTCCAAATAGGTGACAGGCTAGAGAAGAGTTTCAGGGCTCTGGCGTCTGATAGAGTTGAGTCAGAATCAATGTTGAGGCACCATTCGCTTCCTCCCGTTATAGCGATTGGAATGATTAATAATATAACTATGCTAGGTCAAAATATAAAATGACCTGACCTAAGGTCAGGGCAGGGTGACCATCTGACCTATCATCGTCAATATGCGGATCAATCTATTTGCAATAATAATAAAACGAAATGGTATCAAAATAAACGTTTTATCATTATTTCCTGAAGTCATTGACCCAAGTCTGGAAAACTTGATTAAGTAGTCCCAGATGACCTCTCAAAGGTTACAGGTCCAAGCTCGCAATATGAACCTGGAAAGGGGCCCAGGATACTACGATTTGGAGAGTCGAATGGTGTTCTAAGCTGTATCTACAAGAATAGAGGCGATTTTTGCTCAGTTCCCGTTGTCCCCATGCGCATTTCCAATGGAGAGGTTATGATCCGAACTTGATCTTAGGTCGTCGATATGACAAATCCCTGAATATATTTTGTAGTACTTGATGAGCCCATTATGATATATGAGTCTCATTTTGATAGATTAACTCTTTTTTACTTATGCTTTCTTAATTTTTTCGAGGCGAGGTCTCTTGACCTGCACTGGTGATCTGACCTGAGATGATCCAAATTAAACATTTTCGGAAACGTGTCGGAATTGATCAAGTACAAGGTGTGCCAAGTACAACGGCGTTTTGCGCCGCAGTTTTGTAGTGCCACCGGAAACACCCAAGGCGCGTCCAAACACCCCCACCGCGGTGAGGATTAGGTCATTTGATCTTCAGGCATGCTTTATCACGGCTGTAACCGCCTGTTCCATTTACACACCACGTGCGATTGGGTGGGGTTAGCTCTCGAAGTTTTCTGGTTCGAAAAAGGGCGAAACACAGTTTTCGTACTTGGCACAATTTATTCCGGATTAATTTCGCAGCCTTACTGAGCTTTACCGCTAGGTCCAGGCAGCAACAGGTACAGGAAGTTTTACAGTTACGTTTAGGGCACCTTCGGTAAGGTCACTATACAAGTTCAAGTCACCTCACCTAAAATACGTTTAACCAGTCTTCAGTCAGTGAAGGCTTCAGTAGTTGACCTGCAATTTAAATTATTAAATAGTAAGGTCATCAAATAAGGCAGTTTGTGATAACGGTTTTTATATCGATGAACTAGTGCTAGGTCAGCGTCGTGGCCTCTCTATTGCGATGAAAGGAGAAATTGGGGGGGGAGGAATTTTAAGATCAGGTATAATAAAGCAACAAAACGTGCTTCATGTCCGGGCACCGAGTGTTCTCAGAAAAAATCCGAGGGTCGAGATCACACAGACAATGGACGTATGACCCCTGAGATCAAGAATTAGGTCACTTACGCAATTTCTGATGTTTTAGCCAATAATTTTGCACGAAATATGCAAAAGGCTTTATTAACGTTCCAGTGTGTCTCTCGCTACTGCTAGTTAACAGTAATGCATTACGAAAGTGACAGATTTTGGTCGGAGGAAATTTTTCGGAGGGTGTTAATCACCATGGTGCGAGCAAATCATAAGCACGGCTTCCGACCAGAGGCGGACCCAGGGGGGCAGTCCAGTCATACCCATCTCTCTCTCTCTCTCTCTCTCTCTCTCTCTCTCTCTCTCTCTCTCTCTCTCTCTCCCTCTCTCCCATCTCGTACATCCGTTGTCATGGAGACATCGCGGCACCAACGTGACCAGTGTCACGCTCCACCTCACAGTGAACAGGCATTGTGATGGCTTCGTGACACCACGCCCCCACCTCACAGACCGTGACATCGCCCATCGTCACATGTCACGCTCGGCGCGCGTGACGTCACAGCGGCAGCGTTATCGGCGCTATTGGATACCTGTGACAAACAGAAGGCGCAGGCGCGGCGCGCTTTGAGCGGCTGAAGCCGAGATGGTATCAGCGCGTCATTTGTCCGCGCCAGAACAGGCGCTGGTGTGTCTTAAACGCCACTGGTCGGTAAAAACGGCTTCAAAACGGGGTGCGGCGACCACCCCGCGGAGCTGGAGCAGGGGCGGATCAAAGGGGGGAGGGGGGCGATGGCAGCGATTGCACCCAAGGATGGCAGCGAGGGCCCAAAGGAGATTACGCGGGCCCCCGACAGAGGACCCGAAGGAGATTACACGGGCCCTCGGCAGAGGGCCCGAAGGAGATTACACGGGCCCCCGGCAGAGGGCCCGAAGGAGATTACACGGGCCCTCGGCAGAGGGCCCGAAGGAGATTACACGGGCCCTCGGCAGAGGGCCCGAAGGAGATTACACGGGCCCCGCAGAGGGCCCGAAGGAGATTACACGGGCCCTCGGCAGAGGGCCCGAAGGAGATTACACGGGCCCCCGGCAGAAGGCCCGAAGGAGATTGCACGGGCCCTTGGCAGAGGGCCCGGCTGGCCCGAAGGGTATTACACAGGCCTCCGGTTACACTGGCCCCCGAAAGGGGGCACGCCTGGAGACTACACAAATCAACATGAGTAGTGTGCGAGGTCGTGCGAGACTCTAAAATTTTAATTCTACGAAAAACTACACCTACTCCACCTGAACTCACCCAGATCGCCGACTATATCAGCCCCAGGACAGTGTGAGCGCCCCCCCCCAGAGTTTTGCGAGCTTCATACGAATGTTTCGAGACCGATATAAATTTCCACACGCCCACAGAGTTTTGCTGTTCACTCCGGCACTGTGCACTGTGCGGGCCCCAAGATAGCACAGGCCCACCCAAGGTCACACGGGCCCCCCGCTCATTTCGCGCCGACCTTCCCAATTTGTGTGAGATGTTTTTAACTTTGAAACTGCCCAGTCCCTCAGAATCGAGCAGGTCCTGATCGAGCACGGGCTTCATGTCATGTTTTGCAGGCCCCGAAAGTTATCCATAGCCACTCTGGTCTTTGCCGGCCCCCAGGATTTCACGGGGTCGAGCTAAATTTGCGCGGTTTCCTGGAAGCTGTGTGATATTTTTTGTGTTAACTCTGAAATGAGCACGTGACAAAGCTATGAGAGGCTTACAATGGCACTTCTCTAAGCTGAAGCTTTTCGGGATCCTGGAGTTGTATAAGTATATTCTTACGTTGAGCGGGTCCCAGTTTTGGGGTTAACTCGCAGTTTTGCAGTTCCTTAGAGTTTTGCAGGACTGCTCATGAATCTGACGGAAGCTGTTACAGGCTCCACCCAAACTTTCGCGGGTCTTCTGAACTGTCTGAGATGTTTTAAGTCCAAAATTGTCAGGGCCCCTTAAGCTGGGAACTATAAAATCAAGAACTTCACCCTGAATTCTGCGTAAGCTAGTGAGTATGAGCCCTGAGAGGGTTTGGACTGCATCTGAAGTTTTGCGAGTTCCTGGAGTAATCTATATTCACTCTGACTTCTTCGGGTCCCTCCCCCACTTCTACGAGCCCCTAGAGCTTTGCAGACCCGCTACCGAATCTGACGGGCCATCAAGCTGTAACGAGCCCCAACCAAACTCGCTCCGGTCTTCTGGACTGTTTGATATATTTTTAACTCTTGCTGAAATTCAGAAGAACAAACAAGTGCACTGATAACCGAAAGAATTTAAAAAAACAGTCAGTAGTATTTTTACTTATAGGACTTCAAGGTCAGACCGATCTTTTGAGATGGCCACAATGGCGCAGTCACACCAGTTGTTTTATATCCGATGACTTCATCTTTAAGTGGGCCTCTGGCCGTTGGTGATACAATGAATAAACTGAAACGAAACGAAGTTCACCCGCTCTGCAAACCCAGTTGGGACCATATAATCGAAATGATACATCAAAGTTATCTCACATGAGCGCCACAGATTAAGGTTAAACCAGTATTTCTAAGGTCATTGACCCCCAGTGTTTCCGTTCAGATGACATCATCATCGTCATAGTTGGGGTTTTGGGGGCACCGACAGCCTGGGTCGCACGGCGCCCCCAAAAGATGCCGTGATGGGTCAGATGCCGGAATCCAGCTTCAATGTCTTATAGTATTTCATTACATCAAAGTTCAGGCTACTCAATGCTGAGGTTCAGGTCACATGTCAAGCATAAATTGAGAAAGTGTCGGAGCATCCCTCATTTCCCGCTGCGCGGCTGCTATAGTAGGTATCCATTATCCAATCGTTGAGTATTTATACCAAAGAGTACACTACTGACACGACGCCGAATAATATACATATATATATTTGTTCATGCTCATCGTCGTTAATTTTGAATACCTTGTCTGCGCGTGCGTGCGTCGTGCGTGCGGTCCGCGCGCAGTGTGTGTGTGTGTGTGTGTGTGTGTGTGTGTGTGTGTGTGTGTGTGTGTGTGTGTGTGTGTGTGTGTGTGTGTGTGTGTGTGTGTGTGTGTGTGTGTGTGTGTGTGTGTGTGTGTGTGTGTGTGTGTGTGTGTGTGTGTGTGTGTGTGCTTTTCAGCCAATAATCATTATCTCTTATCCTTGCTCCACCTGGAGGAGCGAGCGCATGCGCCTGTGGGAGCAGCGACCCCTCCAGGTAGTATCCCACGTTCCTTTCTCGTCACCTATCCTCGTCCTTACCGTCTGCTTCCATAGATACTTGTCATCTCAAACTCATTGCGTCAACGCTTGGAAAGCCACATCACAAGTGTGGAAGTGATTGAAATACATGATTACATAATAGTGTACATTATACAGAAGATATCATATATGACATAGGTCAATGACCTTGATTTAACCTTACCCCAACATTTATGAGAATATAATTTGTGACCCTCTCTCCATGTCCTTAGTCTGCTTTCAGTTTTTTGCGACCTTCCCTGCATAATCGTGGCATTTCCCAAAAGATAGATTCCCAGCACAGCTCAGGTTTAGAACCATATGGTATGCCCATTTTCACACACACACACACACACACACACACACACACACACACACACACACACACACACACACACACACACACACACACACACACACACACACACACACACACACACACACACACACACACACACACACACACACACACACACACACACACACACACACACACACACACACACACACACACATGCGCGCGCGCAGGCCACGCGTTCGCTGCCCCCACCCCCCACCCGGCGTGGAGCCCCGGAGCGGGGGAATACACCCGGTACAAACAACGCATTTGTCCTTTATTACCTCGTGTGACCTTGAAAATATTGACCGAAGTCAGTAATTTTGGACTATAATGTAGATTACTTTAGCCCTCACAAACCTCAGCAGGGGTGTTTCCATAACCTTTTTGGATTTCTTTATCTCAGGGGCTACCAGACCCCCTCCAACCAGACCCCCTCTAGGACACGTTAGTGCCAGCCCCTCCAGTGCTAGTGTTAACGAGAGTGCGCACTTCTCAGCTAGGTTCCAGAAAATGGCCGGAAAAGTAAACGTTGGTTTCCATCGATGCGTTATTCATTGAGCTACACGTCTCATGGGTTCATTTGTGGCTATATAATTATTTTGGAGAGAAAGCATCGAAAATTCTACAAGAAACATCCCACTTTGGGGCAGAATTAGCCTATTCATACTTGTCTGATCACAGACCTGTGCCACCACTTATTGGCCCAGCACCAACACCTTTGGCATCATTCAAAAACTGAGAGCCTTGAAAGCGCAATGAGAGGTGTTTGGATTAATTGGATCAGGTGATTAAGCTCAAAAATGTTTTTTATACAAAAATACAATTATAAAATGAGAGTATCATAGTTGAAAACGGACTTCAGACTCCCAATTAGTTTTACAAGCTTAGCTGGTCAGCCATATTTACACACCAAAAAACCATTTTGGCTACCGATCAACAGTGATATCGGAGTATACCTGGATGTAGAAAATCGTATACCTACCTGGGTGCAGAAAATGTAGCACTTTTTCACGTGTCAAAGGGAGGGTTTTTTAAAACTGGAAAATTCCAAAAATGCAGATTGCATAAAACTATTTTATGAATATCTCATAGAATATAATTCGAAGTGTTCTACTCGTGCTGTTTAGGACCCCTAGCTATGGCAGGAATAGCTGTTGTTTTGTTTGATAATCACCACATTACGGTGCTGGAGGCACGCTTGCTTTATCTGGAAAATCGCCAACCGTGCGTAAAACAACAAGACAACAAACAATAACACAACAACAACAAGACAAGTGGGGTTTAAAGCAGCAGGCAGACACGAGTTTTTTGGGGGAAACCCATGTCTGCCTCTCCTCCTGGGAGAGGGAGGGGGGCTGAAACGTGTGATTTGTGTGCTCGACATACCTAGCATAAACTACCTCTCCAAGTACATGATCACTCTCCTGAGGGGGTGGGAGCGAATATTTAATTGCTCGACAGACCTAGTGTAGACATCTTTCTTCAAAAATTTATCCGGCCTTTGGGGGCCAAAAGATAGTTTTCCCCCTTCCAGCGCTTCAAGATGGAAATGGAATCAAGAAGAAAACAACAGCTATTAGTGCTGTAGCCCAGCCTTCCAGCTTCCCCCTCCCCCCAAAAGTCAGCCCCGGTACGCTGGGCTGACCAGTACCGCCGCTCGTGTCCACGCACTGATAATGGCGACCAGACCGCTGGGCTGACCAGTACCTACCGCTGCTCGTGTCCACGCACTTGTATCTTCTCCAAAATACATCGTATCATGGAGTCAGTTCATGCAGTGCATTGTGAGCTTTCTAATGAGGCAAGTTCAAACCGCAGTCTATCGAGTTTATCGACGGAAATACGGTTTACAACCATTCAACATTTCTCACCATAAAAGTCAGAATTTGTGGCGCACTTCCCACTGCCCTCCCTCTCAGACTTGGAGCTCATGCGCGATCGGTGGTGCATCTATCACGGCTGCGACGCTTTCAATTAAAGTAGTTCCGCAGCTGCGAGCTGGCCGGAGATGATCTAGGACGCTGGTATGCCAAGGCCGCACCTGTCATACAACCGAACTCAGCGCAAATGGCAAATTAGAGCCGCTTCAGGAATGCAGGGTGAATAAGGTGAGCGAGCAGCCGAGGCGGTGCCGGCGTGCAGTTCAC
Organism: Lepas anatifera; assembly: GCA_034440635.1. Classification (NCBI taxonomy): domain Eukaryota; kingdom Metazoa; phylum Arthropoda; class Thecostraca; family Lepadidae; genus Lepas; species Lepas anatifera. The sequence goes on along the minus strand of JAOTON010000462.1, from coordinate 161,419 downwards.
AATTTTCCGTCATTAGGCAGTGAACTATTTTCACTGCGGAGACGTTGGAAGTTGCGCTGAAAGGTTCTAATAGCCAAACTGTTGCGTGCCTGCCGCTAAAAATGAGAGCTGCCTCGGGCAGAGTTTGCTAGAGCTGCAGGACACCACTAAGGCAAGTTCACAATTCCTCACCATCGTCATGACGGATAAATTCCAAATTAATCTCACGAGACCAATTTTTCGGACATATTGAAGTAACCTTCTAGGATGGTCCGGAAACAGTTTTGTGCATGCGAGTTGAAATTAGTTTTGACATTTTTTCGGCCTTGTCACGTCTTTCGACCTCGAGCTTTTACCTATAAACGACAACAGTTGTGTGACGCATCCAATCGCGTTTGCGCGGAGTTAACCGTACCGGTGCTGATTTTACAGAGAGTTAGACTACAAAAACGCAGCTTCGATGAGGGTCTGCAATCTTCTCGGATGCGGCAATCGCCACAACCGGCCCACCCCAGCCTCATCGCCACAACCACCCCCCAAGCATCATCGCCACGACCGCCCCCCCCAGCCTCATCGCCACAACCGCCCCCCAGCATTATCGCCACAACCCCCCACCCCACCCCAGCCTCATCGCCACAACCGCCCCACCCCACCCCCAGCATCATCGCCACAACCGCCCCCCCAGCCTCATCGCCACAACCGCCCCCCAGCATCATCGCCACAACCGCCCCCCAGCATCATCGCCACAACCGCCCCCCAGCATCATCGCCACAACCGCCCCCAGCCTCATCGCCACAACCGCCCCCCAGCATCATCGCCACAACCGCCCCCCAGCCTCATCGCCACAACCGCCCCACCCCAGCCTCATCGCCACAACCGCCCCACCCCCCACCCAAGCATCATCGCCACAACCGCCCCCCAGCATCATCGCCACAACCGCCCCCCAGCCTCATCGCCACAACCCCCAGCATCATCGCCACAACCGGCCCCCCAGCCTCATCGCCACAACCGCCACACCCCCACCGCAGCCTCATCGCCACAACCGCCCCCCCAGCATCATCGCCACAACGCCCCACCCCAGCCTCATCGCCACAACCGCCCCCCCAGCATCATCGCCACAACCGCCCCCCAGCCTCATCGCCACAACCGGCCCCCAGCCTCATCGCCACAACCGCCACACCCCCACCGCAGCCTCATCGCCACAACCGCCCCCCAGCATCATCGCCAACAACGCCCCACCCCAGCCTCATCGCCACAACCGCCCCCCAGCATCATCGCCACAACCGCCCCCCAGCCTCATCGCCACAACCGCCCCCCGCCTCATCGCCACAACCGCCCCCCAGAATCATCGCCACAACCGCCCCCCCAGCATCATCGCCACAACCGCCCCACCCCAGCCTCATCGCCACAACCGCCCCCCCCAGCATCATCGCCACAACCGCCCCCCCAGCCTCATTTCCCAGCGGGGAGAGCTCTGGGCTGTGGCCGAGCCCCACCACCACCACAACATGCGGCCCGTGTCTCTGCGGTGGCCAGAGCCAGCGTGTCCATCAGCAGCACAATCCGCACAGCACCACGCCAGTAGTCTGCACAGCTCTCCCCAGCCTCATTACGGCAGACCTACCAAACGGCCCATAACTGGCGCTCAACAGCCTGCATAAGCAACGGCTGGGCGATCCCCGGCGAATACGAATGCGGCGATGGCGTGCGGGCGCCGGGTTAGTGGCGGTGTTGTGTCGGCGCGCGGCCGTCTGCACCGAGCCCGACGGCCGCCCAACACCAGCCAGCCCAGCCGACCGCTCACTGCCGGCCAATGGAACACCACATAATTGCACTGCGCAGGAACGCAGCACTCGTCCTTTGTTCTCGGCCAGGACAGTGACGTCAGAGGGAGAGCTGCCTCCGGCATGGCCAATCAAGGCGCTGGGCGGCAGACAGCAGCCTCCTCCGGGATGCTGCGTCGGAGACATGAGACTACGACGAGACAGCTGCTGCCATCTCTGGGCAGATGTCTGTACTACATCATCCCAGAGCCGGGTGGGGAGCGAATTGCTGACCGCAAATGATAATAAGATGAACCCATTATAGATGTAAGATGATGGTCAGAAAATATATTTCCTTGCTCAGTCATTTGTTTGCATCGCAGCTTGATCGCTTGCGAAGATGAGAACGACTGTCAGTGCTACTGAAGGAACTCAAAAACTAATGGCACGTGATCTATATATAATCACTTAGGTCGTTCCAAAATAGTAAATCACCCAGCATAAGTACTCACCCACATGGGCTGACATCCCTGACGTCCTCTTCAGCTTTCACAGCACTTCAGTCAATCGTCCAAAGACTTCACTGGAACAAAAAGCTAAAGCAGGAGCGTGCGCATAGACCAGAGCGAACCTATTCCTACCTATTCCCTATTACCAGAGCAAACCTATTCCTACCTTTTACCAGACTGAACCTATTCCTACCAATTCCCTATTGCCTTAGCGAACTTATTTCTATCCATTGCCTATTACCAGAGCGAACATATTCCTACCTATTACCGGAGCGAACCTATTCCTTACTATTACCCATTACCAGAGCTTCTGAAGGGATTCGAGCAGGTCTTGGGACTTAATTGAACTTGGAAAAGTGCAAACTAATGTCGTTGGGAAAACTGAAGAACAGCACTGAGTCAATTAGCAATGAATAAATTAACACCTGAGTCAATTAAGCATAGTACTGAGCGTGTCATTATCTTGTGACCAAGAAAATGCTGAATCTGTATCCAAAGAAACTTGCAGTGGCAGTGCATGTCCAGGCTTGGGATCGGTTCCCCTGAGATGCTCCAGCGCTCAATAGTTTACCCGACGTAGGTTGGCTGGCATCTGACTGGTGAGAAGATGACCTGAGCGGGGCAACCATCCCTGTGCTTTGTGGGACCTTAAACTTTGGCTTCTAAATTAACCCTTCATTGTGGGAGTTCCTCGTTCGGGTGGTGGGGTCGGGGTCTCCGTGACAGGTCCCTTGATGACTTTAGTGAGACTCCGACTCCAGCAGCCGCACTGGGAACAACTTGGACAAAAGTTATAAAAAAGCAATCGGCACAACGTTAACTCTCACCCCGCTGGGGTCCCTGGCATGACACGCCCCGCTGGGGGCGTAGACTTCCAACAAGGCAGTGTACGTTTTCCTCTCTAAAATGTTACTCAGCAGAGATATAGCACATCTGTATGCATCAATGGATTCCTTTCATTTTGAAAAATCGAATAATGTATAATAGGACTTTTTTAGGTCAAATTGTAAAAATGACCTGACAGCGAGCTTGGTCAGGATCACTGAGTAACCTAGTATGGTCATGTTACATATCAATCGACTCCCCGTGACAATATGAGCACAATGCAAGTAAAATGGAAGCTTTATCTCAATTCAGTGAGAAGTTATTAGCAAAACAATCTCAGTATGCTTCTGTGACATAACATGACCTTTGAGAGGTCAGATGGTCAAAAACTTAACTTTAAGGTCAAGATCGTGGTAGTAAAAAAGGGTTTGATAATTTTCAGCTTTATCTATCCAGTGTTTACTGAAAACGAGCCCATTCTATTTTTCACCATAGACTTATAATGGGGTGACCAAAACATTCACTCCAACTTAGGTCAACAATGTACAAATGCCGAGATAGCAGATTTGTAGACCTTAATGACCTCATCATATTGTAAAAGTGTTAAATTGATCGTTTGACTGATGTTCCTTAAACGCCGTTTCAAACTCGCGATTTTGGGTTTTGAGGTCGGGTTGATTGAGCTTGAATAGCTCCTTGACCTGATATGACCTGACCTAAAAGATTTGCTCAGATGCGTAAAATAATATTTCTTCGTTTGTGCGTTATCTGGGGAAAACCAGGCGGCGTACGAATTTCGCACCCCCCCCAGCGGAGCGCGTGTTAAACATTTGGCAGCAAATAGCTTTGACGATTAAAGGTATAATTACGACATAAAAATATATTCGTATTTTAAAAATAGTCTTTATGGACAGCACAGGTATAATTCAAAAACAATATCAGAAGGAGATACAACACAAAATCATGAAATTTATCTGGGGAGGTAAGCCTCCAAAAGTCGCTCGAACAGTTCTCTATCAACAGATAAAATATGGGGACTTAAACTCGATAAACCTAGAAAAGCTTTACATCTCTCTCACGCTCGCTTGGGCAACCAAAATCTTTAACGATGAACAACCCCTCTGGTTGAAGCTGTTACAAGCAAGAATAGGAATATATAATCTTACTGACTTGTTTAAGACGTATATGAACAAACAAAAAAATTATAAATTTTTCCTAATTGCAAAATTTTACAAAGGAGTATTAACAGAGTTCCAAAAATAAACCTACAGGCCTCTTGTAAATTCGAAGGACATGCAGAAAGAACATCTGTGGTACAATAACCAAATTAAACTGAAAAAAATGGTGACAGGCTTAAGAGCATGTGCCCTATGAATATTAAAGTAGTAGATGCCATTCTTGATAACAATGGGAACATAATGGGGTACGTTGACTTTAGAAGGAAATACCCAACACTCATACAAATTTATTAGCTTACCAGAGACTTAACACGCCCTCCGCCGGAGGGAGGGCGAAATTCTTCTCCCTCCTGGTTTTCCCCAGATAACGCAAAAACGAAGAAACACAGAACAATGAAACTTACAACACCTCATCCCTAATCAATTGTACGCATTTGATCAAATATTTTTACCTCATGTCATGGCAGGTCAAGGATCTATTCAAGGTCAAGCGACCCGACCTCAAAACATGAGTTTGAAGCGGCCCCTAAGGAACATCAGGCAACCGATCAGTTTGAAACTTTCACAATTCGATGAGGTCAATGCGGTCTACAAATCTGCTATCTCAGAATTTGTATATTGTTGATCTAAGGTGGGGTCAATTTTTTGTTCACCCCCCATTATAAGCCTATGGTGAAAAATAAAATGGGCTCGTTTTCAGTAAATACTGGATAGATAAAGTTGAAAATCCTTAAACCGTGTATTCTTACTACGATCTTGACCATAAAGTTAAATTTTTGACCATCTGACCTCTCAAAGGTCATGTCAGGTCACAGGACCATACTGTGATTGTTTTGCTAATAACTTCTCACTGAATTGAGATAAAGCTTCTATTTTTTCTTTCATTGTGCTTATATTGTCACAGGGAGTCGATTGATATGCAGCATGACCATACCAGGTCACCCTGTGAACCTGACCTAGCTAGATGTCAGGTTTTTTCCGAATTTGACCTAGAAATGTCATATTATACATCATTGGGTTCACCACGATGAGAGAAATCAAATGATGCTTGTATATTTTTCAGCTCCGCTGAGTAAAAATCTAGAGAGGGAAACGTACTCTTTGACCTATGCTGACCTCAATATTGACCTGACATAAAAATAGTTGGTATACTTTCACTCCGCTTGTCGAGAGCTTTCGTACGACGTCCGTAATTTTTCTTTAGCTTTCTTGGGAGATCAAATACGAGGGGGCAAAATACCCCCCAGCGGGGCTCGTTATGGCAGGGGCCCCAGCGGGGTGCGTGTTAAGTGATCCATCCCAAACCTTTGGCTTAATCTCTTGTGAAACGGGAATTACAGACCGCTCACAGAGGCCGAAAGGGAGGAACCGTACAAAATAAACCTTAGCTAAAATTGGATAGCAAAAATAAAAAGCAAACAATTCTACTTATATCAAATACCTATACAAACACGGACCGTGCAAATACTTGGGAAGGGGAGGGATGTAATTTTAACTGGAAACAAGTATATGAACTACCTTAACAATGTACAAGATCAATAAAATTACAATCGTTCCAATTTATAATTACACACAGATATATTTCCACTGAAAGGTATCTGTTCTTAAGGGAGTATCTGATTCTGAAACATGCCTAACATGTATTCATACTGAAACACCAAAATATTTTCAATTTCACTGTCATGACGTCCAATCTCTCTGGGCGTACGTGAGAATTCAACTTCTAATAATGGCTTACCAATAGAATTGAGCGCGAATGATATAGTATTTGGTTGGATATCTGGAAGAAAAGCACACAACCTTATCATTCTATTGGCAAAACAATATATTGTGAACTGTAAATTAGGTGCAACATATTCGGCTCCAAACGTAGAGGCTTTCAGGAAGACAGTAGATCAACATATTCTTACGGAAAGAACTGCCGCGTTTAAATGTAATAAGCTAGAAAATTTCCTCGAAAAAATGGAAGGGATTTGTGACAGATCTCTCGTGGTGCTCCAATTGGGCTGTAAAATTTTTGGAATTGATAATCTTTGCTTGAGAATTAGAGGGAGGATGAGAGGACGAAGCCAACCTTTGAGGAAAAAGCGCCAGCGCGTGTCTTTTTAGTAAGGTTGGAGGTGCGGTACTGGATCTCCTGCCTTCTGCGCGTGTTCGTGGGTGTGTGTGTGTATGTAGTGTGTAAGTGTGCGTTTGTGTGAGCTGATGATTGTACCAATGAAATAATAAACTGTTAAATCTAAAAAACCTATTGCCAGAGTGAACCTATTTCTACCTATTTCCAGAATAAAACTATTTCTACCTATTACCGGAGAAAACCTATTCCTACCTTTTACCACAGCAAACCTTTTCCTACCTATTAGAAGGAAGATCCTATTCCTCCCTATTATGGCCTCATTCCTACCTATTAACAGAGCGAGCCTATTACTACCTATTACCAGAACAAACCTATTCCTACCTATTAAATATTACCAGAGAAACCTATTACCAGAACGAGCCTATTCCTACCTATTAACTATTACCAAAGCAAACCTATTCCTACCTATTACCGGAGCGAACCTTTTCCTACCTATTACCTATTACCAGAGCAAACCTATTCCTACCTATTATTAGGTAGGAATACATATTCCCTATATACCTTTATACCTACTACTTATACCTTTTCTCTATATACCTATTAACATATTACCTACTACCAGAGTGAGCTTATTCCTACCTTTTACCAGAATGAACTACCTATCCTGGGTGGAAATCGGGGGGCTGGGGGGTCAGGACCCCCTGGATTTTGGGTCTCCCATAGGCTTTGTACTGCCGTAACATCGTTAACCCACCCCGGACCACTCTGGATCGAGAAGCAATCTCCAGCCATGCTACCTATCACATCGATATAGATCAAAACATCCATGCAGCTAGTGCTATAGATGCTTGGAAAATGTTCAGAAACCTGCCACGAATATTTCAACCAGGATAGATACTCCACCAAATTTCCCTTCGGAATTAACAATTTATCCTTCAATATTTTGCATCGACATTCCCTGAAAAACAGTAAGATAAGCTATGCAGAACCAATGCAATATGGTTCATCTTCTAATAGGTAAATTTTGACTGTCCCCGGAAAGAGATCTCAATTCAGACGGCGGCTCCCTGCATCTTTTTGGACCAGCAGATTATTACCCGAGGCTGTTGGGCGACTCAGTCCACTTCCTTCACCTCTGATGAGAGGACTTGCCATAATATGGTGGCAATATATGGCGAGGAATAAATATATGTGATAAACCCTCACTGACGCAATGCAAATAAAAGCGCCAACGCATAGTGGCATCGAAAATTTTTGGGGGAAATGAAGAGCTCAACAATTTTGTACTACAGACATGTGATCATTTCTCAGAAAAAATAGATAGCCTATCTGCATACAATTTGCGCGGGTATGGCGGGTGGGTTGCTTCAGCACAGGTGCGCTCTGTGGCTAATCATAGCGGAGGCCCGGCTCTCATTAGCCGGCACGCGCTGGTCCCAACTGCAGGCGGCGGCGCGCGCGCCTGTTACCACCGGCCACACAACTCATCCCGGCGTGCCCCTAATTACCTGGCGGTCTAATAATGAGCTCCGATCGCACCGATACCAGCTCACCGAACACGAGAGAGAGAGAGAGAGAGAGAGAGAGAGAGAAAGAGAGAGAGAAAGAGAGAGAGCGAGAGAGAGAGAGAAAGAGAGAGAGAAAGAGAGAGAGAAAGAGAGAGAGAGAGAAAAGAAAGAGAGAGAGAGAGAGAGAGAGAGAGAGAGAGAGAGAGAGAGAGAGAGAGAGAGAGAGAGCGGCAGTGAGCAGGTGCCGTAAAAAGGGGGCGGCCGAAACACGAGCCGGCTGGCGCGCGCCGCGGCTGTCTGCTGGCACCGGCGGGCAGGCCATTATAGGCCCGCCAGCCCATCCTATTACGGCCACCCCAGCGCTGTCCCGTCACATCACTGACAGTGTGCTGGCGCATCAATTGTGTCACGTGCTGGCTCAGAGCTGAGAGTCCTACTGCATCACATCGTCGCACAGCGGCTTCCAGCACATGAGACACCTTGTCTTATATCGTAGCATGTCAGATTCCACAATGGCCTCACCGCAGCAAGCTCAGTCGTCTCATGCCAAAGTCAACCAGATCTCGCTTGTTAGACGCAAAGTAGAACGCCGAGCAGCTGATCATTACAGTGTTCTCATCGAGCGCGCCATTAAAAGCCACGCTTTTCCTAGTACGGAGTTGAACGCCACATGGAACCCCCAGCAGCCGCAGATCCACTGGGATCACTTATCCTGAGCATGAGGTCGAGTCTGTGAACACTTCTGAACACAACTTTCTCAAAGGATCACCCAACACTAGTAGAGGAACAATTTTGAGGCAATTAGATGTTCAGATTCAGAAATTTATTTGGAAAAAAGTTTAATTTGAGATCATTTTAAGTGCAACAGCATCAGCTGTGAACCACAGCACTGGCTGACGTGATGGGGAACTGGATGAGGAGCTCTCCGCCCGTCATGTTCTAGAGTGCATTAGTAAGTATCTCGCATTAGAGGAACTGTTCCGGACCTTCCACTTGTCTAACTGATCCATATCGCGCTCACAAATTGTCGCAGCTTGTAGTTCTACACATTTACAAAAGCTTTTTAAAAGCCCCAACTTGTTCCAGCCATGGGCAGACCGAAGAGACCGGTTAGTGACTGTGAGGATCAGCCTGGGCCAGTGGGGCGCCGTTGTTTAAGTTGTGCCAATCAGGGAGGCGCATAGGCGAATCCCGAGGGAGCAAAGGGGGCACGTGCTCCCCCATCGACCCTCGGCGCCCCCTGAAAGGCTCACGGCGCCCCCTGAAAAGTCGATGGCGCCCCCGAAAATGTTGCTTCCCACCCCTCCCAGGATGCAAAAATCAGCACCCACCGATGGGATTTTGTGCCCACCTGATAGGATTTGCCGGTCAAAAGTGGTGCCCTCCTGGTCCAGATGGTACTCCTCTGGTCCGGATGGCGCCCCCTCCCCCGGAAGGTACCCCTCCGATCGGCAATCCTGGATCCGCCTATGGGGAAGCGTCATGTTTCATTGCAATGACGCCCATATAGGAAGCCATGTGTCGCAGGTACGCCGGGGTGGTTTCAAAGGATGTGTGGGAGCTCTTCGAATGCTCACTGGGGGGATGGGGAGGGGCCCCTGCTGCTTTTTTCCTCGGATCCGCCTATGGTTGCGCCATGGCTACGAGTAGACCGGGCCGACCCTCCTACCCACTGTGTGTCGTGATCACTGCCCAGTGGCGTAGCCAGGATTCGGCCAAGGGGATCAGGGGCCCCAGGTCGGGGGCCCCTAAGTAACCAGGGCCTATTTCCTATATTTTGTGTATAGTATTTTAACACTATAACATTTACAAGAAGGCAATTTTGCTGTGCCTTTTTAAGTGTTTGTTCTCATTTTGTTAAGAGTTGGATTTTCCCGATCCGACCAAATGCTTGTAAATTTAGGTCACCAAATATTAAGGCAGGCCCATACCTAAATGGCAGCGTGGCCGTAGTAACAGCTTTGTGGCACATTTCGGGAAATTAAATGATGCTGCGTGCATAATATTAAACCTGACCGTACCTCAATTCACTCTGGTAATCAGGCATGCAGTTAGTCAGTCGTTTTGAGTACGCAGAAATGATCTTCTACGGGAAATGATTACCAATTATTTCAGCGTGTCAAATTCATGAACTCGTTAATCAGATTATTTCCCAAAAAAATATAAAAAATGAATAAAATACAAGAGCTATGGGAGTGTGTCCCGGACGTTATATAACGTCTATTCCACGGACAGATCATGTTGAATTCACTACACTCACTTTCTTACCCTTTCTATGTTGTAAATTAGCAAATTACCAAGATAATAGGCGCCCGAGACATCTATCGCCTTGGCTCACTCTGTTATTGTTTTTCACCGTTTCGTACCTATACTTCTTTTTGGATTATTTTCATCAATTTTGTCATTGCCCTTGTTTGTATGGTTTCCTACGAGAATATTTAAAGTTGTTTATTTCAGAATATTTAGGAAGATAGTTATTCGTGTTAAGCTAATATATTAAATATCAGCTGAAGTTCCAAATTCCCTGTTCGATTTGCTATTATGGATGCTAAAACTATATTAACTTTTGCCTTTCCTTCAGTAATGGTGCCTGATCGAAATGTTTCAATTTGTCTTTTTTGGTACGTAATGGGTGTATATAGGTACATTTTTCCGAGGCATATGATTTTCGAAAACCTTCTTTGAGCTTAGGATCTTAAGCGATGTCTCTGGATTGTATTCTAAAATCTCAAAGAAATGGAAAGAAAAAAGACGCTCAATGAAAGGGATATAGGAGCGTGCCCAAGATGGTATATAAAACCTATTCCGTGGACAGTCCTGCTGATGAAACCGCTCACTTACCCTCCCTAGCCATTGGTGGGAGATCCCGGGGGGTTTGGGAGGTCAGTACTGTCTTGGACTTTGGCTCTCTGATAGGCTTTGTACAGAGCTTGTATTGCTGTGTCAGCGTTAAGCCATCCAGGACCACCATCCGTCGCCCCCCCCTGCCCTCTGCCCCATGGGTCGAGAAGAGATTTCCAGGGGCCTAGCACTTGACATGGCCCAGAAACCAGTGCCTGGGGACACCAAAAACAACACTTTTCCCGCAAACCAGTACTTCCGTCCCCCAAAACTAGCATTTGGGGGCACCCTGAGACGACCAACCCCCTGGAACTTACTCTCGTGGGGCCCTGAGGATAACCCTGAGCGGAGGGGGAGGAAGATGAGAAATGCTCGCGGAGACTAGCTCGCTCGCTGAGTTCTTGGGGGACCTGAGGACCAGCTCTGGGGCCGCCTAAGACCAACACTTGGCGGCACTCACAAGACTAATTTTCGGTCCATCTCCCGATTAGATCTCAGATGGTCTCCGAGACTGATTCACGGCGCCTCTTGACCAGAACTGGGGGCCCCTGAGAATTTCTCGAGGCTCCTGAGATTAGCTATCGGCAGCACCTCTGAACCTAATTATCGGGCCCCCCAGATTTGCTCTGGGGGGGGGGGGTCTGTAACTGACTCTCGAGGCCATCCAGATTAGCTCTTGGGGGTCCCCTGAGGCTGCCTCTGGGGTGGGGGGGCTGGGAATGACTTCCGACAGCCCTCTGAGACTAACTCTGGGGCGCCCCCTGAGACTAACACTCGAGCGGGGGGGGTGGAAGAATCCCTGAGACTGAGTCTTTGACGCTCCTGAGACTGCCTCTCGGAGGCCCCAGATTAGCCCTCAGACGCCTAAGGCTAACTCGGGGCCCATGAGACCGTGTCAAGGGGCCCGGGGCCCTTGATCGACTCTTAGGGTTCTCTGAGACTATCAGGGGACCCCCTAAAATAGACCTTCGCGGGGCCCTGAGAACTACTCCCTGGGAGCCCCGGGACTAGCTCGCCCCCCCTCGGACCGAATTTCGAGCCCCTGAGACCAACTCTCAGGAGCCCCCTAAAATCTACTTTCGGGGGCCTTGAGGCCGACTCGCAGGGCGGGGGCTCTGAGACCGACTCGGGACGCCCTGAGAACGAACCTTCAGGGGCCCCTGAGACTGACTCTGGGGGCCTGTGATCAGAGAATCCTTTGCAGTGGGTTGGATTGACCCGAGGGGGTCTGCAGACTTTTGGCCCCTTTGGCTACGCAACAGCATCTACACATTCCAGGGCTCTCCGAGATTAGCATTTGGAGGCCCCTGAAATAATCGCTTGCCCCCTCCCCCGAGACCAATTTTCCGGAGTCCCTGGATATTGATGCCCGGGGGCTCCTAAGACCAAGCTCGGGGTCCCACTTAGATCAGGCTCGTTGGCATCCTTAGGCTTCCGCTTTTCTCTGGAGCAACTCGACACCGATGTTCGCCCCCCCAGATTAATATTCGGAGCGCCCCCTGGGAAAAATGGTCGGTACTCTGGAGCCCTTTGATACCGATGTTCGGGGGCCCTGAGCCAAAGCCTGGGCCCCTGAGACCAAGCCTGGGGCCCCTGAGACCAAGCTGGGGGGCTGAGACCAGGCTCGGGAGCCTCTGAGACCAAAGTCTGGATCCCATGAGGCCAATGCTCGCGTCTCACTCATGAGTCCCTTGATATCGATAGTCAGGGCACCCCGAGATCAATATTGCCCCCCCTCCCGAGATCAATGTTCGGTACTCCGGAGCCATCGATACCGATGCTCGGGGGCCCCTGAGACCAAGCTCGGGCCCCCTGAGACCAAGCTGGAGTGCCCCCTAGTACCAAGCTCGGGGACCTCCTCAGGGGCCTCCCCGAGATCAGTGTTTGGTACTTTGGAGCCCTCGATACCCATGATCGGGGGCCCCCTGAGACCAAGCTCGGAAGACCCGTGAGGTCAAGCTCGGGGGGGGCTGAGACCAAGCTCGGGGAGCCCCCTGAGACCAAGCTCGGGGAAACCTGAGACCAAGCTCGGAGGGCCCCCTGAGACAAAGCTCGGGGGGGGCACCTGAGACCAAGGTCAGGGGGGCCCCGAGACCAATGCTCGTGTTTTCCAGTGCATAAGGTCAGCCCAAGGGGGTCCGGGGACCCCAAGGACCCCCTTTGGCTACGACACTGCCTCTGTCCCACTGTGTATCGGGTAGACGTGATCTTTGATCCGCGCAATCTCGTCTGCTCTTTAGCTGCTAAATAGTAGCGCGCTCAGCTGCGGTGCTAACTGACGTCTTCATTTCGGTCGGCGAGCCCACACACGAGCCCCTCCTGTAATGGAAATCACCGACTGATGACTGCCCGGCCAGCCCGCGGCACTTTGAAGTACTGCGGCACAGCCTACCCGCGGTATTCCAAGGCGGCTGCCATGCTGCCGGAGACTGCAGCCAACTGTTGGTTGGACGCGGGCACCACCAGCGTCCAACTCTGCGCGGCCGGCAGTAAACGGCGGCGATACTAGCGCAGTGATTGATGACACAAACTCACCTCTCGCACAGGAATGCAGCGTAAATATCGGCTACGGCAGTGACGGTGTGGGCTGCAGAGGGTGGCTCTGTGGGCGCAGGGAACTGATGGCAGGACAGCAGTCGCACGGACGATGAAACAAATCAAATCCAAACAGCGGCCGCTCGGTGCCCCGGCTCTGACTCCGCCGCCCGCAGTCAACGCTCAGCCACCGGCTCTGACTCCGCCGCCCGCAGTCAACGCTCAGCCACCGGCTCTGACTCCGCCGCCCGCAGTCAACGCTCAGCCACCGGCTCTGACTCCGCCGCCCGCAGTCAACGCTCAGCCACCGGCTCTGACTCCGCCGCCCGCAGTCAACGCTCATAAGCGCCGCTACGAATGCAAATCAACGAATCAATAAGCAATATTTTAAGCGTGGGCACATTGATTGGGACCATTAGGACGGGAGAAGTATTGTAGCTGGGCAAGGCGGGCGGCGGGCGGGGCCTGCTCAGCCTTTTACCACTCAGCCGGACAAGTTGGCGACGGATGCAGCCCCTCACCCGCGCCAGCAGCCCGCCGCCGCGCCGCGCGCCATTCATATCTGCACGCGCGCTAATTTGGCGCGCAATCAGCGGAGACTCGGGCTGCCCGCCAAATGGTGCCGGCGGCAACGGCTACGGCAGCGGCTATCACCCCGAGTTCCGAGCGGTCACACAGCGGGAGCTGCTGGCATCAGCGGCGGAGTAGGCCACTGACGGATCTAGGATTTCTTTAAGGTGGGGCCCAGGCTCGAAGGGCGCCGAACCTGGGGGCCGCCGAATCTGAGGGGCGCCAATTTACCGCCAAAAAGGCGGCCAGTGTCGAAGAAAAAACACCTTTAAAAACGTATTTGTAAATGTTTATTCTCATGAAAGCTACCTTTCAGTGAGACATGTTGATGTTTACCATCAAACATATTTCAGGCCAACGGAGTTCCGCACAGAACCCAATGACTGATGCCTTGGTAGAAAGTTCTGAAAGCACCCACTGACGCTAACTGAAGCGCGATGATCAAAGAATGCAGTTGTCGTCGGTCATGGTGAAAACTGAGGTGTCGTATCGACCTCATTCACATATCACAGTTGTCTTAGCTAACGCTGGGTCCCTACTGAAATCCCCGATTGACGCTAAACTAAGCACAATTAACAATGGATATAGTAAACTTTGGTGGACTTAAGTCATGGCGAAAACTAAGGTGTATCAACCTCATCCACATATCATAGTTGTCTTGACTAACGCTGGGTCCCTACCGAAATCCCCGATTGGCGCTAACCTGAGCATCAGGGGCCGCGGAGTCTCTGCGGGCCTGGGCCCCTGAGTTTTCAGTGGCTTCCCTGAGTCGATATTGAGTCCTCTCAGCTGATCTGGGACCGCTTTAGATAACCAGGCCCTCACACTGAACTTGAAACCTATGTGTCGCCACTGGAGCATACTAAGCTTTTCGGGGCACCTTAACTGGTAAAGGGCCCCATCAACAAATCCTGGGCCCCCTGAAATTTTTTTAGCCTTCTGAGAGCGAGTTTTTCAGGTTGCCCTGGGCTGTTCTGAGACCATGAGGGGGTATTGTACAGGAGCTTACTGGCTTGGCCTTAGATCCTTCGCTGCTTTGGGCACCCCTAAGCTAGAAAGGACCATGTAGGTGGACTTAATGTGGCAGCCATGAGCTGGTCTAGAGCCCGTGAGAGGATTTACTTAAGAGATATCTGGTTTGGTCGTATGGCCCCTAGCTGGATTAGTGTCCCTTGAGCTGGCAAGGGCCCCCTGGGTTGGTATTGTGTTCGTCTAACTGATATAGGGCCCTTCAGCTTGTTTGGGGCCCGTTGTGCGTATCTGGGCCTCATAAGTTCGTCGAAAACCCTGCTAGTCTGGCCATCTTAGCTGTCTAGGGGCCCGCTCAGCGTGTCTAGGCCCCGTGAGTTGAAGGAGGCCCCACGTGTCTAGGACCCGTTTAAATTGGTAGGCAGCCCACGCTGGTCTTGGGACCCCTTTGCTGGCTCTGAGGTTAAATGAGATCGTCGGGGCCCCTATCTGGCCCCCTTAACTAGCACGGGCCCCTCAGCTGATTTTGGAGCCCCAAAATCTCTCCTACCGGCTCTCCACCCACCCCAGATTTCGTGGCTCCATGAGACGAGCCATTGAGGATTTTTACCGCGACCAGTTCTGGGGTCCTCCCTCGGGACAAACTTTACACCATGCCTCTTCACAAACCCAATAGCAACACAACTTTAATCATTTTCCCAAAAAAACACACGGACACATGGGGGCTAAAAATATTCAATATGCATATTTACCAACTTGCAATGACAATCAAAATGTATCAGTATTAAAATGAATGCTCTATCGCCATTTTCTGCGAAGTTATTAGCACTCGCCCCGGTGGGCCTCTGAGCCAGCTTCGACTTGGTGGGGGCGGCGGGGGGAATCTTCAAACACCTCCCCCTTCGAGCTCGGCTCCTATGCGGGATAGCGAAAATATGCGAAGACTGGTGGATAGCTCATAAGAAATTCATGAAGAAACTACATCGGTCATTTTTGGGTTCAGGTCAGTATTGAGGTCTTGACAGGTCAAGGAAGGTGGCATGCTAGAGACGCGTTTCTGGGCTCTAGCGTCTGACAGAGTTGAGTTAGAATCATTTTAGGCACAATTCGCTTCCTCCCGTTACGGCGAATCAAATAATGTATGATATGACTATACTAAGCCAAAACATAAAAATGACCCGACCTAAGGCTAGGTCAAGGTCACCATCTACCCTAGCGTAGTCAATATACATATCAATCAGCTTGCAATAGCAATCCAAACGTAATGGTATTAAAATAAAAGCTTTATCTACATTTCCTGCAAAGCAATTGACCTATGTCTGAAAACCTGCTTAGGAGGCCCCAGATGAATTCTCAGAGGTAACAGCTCCAAACTTGCAACATGAGCCTATAAGTGTCCTAGGATGCTATGATTTGGGGAATACGTAGGTATTCCAAGCGGCGTCTACAGACATAGAGCAGTGTTCCGGCAAATTTCCGTTTTCCCCATGCATTTTCAATGGGGAGGTCATGATTCGTACGTGTCCCTAGGCCATCGATGGAAAAATCCCCGAACAAATGTATTTTTACTTTTTGGGCCCATTATATGGTACAAGTTTGAATTCGATATATTCACCCTTTTCTTACTTATGCCAACTTAAACATTTTTGGAGGTGAGGTCACTTGCCTGCACTGGTGACCTGACTTGACATGACCCAATCTTAAAATTTTGGGGAAAGTTGCGAAATTGATCAGTAATAAGGTGCGACAAGTACCGTATCGCTTCGCGTCGCTGTTTTTTTCGTGCCACTGGAAAAACCCGAGGGGCTGCTTAAACACCCACCACCGGGGCGAGGGTAAATATAAGTCTCAAAACCTGATGAACATTCACGGTGGAGAGGGGTCCGGCGTCAACACACGATGGAGGGGGTCAGAAAGGGCCCCCTCTGAGATCTTGGAAACCAAGATGGGTAGAAAACGCACGCTCGGAGTTTGTGGGGGCGTTAGCAGCCTACACGATATCAAAGTCTCGTTGATCTACCTCAATATATTCAACGTAAAAATCGGGCCATGTTGGAGACATATCGGGAAGTGTCGTGGTTATGCGGGAATGAGGCTCGAATACTCTAAACCACGGCTGAGGCCAAGCAGGGAAGATCCCATGCAATGCTGTCTGAAATTTTTTAGCTAGGGTCATCCAAGGTCATTGAACTATTACGTCACAATCCAACACATTATGCCTTATGTACGCTATAACTAGCGCTGTGCCCAACTTTGACCAGTGACCTTTTATCATGACCAGAAGCCTTCGAAATTGACCTGTGACCTTGACCTAAACACTGAGTAACCTTAACTATGATGCAATGACATACGTTATAATAGGTGCCAAACTTTACACGTCATTTAAGGGCTGTCCAGGACTGCCTGTGCTCTCCAGGGACACCTATGCTCTCTAGAGGAGCCTTTGTTGCTATGAGGTACCTGTGCCATCTCTTTACTCCCCCATGGACGCAACCTAGCTATCCAGGGGCGTTATTACGGTTCCGGTGGGCGCATTTGATATCCAGGGCCCAAGGGGCGCTCATTCTCATCCAGGTGCACCTTGGTATTGAGGGGAGTATTTTTATTCATGGTAACATATACTACCCAGTGGCGCCTACCCTATGCAAGGGGCACTTAGGTTATTCAGGGGCGGCAATTTGTTATCTAGAGGGCGACCTTATGCTCTCCAGGGGCACCTCATTCAGAGGATGTCTTTGATATTCAGGGGTGTTTTTTCTAACAACAGGGTACCTGTGCCATCTTGGGGCTATTCTTATCAAGGGACGCCCATGTTATTCAGGAACATCTACACTTCTATCGAGGGGCACTTTTGTTACCCAGAAGCGCCTTTACTTCCAAGGAAGTTTGGCGCCCATGCTTTAAGGAGTGCTTTGGCATCGATTGATTGCTCTATTATTCGGCATAGGTGCGCGTGAACCCTGAACTCATGTAGCGCCCACATTGTTGCTAAGGAACGCTCATGCTATCAAAGGGCGCCTTTACTATCCGGGACCGCCGTCTTATTCAAGGGAGCCTGTTCTATCCACGAGCATCTGATATTTCGGGGCAGCGCCTAAGCTTATTCAGGTGGCGGTTTTTCCCCACAGGGCACTGTGGTCGGAAACGCTGTCGTGGGTGGCCACGGGGCCGTTTTTCAGATTTTGGAATTTAGGGGTTTTATGGCTGCCGATGTGAAGGAAATTGTTCAAAGTGTTCTGAATGACCACTATTATCAAGTTAATTTGGTTGAAAGATGCACTTATTACTCATCAAAGTAAGGCGATGATGAAATCCAGAAGTAAGGCACTGGATGCGTCTGCTTGATCCGATTTTTTAACTTTGAATAATAAACGTTACAACTGAGTCAGACTAGAAATAATTGATATCAAAATGCTCCTCATAATGTCAGCGTTAAGATGATTAGCATTATATGTATATTTGCGTTTTAATAAAGGTATATAATCTGCGTTTTAATTACCCCTTTCACAAATCCACCTTACAAACTGGTTGCTGACTTTGAATAGACAAACAAAAAAAGTTACGTTTTTGCCAATTAGCTTTTTTGTGGAAACATAGGTGAATTAATTCTCCGTCATGGCCTCAAGAGAGATAAGTGCGCAAATGTGCGCAAAGTTGTCCACAGTGTAAATTGTACCGGGCCGTCCGCCGCCCGGAGACGTCCACCCGCCCGCCACCCGGCGCCTCCGCGGCTCGCCACGGCCCGGCGAGGTGCAGGGGACGTTTATCAGGTGCTTCTCATGTCGTATTGCTCGCCTTTATGCACATTATCTTCATTGTAAGCTCATAGGTTTTCTTGACCTTACCCAGAATCACCTTTGGTCAAGGTCACCCATGCATAAACCATGCTCATATTGCACATAATTCGACATGCTATGATGAGAGGGGTACATCGATAACTACTGTCTTGATCTTCCTGTCGTTTGAATATATGAAATGAAAGAAACCCATATCATCGTGCGAACATTCAACGTGACCTTTTGCGACTTCTGGGAACATCAATTTTAACGAGAGTAGCAAATGGTAAGCAGCTCACAAACTCGTTTCACTCAGGGGTTCCAGAATGGCAACATGTATTTTGTTTTAGCCCGATTAGACGATTAGTCTGAGAAGAGGCTGGGTATGCCCTTTTGCATGCGGAGCCAGCACACCTGACCAGGTCATTAGGGGTCGGGTTAGGTCAATTCATTTGCTTAATACACGCACTAGAGGGGGACCTCGGAGGCTCCCTCACCTGTTTTCGAGGTGGCGTAAGAACAGCTCGTAGAGCCGAAAAACGGTATTTGGTTACATTCGAGAGAATTTAATGGCGCATCGATTGGTGAAGATATCTAAAAAAATCGGCCCAAGATTTTGTGACGTATAGGCTTTCAAAGACAGACCTGCATTTTGAGATTGCCACAATCACTCGGTAGGACCAGTTCGCTTGCATTGAATACCGAGTGGTGACGTCATAACGTCATATAACCGGGATAATATGCCAAGGTCACCTCACAGGAAGGCATAGGTTAAGGTCGAAAGTCACAGGTTAAGGTCATATCAGAATTTTCAAGGTCACTGACCCCAGCTCTTCCGGTCAAATAACGTTACCCGGTCGGAGGTGTATTATTCTATGAAATCATAGTTAAGGTACCTGAATATAAAGATCAAGGTCAAAGGTCAAGGTTAAAGGTCATTCTTAAAGGTCATTCCTCATTTGCCACCAAACACTGAGAAAAGTGTTAGTCAAAGTGTACATTATCGGTACATCATCATATTGTGACCTCATAGGTCAATGCCTTGGATGACCTTGACCCCAAAATTGTAGCAAACATTTTTTGCAACATTCCCTCTATGACCCTGGTCTGCCTTTAGCTTATTCTTGTCATGTTCCCGCTTAATAACGGTATTTCCCAATACGTCCCCAGCTGGCCAATATTAGACGTTCATGACATCGTTTGACCTTTAAGATATTAACCTAGGTCTATGAAAATTGGTCATGATGGAGGGTGGGTGGGGTAATCGCCCCACCCACCCTCCAAACAGAGTTTTTGTGTGTCTTTTAGTTTCCGAGATCTTACAGGGGGCCTACCACGCCCCCTACAGTGCGCGTTAGTGTCAGACCCCTCTCCATTGCGGGTGTTAGTTGAATCAACTTAAGTATACATCTCCCATTACAATTGATATAGCATGATCTGCTGAAAATTTGGGGTGAATCAGTTTGGCCGGTTCAGCGCTGTAGCAAAATAAACATGAGCAAAAATCTCGGTGGCCATCCGTGAGGCCGTTTCCGACCACTGTGCAGGGGTGCTCTATTGCTTTCCAGGGGCGCATAGGCTGTCTCAGTGTATTTTGCAATCACAGGCATCATTGAAAGACATGCCCCTATGTTATCCAGGGGCGCTTTGCTTCTCCAGTGAGGAGCTATTACGCCTTTTGATTTCTTGAAGCGCCTATTTTTAACCAAGGGCGCATCTGTTATCTAGGAGCGCCTTTCATACCCGGAGACGCCTTTTTATCCAGGGGCTCTTGAGGGGCGCTGCTGCAATCCAGGGCAGTTGAAGAGAGGCAAATAATACGCTGAAACAATTAGATATCTTGCCAAGATTGGTTATTTGTTTTCTTAAACTGACTGGATAGCCTGGTATAGACTCGCCGGTTATTTTCTTTTGAGTGGATACAGGTGCTGAAAACTACCGTAATCTGTTTCTGAAAATACTTTTCTTTGACAATTCCTGACTATAAGAATGTCTGTTTGTGTCGACTTTTCCTCTTGTGAAGATGCTGCCAGTGTACTCAGAGCTCCAGGGAATACAGCTTCTTCATGGGATTCTGATTAAATATAAGCTCCGTTCAAAATTCCCTACCCACAACCCCTGCTATCATATTTAGTTTATACGAAGCTATGTAGTGAGCGGATAAATGAGCGCCCCATGAACAGAAAGCAGCCACTTCTGGGAGAGCTGGAAAGCCGGTGTGGGTGGCGGAGAGGCTGCACAGAAGGAACTGCAAAAAGGGGGGGGCCGGTGTGGGTGCCGGGAGGCTACACAGAAGGAACTGCCGGAGAGCTGGACAGCCGGTGTGGGTGTTGGGAGGCTGCACAGAAGGAACTGCCAGGGAGCTGGACAGCCGGTGCGGGTGCCGGGAGGCTACACAGAAGAAACTGCCAGAGAGCTGGAGAGCCGGTGCGGGTGTCGGGAGGCTACAAAAAAGGAAACTTCCGGAGACCTGGAGAGCCGGTGCGGGTGTCGGGAGGCTACACAGAAGGAACTGCCGGAGAGCTGGACAGCCGGTGTGGGTGCCGGGAGGCTGCACAGAAGGAACTGCCGGAGAGCTGGACAGCCGGTGTGGGTGCCGGGAAGCTACACAGAAGGAACTGCCAGAGAGCTGGAGAGCCGGTGTGGGTGCCGGGAGGCTACACAGAAGGAACTGCCGGAGACCTGGAGAGCCGGTGCGGGTGCCGGGAGGCTACACAGAAGGAACTGCCGGAGAGCTGGAGAGCCGGTGCGGGTGCCGGGAGGCTACACAGAAGAAACTGCCAGAGAGCTGGACAGCCGGTGCGGGTGTCGGGAGGCTACACAGAAGGAACTGCCAGAGAGCTGGAGAGCCGGTGCGGGTGTCGGGAGGCTACACAGAAGGAACTGCCGGAGACCTGGAGAGCCGGTGCGGGTGACGGGAGGCTACACAGAAGGAACTTCCGGAGAGCTGGAGAGCCGGTGCGGGTGTCGGGAGGCTACACAGAAGGAACTGCCGGAGAGCTGGACAGCCGGTGTGGGTGCCGGGAGGCTGCACAGAAGGAACTGCCGGAGAGCTGGACAGCCGGTGTGGGTGCCGGGAAGCTACACAGAAGGAACTGCCAGAGAGCTGGAGAGCCGGTGTGGGTGCCGGGAGGCTACACAGAAGGAACTGCCGGAGACCTGGAGAGCCGGTGCGGGTGCCGGGAGGCTACACAGAAGGAACTGCCGGAGAGCTGGAGAGCCGGTGCGGGTGCCGGGAGGCTACACAGAAGAAACTGCCAGAGAGCTGGACAGCCGGTGCGGGTGTCGGGAGGCTACACAGAAGGAACTGCCAGAGAGCTGGAGAGCCGGTGCGGGTGTCGGGAGGCTACACAAAGGAACTGCCGGAGACCTGGAGAGCCGGTGCGGGTGACGGGAGGCTACACAGAAGGAACTTCCGGAGAGCTGGAGAGCCGGTGCGGGTGTCGGGAGGCTACACAGAAGGAACTGCCGGAGAGCTGGACAGCCGGTGTGGATGCCGGGAGGCTGCACAGAAGGAACTGCCGGAGAGCTGGACAGCCGGTGTGGGTGCCGGGAAGCTACACAGAAGGAACTGCCAGAGAGCTGGAGAGCCGGTGTGGGTGCCGGGAGGCTACACAGAAGGAACTGCCGGAGACCTGGAGAGCCGGTGCGGGTGCCGGGAGGCTACACAGAAGGAACTGCCGGAGACCTGGAGAGCCGGTGCGGGTGCCGGGAGGCTACACAGAAGGAACTGCCGGAGAGCTGGAGAGCCGGTGCGGGTGCCGGGAGGCTACACAGAAGAAACTGCCAGAGAGCTGGACAGCCGGTGCGGGTGTCGGGAGGCTACACAGAAGGAACTGCCAGAGAGCTGGAGAGCCGGTGCGGGTGTCGGGAGGCTACACAGAAGGAACTGCCGGAGACCTGGAGAGCCGGTGCGGGTGACGGGAGGCTACACAGAAGGAACTTCCGGAGAGCTGGAGAGCCGGTGCGGGTGTCGGGAGGCTACACAGAAGGAACTGCCGGAGAGCTGGACAGCCGGTGTGGATGCCGGGAGGCTGCACAGAAGGAACTGCCGGAGAGCTGGACAGCCGGTGTGGGTGCCGGGAAGCTACACAGAAGGAACTGCCAGAGAGCTGGAGAGCCGGTGTGGGTGCCGGGAGGCTACACAGAAGGAACTGCCGGAGACCTGGAGAGCCGGTGCGGGTGCCGGGAGGCTACACAGAAGGAACTGCCGGAGACCTGGAGAGCCGGTGCGGGTGCCGGGAGGCTACACAGAAGGAACTGCCGGAGAGCTGGAGAGCCGGTGCGGGTGCCGGGAGGCTACACAGAAGAAACTGCCAGAGAGCTGGACAGCCGGTGCGGGTGTCGGGAGGCTACACAGAAGGAACTGCCGGAGACCTGGAGAGCCGGTGCGGGTGCCGGGAGGCTACACAGAAGGAACTGCCGGTCTTAGGGAGCCTGGTCTCAGGGTGCCCCCGAGCATCGGTATCTGGGGCTTAGGAATATTGGTCTCGGCGCTGCCGAGGATTGATCTCAAGGGGGAGGAAAATATTCGTCTCGGGGGGGGCAGCAGCATCGATATCGTGGTACTCCTGAACAAAACACGAGATTATTCTCAGATGGCCCCGAGCTTGGTCTCAGGGGATGCCCGAGCTTAGTGCCAGGGGCCCCAAAGCTTGATCTCAGGGGGTTCCCCAGCTTGGTCTCAGGGGGCCCCGAGCTTGGTCTCAGGACGCCCCCCCCAGGATCGGTATCGAAGGGCTCCGGTGTATTGGTCACGGGGGCACCCAGCACTGATCTCGGAGGGCCCCAAGTATTAATCTCGAGGGCCCCAAAATATCGGTATCAAAGGATTCCTAAGCGAAACAGGAGACCCAAGCTTGGTCTCGAGGGCCCACGGAGCTTGGTCTGGGACCTCCGAGCTTGGTCTCGGGCATCGGTCTCGGAGACCCCCATCCATGGGGCCCTCGATGGTCTTCGAACACCCCTGGTCGTGTCCTGACAATGTCATTGCTTGAGCCAGTGGTGGATCCAGGCATTAATTTGGAGAGGGTTGGGGGGTTCTAGCCTCCCTTGACATTGCCTCGGAACTTGTCTAGGCATTCTGACATTTCGAGGAAGGTTGCTGGAGCCTCCTAGCCTCTTTTAACCGCCACTGGCTTCAGCCCCCTTGAAATGTTTGAGTGACTGTAGTCAATGCACAGGCGAAGCCCGGTCTGAGAGAGGCTCGAGACCCTTTCAATGAAATTTTGATGCACCACTGGTCGGAGATGCTGTTTAGTGCCGGTTTTCGTGAGATCATGAAGAAAGCAGGGAAGCATCACTGCCTTTGTGTGACAATACCGGAACAAATGCTGCAGATTGTTTCTGAGTTCAGGTTATTACCAAGTTATTTCTGAGCCTTCCCCCTGATGCAGCCATCCAGAAGCAATGGTGGACAGCGATCCGGCGTGAGCCACCTATCCCTACGCCATGCATTTACTGCTGCAGGGATCGTTTTGTAAGTATTAGAAACTTACATAGGCAAATCCAGCACTGTCAATCGGAGGAGACACTTTCCCGGGGGACGCCATCCAGACCATGGGGCGCCACTTTAGGCCGACAAATCCTATCGGTGGGGGCCGATTTTCACATCCCAGGGGAGAGGGTGGGGAAGTGACTATTTCAGGGGGCGCCGAGGGTCGGCCGGGGGAGGCACCTGTCCCTTTGCCTCCCCCCTTGGATCTGTCTGTACCTTCAGAAGCAGTTTGGACCAGGATTTGGGATGATGCATGCTTAAACTGGATGTGGTGGGGCAACTCATGATTTTTATTTTGTCCAGTTTTGTATGACCCTTTCTTGCTCTTCATCTTGGCCGATCTGTCTTAAAAACTGTCCCATTCAGTTGCACAGAATATCTCTATAGGCTTATGTGACATAGGTGAGAGAATAACTGCTTTTAAAGATGGGAAATAAGATCAAGGGTAACAATTTGTAGGTACTTATTATCTCTCTGCAAGCGCAAACGTGTCCAGTTCCATGGGATCCGAGTTGGATTATATACATAGAAACACCATCTTGAGAAAGATTAGGCTGGTCCAAATATGCCAACACTTATCAAATTTCTTTCATCTACACCTCCATAATGATTTATGCAACATTTCATAACCTTCTTATCAAATTTCGGAACTTGGCTATTAACTTAAAACAATTATTACTCTATAATAATGTCTGACAACCTGATTATCTTCAAGATCATGCAGGGACAAACTGGAATCCGGTGAGAAGAGGTGTTTCAGGAGCCACCATTCACCGCCACGCGAGGTCATCGATTCAAAGTTTTCAAACCTGATGCCATAAACAGATCACAGAAAATTTATCTTGCTGTTCGTGCACTAAAGGACTGGAGCCGCCTTCCAGCCCACGTTGTAGAATCTGACACTATCAACACCTTCAAGAATTCTCTTGACGAATACTGGTCGGACATTCTATACGAAGCCCCGCGATAAAAGGTTGTGCATTGAAAGCGAAGAAAATTTGCTATAATGTTGCGGTACACGTGACAATGTTTGTACATGAGTCAGACTAGATCGGGTAAGCCAGGCACCAAGGTGTGCCTTATAAAGACCCGCTAAATCTAATACATCTAATCCTAATAAAAAATAGTCAAATCTGTTCATGTTGTGGATGGAATGTCACACTGAGCCTGATTCTTTAGAGGAGATAATTTTTAAAATAATTTTTCATCTTAACCAGAATGTCTTGAGAGATATGGGCAGGTTAAGAGTAACATGTAAATGTGTGAGCACTTGTCACATTTGTTGCTAGAGTAGTTTGCATTGGTGGTTAAGCATGCAGATGAACTTAAAAACCTATACACATAGCTTAACCATACTTGTTCAAATCTGCACCTGCTACACAAAACTAGAATCTCGTTTGAGCCCACAGCATGTACACGTTAAGCTTGGTGTTTAGCTGAATTGCTTGCTTCCTTCGTACAGTAGATAGAATGTTTGTTGTTCATTATGGTTTGATGAGCAACAGGTGTACGTACCCAATGACAGCTCAAGTCATTCTAGATAAAACAGTGGCGGAGCAAGATACATGATTATATACACAATGAGCTCATACAATACGCAATAAAGTGCAGGAAAACACCATAACTATAAAAATGTGTGCAAAAAGTCACATCTAAAAACTGCAGTCATTGCTCAGAGCAAGAGCAGCTGCATAATGTATTGACGAGTCTGAGATCTAAACTGCCCATAAGAGCAGCTAAAAGGGTCAGGCTCAGAGCACGCTGACACATAAGAGTTAAAATGGGTAGCCGAACGGCAGAAAATCCCTCGTTTCACCGTATCTACACAGCTGAAGGACACATATAATAGGCTACGTGACATTGCCCGCGTGTTTCTGAACGGGACATGTAGTGGGAAGCTTCCGAGCAGAAGGGTGGAGTCTATCTTGCCTGACAAAATTGTGTGTGCGAATTTGATATCGTATGATGTAGCATGTGCAATATGTAAACATCAGGGAATTTGGAATTGAATAACAATTATTCAGGGCTACAGGGTTCTAGGGCGTTGGAAAGTGTTTTGTGCGGTTTAGAGTGCACTTTTTGAGCGGCCTTTATATTTTTTAAACATGGCAGCACGTAGTTTGGAGTGCCTGTTCTCTATCACCCTGGGTTCAGGTGTAAGATTAGGCCAAATAGATGCAGTGGCAGACACAAGGGAGGATAGAAGGGCTCAAACACCCATGAAATGTGCTATTACACATGTAGCTTCAACTATCTACAACAAATGTGCCTAGTGCCTATAGTAATTGCATAGCTAGCCTATTCCGAGGCAATGGCCAGGGAAGCTCGAGCCCCAGTCCCTTCAAAATGAATTTCTGCATCTTACCTGCATCTGCTCAGTAGATGCAGGTAATTAGTGAAGGCCTGGTCAAGTCATGTGTATTATTTGCAGCATTATCTTCAAGTCCCATCCCCAGTGCGATGCCCATCCACCGCGGTGGCGCAGTTGGTTAAAGCGTCGCCGTTGTATGTGGGAGGTCCCTGGATCAAAGCTGACCTCTGGCGGTCTTTTCCTCGACCGCCTCCTACCCAGGATATGGCAGTAAACTAGGTAGCGTTTGCCTTGACACGGGAGCTTCGCTGACCAACCAGCGCCCTTGTTATTGGAAGTACGGGCCTGATCAGCCTTTAAATAGATCCACCGGTTCGGTGGCACGCCCCGAGGGCACGACCTCGCCTCGTGGCACCGGAGCAGTCCTCTGCTCCGCCGGGCCCGAGAAATCGGGATAGCCTCGCCGTATCATACAGTGGGGTATGTGAAAGGGAACTTGCGGGCACGACTGTCCTGCAAGGGTGCCGATAAATGATAACCTCTGCCGTGTGCATTGTGATACTGTGTGTATGTGTGGTGCAAATATGCAGAAATGTTCCCAGGTCGGGGGCGCAAAAAAGAAGCAATGCCCCTCCAGCAACATGCGGAGCACATTGACAGGTCTTTTGAAACCCATCTCAGCAGGTACTTAGGCTCCGAAATCACACTCTATTTAGGTTGCAGTGATTTCCATCTGGTCATAAAAGTGATGTTTCAACAAGGGCTGCCCCAAGTTCTCGGCAAACAACGTTTCAATTTGCTCAGAAACAGGTTTCAGCAAGGACAAACATACCGCACGCACACTGTCATGCTTTTTCATCACATACTCAGCATTGCTTGGCAAAAAAGACACTGATGTCTTGATCTCAACAACCATATCAGCTTTCATGTGGCACTGCACCTTTGCAAAACTATCAAAGAAACGCCCGGAGATAATACGGTGCCTCCATTTGATTTGTTCGCTTGCTTGTGCTGCGGCCGCGCGCACGGCGGGCCATATCATATGCGGCTGTATAGCAAGTGGCGTCACAGTGCAGAGGTGGCAAAAATGTTTTAATTAGGGGCAGAAAGTCGAAATATTGGAAGGTTAATTTCTCCTCAACCTATACAAAAAAGCAGTTTAGATGACCCTGATGGATGCAGATCATCTTCCAAAGGTTTCTGGAAAACCGACAACCAGTCCATGATGGGCTCAGCAGGTGGCAGGGCGATAACACGCAGGCACACCGTCGGACCCCACCGGCTACCGAGCAGGCACACCGTCGGACCCCACCGGCTACCGAGCAGGCACACCGTCGGACCCCACCGGCTACCGAGCAGGCACACCGTCGGACCCCACCGGCTACCGAGCAGGCCAAACACCTACCGCCGGCGCCAGCTGATGCCGTAAAACGGGTCTTACCCCGCCAGTGGCGGCGGCCTCACTTCTGTCACTCACTTCTGACATTCTCTTCCGCAAAGTGTTTGCCTTCCAGTCGACTACATGAGTGGCTGTCGTGACAGAAACTTGGGTTACTGGTCACAGGCTAAAAGGCGCAAATGATGGGTAAAGGAAGCTTTAGCTTTTACTTCAGAGCCTTCTGAAAACAACTGACTAGTATAAACTGTAATTCACTGCAGTTGTATGAGCCCCGGCGAAAAATAATAGATTAAAGGAAAAATACAGAACTGACATCTACCGTGATCCTATAACTAATACTCATGGGACGAGGAGACCAGTGCATTGGGGGGTGTCGCCACAGAGGCGGCGGGCCAGCAGGAGTGTCGCCACAGAGGCGGCGGGCCAGCAGGAGTGTCGCCACAGAGGCGGCGGGCCAGCAGGGGTGTCGCCACAGAGGCGGCGGGCCAGCAGGGGTGTCGCCACAGAGGCGGCGGGCCAGCAGGGGTGTCGCCACAGAGGCGGCGGGCCAGCAGTCGCTGAACCCTGCTCACCGCCGCAGGGTGCCACCGCGCCTTTCGGAATGTTGTCATACATCATAACGAATTAAAGTAATTTGTGGCTGTGCCGTGTCATTGGTGCTATCCCGGGCGGCTAATTATGAACGATCACAGCGCTGGGGCATGGATGGTATGGCGTTTCCGATCAGCATTCCAGCAGAATCACTACCCTGGCGGGAAGCGTCCATAAGATCCATTTCTCACCTCACACATCTCCCCAACAGGGCTTTGTGCGGTAGCGACGGGTAGGCTTTTATGTGGAGAGACATTTGGTTGTGTTATATGTGAGGCTCTAATGAAACGGCCCAGAGCTTTCTTACTCTGAGGAGGGATCATCCGTGGGCTATTCCATTTGCATCCCTCAAACCGTTTGCTGCGCGAAAATTACCATACCATATTCTATTCCATACTATACTAACGAGTAAGCCTGCATGTCACTTTGGGGCCGTTTCCATAAGGACTGCGGCACTCTAATGAGACGCCGAGATGCCACCCCACGTGACCCGGTATTGACCTTGGCGCGGTGATTGGACGCTGTCACAATTGCTGCCGACGCGCAAGGGACCACCTCGTACCACTCGACAGCAGCGCAGAGACATAATTGCTGTTTCAGAACGTTGGTTTTTTGGCGCGGCACCGCCGTTTTTCAGGCGCTGAAAAGGTAAGCGTCGGTGCCGCGCTGCCCTGGCGAGCGGGCACGCAGTGGCAATTACCACCACCGAAACAGTGGCCACAGGCACCGTCAGCCGCCGCTCAATCACACCCTCTCCACCGGCCAGAAGGATGGCTGGCTTCAGATGGGTGCTGAGCCGCCACTGCTACCGGTGCCAGCAGACGTTGCCACTGACCGCTGCCCTGCCTGGCAAGGTCGGTTGCTGGGCCTCTAAATAGCTTGTGCGCGCGTCGCTGGAATTATGTAGCGCCTGTAACAGCGGGCAAAGGCCGCGCGGAGCCATTTGACGGCTGGCTGGTACTCACGTGGCAGGCCAGGGCCTTTTGAGACCATGGACGTACTCAGTAGTCGGTTCGCGCGGGTGTTGTCTCCAGGTGACACAGGAAAATGTCGCCACACTTACCTGAAACAATAGAATACATGTGTTAACACAGAAATCATGTCAAATAAAACCAGATCCGGCCGCAGTGGGATCCAGGCATCCCGGCTGAAGAATATCCAAAACCACTCGCCAAATAGCAAAAACATCAAAACAACGACACATGGCAGACATACCCACATTTTCCGGCATGAGGTCACTGAAAGTGGCCGCTGCGCCTGGTTTTGAGTTGGGGTACAACTGATAGTTGGCGAGATATTGCCCAGTCTGGTACAGAGGCCACGAGCAGCCGGCAAACTTGCTGCTTTACAGCCAGTGCACAGTGTGAACTTTTCCACTTTTAGCCTGAATTTATTCCTAACGACAGAATCAATGAGTGAATTCTATTAATTTGGCTGGGAATCAGTTGGCTAGTGATAAAACGACAACATTTTACATTGTATTCAAATTTGGACTTAACACGCACAGAGGAGGGGTCCTAAAGTGCCCCCAAAATCATTTTCCAACTAAGCCCTAATAACTTCAATGGGTCTCAATCAATACAACAATAACTTGTTGCAATATATGAATATGGTTTCTCATTCCATAGCCTAACACTGAAATCTTCGTTCCTATTAACATGCGCAGTGGAGAGGGGTCTGGCGTCAACGCACAGTTGAGGAGGTCCTAAAGTACCCCATGGGATCTCGGAAGCTAATATGATTGGAAAAACGTCTGTTGGGGTGTTCGAGGGGGCAACGACGCTCAAAATTATGACCAAGTTTTATCGACCTAAGAATATCTTCAAGGTCAAGCGAGGTCGCTAAGGTCAAATATGGGCCCTGCTAGGGGACCAATTGGGAAATGCCGTGATATGCGGAAAATAGCCGGGAATACACCAAAAGCGGATTAAAGTCATAAATGAAATGTACCATACAATGTTATATGAAATTTTTAGGCCAAGGTCATTCAAGGTCAATGACCTATCTCGTACCAATATGCCATATTCACAATAATGTTCAATTTAACTGGCTCTATAGCAGCCTTTGGGCGGGAATCGATTATTTTACCTAAACACTTCTGACCTTTTAAAAACATTTCTGACCTTGACCTGTGACATTAACCTTGATTAGCCTTAACTATGAAATCATAACATAACATACTTCATACTGAATAATGCCTTCTCACCGGAATGCTGGGGTCAATGACATTGCCCTGTAGCATTTGACCTTGACCTTCATGTGGGTTGACCTTGAAGTATAACCTGATTATATGACGTTATGACGTCACCACTTGGTCTACAGTACAGGTGAACTGTTGCCACCACGTGATTGCGACGGTCTCAAAATATAGGTCTGAATCTGAAAGCCTATAAGTCGGAAAATTATTGTTTGATTTTCACAATTTCTTCACCAATCGACGCGGCCATGAATTCTCTCAAACGCGGCGGAGTAACGTTTTCCGGCAGTGAACGGTTCTTCGGCCAGCTTGGAAAATAGGTGACGGGGCACTTTAAGATCACCCCTCCACTGCGCGTGTTAACATTTTATTATTCTATTATTTATTTCTGCCGGAGGAGCTACTAAGGCCATCTCCAGTAAAATCTGATAGGGGATCACACAAGTTCTGGCGTGGTGCCGCACGTAAGCGTAAGCGTATGGGCCCGTAAGCGTAAGCGTATGGGCCCGTAAGCGTAAGCGATATTTGATCGGGAGCACTTGGTCAGGGGATGGCATCCTGACCACGATGTTGCCAATTTTCGAGGCGTAAAACCATCAGATGGAACCTTGAAATTGTCAAGCGAGCGCCAAATTCTATCGCAGGGGTCGATACCCCCCATCCCCATAGTCGCATCTTGGGGTAAAGGGATGAGAAGTGACATTTTAAGAGGTGGCATCGGACTTTCAGGGGGCGACGGGGATTAATCTAAGGGGGAGTGCCCCCACTTGCCCCTGGATCCGCCTACGGTGACACCACCTACCTTCAGCCGTAATTATCGCTAAGAAGTCCATAACTCCACAACCTCAGTGGCCTCTCTGTCATTGTGGCTGCGAGCGCCGGCCCGCGCCGGCCAGGCGCATTGCGGTAAAAATACAAACCTTTCTCCAAGAAACGCAAAAAGTCGCAGGAAATTTGTTTGGGTTCGTACCCAGAATTGTCTGCCGTTTCCTAATTCATACATTTCTGTGCGCCAATCGACGTCACTAGTAGTTAAAACCTTACAAATTTCTTGAAGACTCGAAATTGAAAATGGTTAGAAACAAGGTCCAATATAATCTTGTATAATTTCATTCCTATGACATTTTTTACTAATCCGACGGTCAGTTTGGACACAAAAAGTGTCAAGCCTTCCAGAAATACAGAATTTGATACACATTCAATAATATCGAACGTCCCATTCGCGTTCGTATTTTGCCGTCATTTTCTGGCATTCAAACAGGTAACACTGGATGTCAAACTTTCGCCGACTTTAGAGTCATTTTTCACTCACTTTTAGGAAAAGGAGACAAAAATAGTTTGCACCAAAGTAAAATTTGCACAATTTACAACCAATTGAAAACATATTTTGTCAAAGAATCGAATTTTTAACTTTTGATTAAATTCAGGCTAATAGTGGAAAAGTTCCCACTGTGCAGTGGCCAGTGGGGGATCCATACCAGGCGTTTGGGGGCGGGAAGGGGGGAGGGTAGCAAGGCAACAAATCGCACAAGATGTGGTGGTCTTAAAGAAAGTTGGCAAAATTTGGAGGTTTTTCG
Organism: Lepas anatifera; assembly: GCA_034440635.1. Lineage (NCBI taxonomy): Eukaryota > Metazoa > Arthropoda > Thecostraca > Lepadidae > Lepas > Lepas anatifera. The sequence continues at coordinate 129,317 of JAOTON010000462.1, read as the reverse complement.
GCAGGGGGAAAGCCTTTTCACCATCCCCCTCGATGGGCCAGTGTTGATAGCTCCCATCAAAGGGAATGTGGCGCCTGGGCGAATTTTCAGACCGGAGTAGTTTTACAGGTGATCTTTATTGGAAATAATGAATTTAACCTTATTTTTGCCGAAAGATGGCAGAAAAGACCGGGTGTGGACCGAGAGGGCGGGGTAGTTCAGCCATGCCCCTTCCAAAGCGAAAAAGAGGGCCCCAAGCTCTTCTTAGCCCCCTCAACCCCCATCCAAAGCGAACCAGTGTTTCATAATTGATCAATTGGAAAATCGTGTCCGTCAGTAAAAAGAGTTTTAAGCGTTTTGTCCGCTGGGAATGTATGTACCTCACTGAAGGTGAAATGAATTGCTGTGAAACAGAAAAACTGAGATGCGCCGCCTTAACACCCGCCCGGTGGCCCAGGTCAGTGTCACTTTTCAGCCTCGCATAGTCAATATGCATATCAATCGACTCGCAATAGCAATCCAAACGTAACGGTATCAAAATATAAGCAGTATCATCATTTCCTGCAAAGTTATTGACCCAAGTCTGAAAACTGCTTAAATAGCCCCAGATGACCTTTCAGGGTCACAGGTCAAAAATTGCAAAATGAGCCTGGAAAGCGGCCTAGGATACTAATACTACGATTTGCAGAATGCGAGGGTATTCTCACTTGTACCTATACAAATACAGCCCATTTTCTGTTTTCCCATGTAATTCCAGTGAAGAGGTCATGATCCGTGCCTGACCTTAGGTCATCGATATGAAAAATCCCGGAATACATGTTTTAGCGCCCGGTGAGCCCATTATGTGGTACCACCTTAAACATTTCTGGAGGTGAGTTCACTTGACCTGCACTGGTGACCTGACCTGAGATGACCAAACCTTAAAGCTTTGAAGGGAAGCTGCGGAATTGATCACAGATTAGGTGTGCCAAGTACGGCGGCGCTTCGTGTCGCCGTTTTTTTCGTCCCGCCGGAAATACCCGAGGGGTGTTCAAACATCCCCCACCGGGTGGGGGTTAACCACGCAAGGTCTTTTTGCACCCCGACATGGGCTTTCAATGTCTCGTATCATTGACGACATGATATGGTAATCCTTTATGCTTCTTTAAAACCCTGTTCATTTGTGCCTCAAATTAAAACTTATATAAATGAAGCGCTTTCAGCTAAAGCAGGCTCTGAGGTAACACGTATGATATTTTTTACTTTTCATCATATATTTAACAATATTTCCGTTTGAAATAGTTATTGGATTAAGTTATTAACATTTACAACCGCCAGCAATAAGGTCAAGCATAGCACATAGGTTTTCAGAAGGCTGAGAATCCGCTTCTTCTGTCCAGCCCGCAGAGCGTGACCACTACATAATCTTGCCATGATTTTTTTCACTCAGCACATTCCTTGTCTTCTTTAACGGTTACAGAAGAGGAAGAACACATTTTTAACTAATAATTTGTCATATCAGCGTACATCCCAACAGAACAAGATTGCACCGTCCTCCACCCTCCGCCCCCCCACACCAAAGAAAATCCTCCAGCCCTCCCCTGATCGTGTATTGCCGTAAGGATACGCTTTGAACGCACACTACCATTTTATGCAAGTACATGGTCTAAACTGAATCGTTTTTCTAATACATATTCGTTTTATGTTGTCTATTACACTAGGTAACAAATTTTCAACTTTTTCTTCTGTTCGGTTTGTAAATGTGATTTTCTATTTCCTTTCATCTAAAAAACGAAGAAAATCATAATTATTCCCTTCAAACTTTGCTTTTCCAACACTGAGAGCAATTTTTTTAAATTTAGTGAATGCTGTATTCCTTCAGCATGAGCGGAAGGTTGCATCAGTCAATTACTTCATCGTTTCGTAATACTGTGTGATTCCGCGGGATGATGTGTCCTAACGTTATGCCTAACAACAGGCTGTAAACTTTTGCTGCCCTGCTTTGGAGGAGCTCACCGAGCTCAGTACATCTACATTTAAAAGCCTCAACAAGTTCAATTCCCATTCCATTCGGGGCAGTTTCCGCACCAAAACGGGAAAATTAAGAAATTTCTAGAAGCCTTCGGAAATTTATACGTTGTATTTAAATTTCCAAGAAATTCTAGAACATTCTGACATGGCGGAGCAGGTTGCTCTTAGCATAAATACAGGTTGCTTCGGATCCGAAATCAGTTTAGGTAGTAGGTACCTACGTACATTTCAATTCAGGAAACATTTTTCTCGACCATAGATTCACTGGTAGGAGAATTACTTCATTTGATCGGGACCTACAAGAGTGTATGGAAGGGTTTCGATTTCACCAGCTTATCAATGAACCGACCAGAATCACTGAGAATTCATCAAACCTACGGGACTTGGTATTCGTTTCAAACATAGAGCTTGCATCAACAGCCAGGACACTTGCTCCCTTTTCTAGCATTGATCACCATCCTATCTTTGCCTCATTAAAAATCAGTAAGCCGAGGAAAAAACCACAGGCACCGCGTCAAATATGGGACTTTAACAAAATAGATATTGATAAAATAGTTGCCATTCTTCAAAATACGAATTGGGACCCATTGCTGCAGGGGGATACAGACGAGGCGGCAGAGGCATTATCTGGAGCTATTATTAGTGCAGCAAGGGAATCAATTCCTACTAAAACTATAGATATCAACAGTGAAGACAAACCCTGGATCAATTCAGAATTAAAAAAGAACATACGGAAACGTGATCGCTTGTTTAAAATTGCTAAAAAGAACAATATAACCAACAACAATCCCTCCCGGTCAGAAGAATCAAAATATCATTGGGAACGATGGAGGACTCAACGGAACATGGTGACGGAGTTAAACAAAACAAGCAAACAAAGGTTTATTAAAAGTAAAGTTCAAACGTTAATAGAAGAAAAAGAAAGTATTACCAAATTTTGAAGCATATTCTTGGAAATCGAACGTCTAATACTGTACCACCGCTCGAAAGTCCAGATGGATTGGAGGTGGTAGACGATGAGGAAAAGGCCGATTTGTTAAACTCATATTTTGCTAAACAGTCAGAGCCACCAAGGGATCTCGAATTACCAGAACTAGATGCAAATTCTAACATACCTGAATTACCCCAAATCCAAGTGACAGAAAATGAAGTGCTGAAACAATTAAATACTCTTAATCCAAACAAATCGATGGGCCCGGATGAAATTTCTCCTCGGCTTCTAAAACTAATTGCAATACTTATTAGTGAACCCCTAACAAAACTCTTTAACAAATCTCTTTCTCAGGCGGCATATTCCCTCGATATTGGAAGCTCGCAAACGTCACCTGCATATTTAAGAAGACCGGTACCTCTACGGACCCATCCTGCTACAGGCCAATCAGTTTGTTATCATGCATTTCTAAAATATTAGAGAAATCGGTGTTTCAGAAAATGTATGCCCATATCACAGAAAACAACATTTTGACAGAAAAGCAAAGCAGTTACCGACCATATCATGGGACACAGCTACAACTTCTTTACTTTACGCATAAATTGTATGAATCTTTGAATAATAGCCAAGACTTTACCGCTGTATATTTGGATATTTCAAAATATTTCAATACTATTTGGCAAGCTGGTCTACTCTTCAAATGCAAGGTGAATTGTGGAATCAATGGAACTCTTTTGAAATGGCTTGAATCATATTTGGACAATCGACAGCAGAGAGTACGAATAGGAAACACATTCTCTCAACCACTTGCCCTGAGGGCAGGATGCCCTCAGGGCTCGGTCCGTGGGCCCTTGTTGGCACTGATCTACCTGAATGATCCGACAGAAAAAAACTAGCAATGAAATTTTGCTCTTTGCTGACGACGTTGCACTTTTTTCACCCCATGCGCAAGGATCCTTAACTGCCCAAACAGCCATCCAGAACGATCTGGATACAATAAGCAGGTTTGGGGCTGAGTGGGGAATAAGATTCAATGCTTCTAAAACTATACAACAGACATTCACAAACAGGTCACCAAAAATATCATTAGAGTTGAAAATGGCAGGGAGCGTTATACCTAACGTCAAAACTCACAAGCATCTAGGATTGACGTTTTCAACAGACCTTAGATTCCACGAACAAATGAATTGTATACTTAACACGCGCAATGACGGGGGTCTGAGCCACCTTCGCATTGACGGGGGGGGCGGGTACCCGCCCCCCTAAGATCTCAAGAACCACGGTAGGTAGCGAAAAACGGTAAACGGCGTTGGGCTGCCCATCCACTTCTCCATCAAAAACATTTTGAACCATTTTTTTGTCAGGTCACATTTAAGGTCACGAGAGGTCAAAACATGCCGTCATAGGGATAACATGTAAATTCAGTTTTTCGGCCATTACATCTGAACAAGTAAAGATAGAGCAAAACGACTTGAACTGTATGAATCCTCTCAGCAAGTCGAATCGAATGATATATAATTTGACCTTGCTAGGTCAAATCAAGGATTTGACCTGACCTGAGGTCAGGTCAGGGTAAAATTATATAAACTAGATATCATTAGAACCGCAAAGCCAAGGCGAGTCTAATGCAGCTAAAATAAATGTTTTATCACTATCCGTTACTGACTTATACCGTAAAAACCATTTTTCCCATGTATTTCCAATGGAGAGGTCATGCCTCGTACCTGACCTTAGGTCATCGATATAAAAAATACCGGAACATATTTTAGAGAACTCGGTGGGGCCATTATGTGATATGAGTTTCAATCGGATAAGTTCACCCTGCTCGGATAAGTTCACCCTGTTTCCTTCACTGCACTTAAAACTGGGCCTTATGGAACAATTCGTCAGAGCTCTACATAGATAAGGAGTCCGCAGCTTTCAGGCATCTATAAGATTTATTCCCAAAGCTGTCTGCAGAAAAATTAAAGCGGGTGTATTTATCGGTTCACAAATGAAAAAGATCATGGAGTGTAAGGAGTTTCCCATGAAACTCACATTGAAGGAGAATCAGCGTGGGACAGCTTTGTTGCAGTGGTTCCTTAGGAAAGCACAAAGCCGAAAATCATTTGGGCCTTGTTCAGGCGTTGGTGAGGAGCTACGACAAGATGGGTTACAGAATGTCTCATGAAGTCCACATCATGGATGCTCATATAGAGAATTAAAAGAACATGGGAGTGTACTCTGAGTAGCAAGGCGAGCGCTTTCGCCAGGACATATTGGGTTTTGAACGCCACTACCAGGGGTCATATGGTGAAAACATAATGGGAGAATACATGTAACTGGAGATTGATACGTGAAAGGGATCTACAGGATAAGCGTAAATCAAAGAAGACTGCTCATTTCTAGGGGTCACAATGTTGCGTGAGTCGTCGCAGAGTGAATAAATGCTACTGCTGCATTACATGGCGCTTCCCGTCAACTTTGTGCAAATAAGAATTCAAATTTGCCACTTACCAACAATGGGAATAAATAAATTTCATATAATTCAATGTCCTGGACACAAAAGCAAAGTTTGAAACAAGAATAGGTACTTTTTGTCTCTTCCTAGGCATAAGCAAATGAAAAATAGCAGTGCCTACCCAGGCACAAAAATTGTGTTACACGGTGTTATCAGTGTTGGCAGCATTCTCACTTCCACAATATCCATCGTTCATTCTATCTGTCAAAGCTATGAAAGAGCAATTGCTCTATGTTCCAGTGACACGTGTGGAAACAATTAGGCATGTTTTGTTTTCGCGGGCGGTGCTGTGTTTTAACAGTCATGGTAACCGGTATCCGGAAATCGACCCTTTTAATTCAAAATTGGCAAGTTTTGAATCGAGTGTCAAGAAACATATATGACGCCATCCACTTTGAATGTTTAAGGGGCGGTAGATTTATTGTTTCCGTGAGGTGAAGTGCCAAGTGTTTTTACTGCTCATTTTAAAAATTTCACTTTTACCATTTTGTTATCTTACCGTGTCTCATGTTAACTATCATTCATCCCATGTTTTTGACTTCGACTTCAGCTATAATTGGGTGCCATACCTGTTGCTGATTATGGTCAATAAACAAACCTCCACGTTGGCACAGTTAGGCTTCGATAGTTGAGCGCCTCACTCAGTCACACCGATAAAAAACAATCAGACAGACAGCTTAACGAAGAATTGAAAAACACAAGACCTTATTTACATGATACGTGGGTTTGACACGGAGACTTATGACGTAGGACATGTGACTTTCAATGGGATAGAACAACCTAGATGCTTATCCCAATAAGAGCAAAGCAATTCATCCGTCGCATGAAATTGAAATGCAGCAAAAATTACTGTTGTTTCTAAGATGCCAAGATCACACCTCGAGTTTCCGAAGTCACCTGAGAACAGCACCACAGCCACTTACCGGTTTTACCTGGTGCGAAAAAGCGTCCGGGAGGGATTTAAGTGACTGGCTGCTGAAGATTAGGCACCACTGAAACCTAAAGAAAAAACCTCACAGAGAAGCACCGCTGCCCTCCCGCCGCCAGAAGGCAAGTTTGCCCTCCAGGCAATCAGTCATCCAAGGATTCTTCTCGGATTTCAGATTAAACGTCCTGTGCAAATAATGCTCAGCTCAGTCTGTGCAGTGCAGTAATATTATCCGCGTAGATACTCAGCTCAGTCTGTGCAGTGCAGTAATATTATCCGTGTGGATACTCAGCTCAGTCTGTGCAGTGCAGTAATATTATCCGTGTAGATACTTAGCTCAGTCTGTGCAGTGCAGTAATATTATCCGTGTAGATACTCAGCTCAGTCTGTGCAGTGCAGTAATATTATCCGTGTAGATACTCAGCTCAGTCTGTGCAGTGCAGTAATATTATCCGTGTGGATACTCAACTCAGTCTGTGCAGTGCAGTAATATTATCCGTGTAGATACTCAGCTCAGTCTGTGCAGTGCAGTAATATTATCGGTGTAGATACTCAGCTCAGTCTGTGCAGTGCAGTAATATTATCCGCGCAGATACTCAGCTCAGTCTGTGCAGTGCAGTAATATTATCCGTGCAGATACTCAGCTCAGTCTGTGCAGTACAGTAATATTATCCGTGTAGATACTCAGCTCAGTCTGTGCAGTGCAGTAATATTATCCGTGTAGATACTCAGCTCAGTCTGTGCAGTGCAGTAATATTATCCGTGCAGATACTCAGCGCAGTCTATGCAATGCAGTAATATTATCCGTGTAGATACTCAGCTCAGTCTGTGCAGTGCAGTAATATTATCCGTGTAGATACTCAGCTCAGTCTGTGCAGTGCAGTAATATTATCCGTGTAGATACTCAGCTCAGTCTGTGCAGTGCAGTAATCTTATCCGTGTAGATACTCAGCTCAGTCTGTGCAGTGCAGTAATATTATCGGTGTAGATACTCAGCTCAGTCTGTGCATGCAGTAATATTATCCGTGTAGATACTCAGCTCAGTCATTAGGCAGTGCAGTAATATTATCCGTGTAGATACTCAGCTCAGTCTGTGCAGTGCAGTAATATTATCGGTGTAGATACTCAGCTCAGTCTGTGCAGTGCAGTAATATCATTCGTGCAGATACGGCGTCGGGGGGATACCGGTCACGGTGGCTCCAGGTCTTCTCATAGAACTAGATCGTCTCTCAGTCCGGCCTCGGAGTTCAAATTCCAAAAAAGTTCACGCCAAGTCGCCTTTCACACTCAAACGTCTCTTATCTTGGTTGGGCCTCGGATTTCAAATTTCAGTATAGTTCACAACTAATCGCCTTTCAACTGTCGGACTTGGTTTATTTTTTTATTTTTTATTGTCAGTATGTTTAATTATCTTTGATCCACTGTGTCACTTTATGAGCAAAGTGTATGTTTGATCATCCTTCAATATTTCACTTATTTGAATTTTCAGCTCACATTTATATTCTGGAGATATTTCTGCTGTTTTTGTGTTCGCCACCACTGAGGGTATACTCAGATATGGTCACCCGTGCACTAAACGAACGAGAAATCAAATCTCGAGCCGCTTGCATGTTAAAGGGAATGAGGCACCTTGGTCGAATCCTGGAATTTAGTGTAATTAGGCGTATTTTTAGTCAAAAATAATGAAACCACTCATGATTTCTCTGAAAAATGTACAATAAGCTCAATATTTGGTTTTTAAAAATACTCCTCTAGAAAAAGAAATAAATATCAGACTGTGGATGATGTCATGATCTGGCAACCTTTACCATACTTGAAACGCTTCAAGGGCTTCGATTGGCTGATGCTCATCGTGACATCAGCATATGTCATCACACCAGTAGCTCACAACAATGGCCGCCGACGACGGGGGCTGAGGGGGGCTGGTGTCAGGTAGGTTTTGGTTTTTTTCTGCGGAAATATCGAGCTCCAAGACAAATGAAATATGGAGTATTGGGTTTTCCGACCTGCTTTACAACTTGGCTATCTCAGTTAAAATCACTTTGTGAAGGTGCCACATTCCCTTTAATAATTGTTGGGGTTTAACGACGCATCAACTGCAAGGGTCATACGGCGTCGTCAACTCTCATCCTGTTGGAAGGGATTTTGGGGATCAGATCGACTTATTCAGAGGCTCCACCGGGACTTGAACCCGGAACCAGTGACTTAGAAGACAAGTGTGCTATCCACTAAGCCACCTCATACCCCCCGCTTGCATGTTGAAATCGAAAATGGCCACCTTATAATTTCTTGAGAAAAATGACAAGTTTCCACTTCTCGTAGTTTCTTTTTTGGACATGTTTTTATTGGTTTTCCATTAGACACAAATACATATACATACTTGCACATACACATGCATACATTCAATCTATGGCACATCGATCCATATTTTACATGAAGAGAATTCGTAGAAAACATGGATGAAATTAAGAGATGGACAGGGTACAGTCAAGGTAAAGACCCTGTCTTCGTTCCCTGTCGCCAATTAACAGCTAGGACATATTTGCGAAGGACCGAGTAGATTATAGTACACATACTCACCACCATCATTTCACCTGAAAGTACACCGATAACACACAGACTCACACAACACTCACAGCACCAGGACTCTATACGAGTCACGCCACCAGGATTGTCATCGCAATCAAGTATCAATATTCTCAGCATACTCCGACAGACTGTGAGACACGTAACTCCACGGACATGGTTCACCAAGCTTCTCTTGGATTGAATTCCACAAAAGACAGTCATCGTGCACGCTAGCACACTGTGTAGACCCAGTTTGAAGGGTAGAAAGGGGACAGTACAGTGTCTAGCAGACAAGGGGACAGAGATCATTAGTATATAAAACATTATGCCGTAGCTTGATTCTTGTTGTGAGGTAGTATTGACTGATAAATATATTCTTGACAACAGTCTTAAACATTAAATTTTGATCTAGGGATGTCCTCAATCATAGGTATTCTCTGGGCTATGATATGATTCCAAGTTTTAGTGCAGGTAATGGAGAAAACAAATTATATACGGTAGTAGCTAGCGGTTCATTGAAGTGCATTACTTCCCTACAGTTTCTTTTTGATTGGTGTAAATGGAAGTACCTTGCATAACTTGTGGGAAGTTGGTTGTTAAGGAAATTATGCAGTATTAATAATTTCTGCTGTTTGATAATATCATGAAATTTCAGAAGTCTGTACTCAGCAAAAAGAGGAGAAGATGGTGCCCTGTGATGAAGATCTCTAGCAATTATTATAATTATTCTTTTTGAAGGTTCACAAATTTAATGAGGTTACTATTGAAGTTTGAGGCTCATATAAACCCACAGTACCCAAGGTAGGGGCAAATAAGGGAGTTATATAACATCAGCATTGTTTTTTCGTCGGGCATATATTTTGCTCGGGAAATAACTCCCATGTTCCTGCGGACTGTGTTGGTTACTCCAGAGATATGTTTTTTTAACTTTAGGTTTCTTCTAAAATCACTCTTAAGATATTTAACGGCATTGAACCTTTGAACAGGCTGCGAGTTTAGCTGGATATCTATGTCAGGCTTCTTCTTGGTCATTGAGTAAATCTTGTAGAATGTTTTACTTACATTTAGAGTGAGTCTGTTCGTACATAGCCAATTACATATGTCAGTGGTTGCTTGGTTTATTTTACCTTGTGCAACGTCAGGGAGACAGTAAAAAATGGCAGTATCATCTGCAAAGAGATATTTAGTGGGAATCTTAGAACATTTGTAGATATCGTTGATATAAATTGTAAGGAATATAGGTCCAAGTATTATTCCCTGAGGGACCTCTATTGAGACCGTTTGAGGATTCGATTTCGTATTTCCGATTTTGGTGACTTGCACTCTATCAGAGAGGTAATATAGTGGTTCCCCATGGCACCACTATATCACCGTAAAAGCAGCACCATTGAGTGGGAAATTTATTTGGCTTCACTTTGGTATACATATATTTTATCAGAAGAGCACTTCTTTACGGGGAAGAGAGTCACTTTCTGGAAAGATATAAAACACCTCCGTCCCTCACTTATCACATAACCATAATCAGAATCAGAATCAGGCCTCCCAGTCATCCATTCAGCGGCCATAAGACCGTGAGAAATTATGACGTCACACCTGAGCAACAGCTATTTGCTTAGTTTGTTTTAGTTAGTCAAATAATTGGTAGGATGGAGAGAGCATGAATATTTTACATGTTTTAATATTTTATATTTTAAATATTATACGCAGGTTTTATCTTCAGATTTTGATATTAAAAAATGTGAAGATGGTGCATTGTGCCGTAGCAGCTTGGGAAAAAGGCGTAATTCTGGCTTATCTTTTTTCAATTCCCCAAAAATTCAAGCGTGAGAAACGAGTGGATTCGCTGTTGTTTAAGACGTGATTCAAAGAAACTTCAACATATTGTTTTACGTGAGAAACACTTCGAAAGATCCGACTACAACCAAACATGCCTACTAAAGTATTCAATGGCCATTAGGCCATTTCTTTTTTCTCAGGTTGCGTGATTTTTCCCGTTCTATGGTCCAAGTGGACTCGATCGGTGCCATTTTTATCGAAATTGGACAATATTTAGGTCTGCCTCATGGGACCTGAAGATATCGAGTTTTCGTCAAAAATGGCTATAATGGGGACCAATAAGGCTGACGCTGTAATGATCATGATAATTCCAAACATGTTTTTTTAAGCCTGTTATTGCAAAATGTTCATACAGCCATGCTGGAGGCCATAGGATGTCGTAAATCAAGGGAACAAGGTCTCTGTAAGCTATGGTAAAAGGGAAATTCTCGTTTATGAGGCCCCAACCGGCGAATTCTTGAACTCACTACTGGAAATGTTTTGGGTGGTAAAATCCGTCTAAAACAGTTTTGGAGAGGAAGTTATATTGCATTTGCACGTGCTGATCGTAAAATATATTTTCGGAATGCCCCACACCTGTCTTCATACTGTGTGCACCCCTGCAGGTCACGCGCCTTAGTGGTGAGAAAGTGCTGGCGCATGACGTTTTCGCTACTTCGGGAAGTGCCCTCTCCCACACATGCTTTAAAACTTCCTTGGAGAGCCAGGGAAGTTTGATTCTGCGATTTTCCCCCTGCAGAAGTTATTCAAACTGCTATTTATATTTTTCTCTGCTGGTCAAATTCTTCAGCATACCAATACCTCGTTCTGCAACTTTATTTACCACTTTTAAGTACTTGATAAGGATGTGAACCATGTTGCACTGTTTGTCTACACCCCATTCCACAGGCTCTTTTGCCAGTCAGGGGTGATCTGTGGGGCTTACGAAGTCCAATGTTGCCCAAGCATGACTCTAACACCAGGTCAGCGAGCTGTGTGGTCTTGTCCAGGAACACCGACGAGGCATCTTCTGTGAATCCTCCACTGGGGCGGATCATGCTGAGACGCTTTTCACATATTTCTTTCTTTTTGTGATTGCTGACAAAGTCGCTGCAGAGATTGAACGACACAATTGGTGGCTGAATGTTCTTACATGTGACGCCAGAGGACCCACAGAGCAGCCTTGGCTACTTGGTCGTCCACACTCTTGTACCGGATGAGGTCTCGATAAAAGTGCATTTCACTGCTGATGCTGGGTGCATCAGCTGCCACTGGCGCACGAAGTCATGCGCAGACATACAAGAGAAGACGAAACTGCACCATCCGGTGGAGCTTCCTCACGATGACTTCGTGGTGCGTGAGCTGGTTTGCGGGCATAAAAATATTCATGAAGTACAGCACCAGCAGCTTATGTGTTGGAACGCCCGGAACATTAAAGGCGGAAAGTTTTATTTGGAAATTGTGTATTTCTAGTCAACACCATAGGGCCAATTGTTAAGATTTTGAACATGGACGCATGACCTCCTGGCCCTCTTCCCTGTTCCTACGCCTTTGATCAACAAACAGACAATTACTTTTTCACTACTTTTGGCCACCCGTCATGCTTGATGAAAAGCTACAGGATTCACATATCTCATCCCATGTGGTGGCTCCACAGAGGTAAGGTTCATGAAATCTGACTATTTTTATCTGGCACAATGATTGGCCAAAGTTAGTGATACATTTATGAACAAACTCTTTGTGAGCTGCTAATGTTCTTGTCAATAATTTTTCCTGATTTCAATGCTCTCTTCGATAGGTAGAATAACAAAATTAGGTAGCACATGGTATCAACTAGCATGCATTGTTCTACCAAGAAGTTGTGTGTATGCAGGTGCTGCTCTTCGTGGATATTTTTGTGTTCGCAAACCAGCTCACGCACGACGAAGTCATCGTGAGGAAGCTCCACCGGATGGTGCAGTTTCGTCTTCTCTTATATGTCTGGCATGACTTTTTGCGCCAGTGGCAGCTGATGCACCCAGCAACGACATGCACTTTTATTAAGACCTCATCCGGCACAAGGGTGTGGACGACCAAGTAGACAATGCTGCTCTGGGGTTTCCGACGTCACATGTCGTAGGAACATTCAGCCACCAATTGTGTCGTTCAGTCTCTGCAGCGACTTTGTCAGCAATGCCAAAAAGACAGGAATTTGCGAAAAGCTTCTCAACATGATTTGCCCCAGTGGAGGATTGACAGAAGATGTCTCGTCGGTGTTCCTGGACAAGACCATACAGCCCCTTGACCTAGTGCAAGAGTCGACTTGGACAACATTACAGTTCGTCAGCCCGACAGATCACACCTGACTGGCAAAATAACCTGTGGAATGGGGTGCAAACAAACAGTGCAACATGGTTCACAGTCTTATCAAGTACTTTAAAGTGGCATGAAATGATGGTGCAGAACAAGGTATTGGTATGCTGAAGGATTTGACCAGCAGATAAAAATATTAATAGCAGGTTGAATAAATTCTGTAGGTGAAAAATCGCAGAAGTAAACTTCCCTAGCACTCCAAGGAAGTTTTAAAGCATGTTTAGGTGAAAGTGCACTTCCCGAAGTAGCGGCAACGTCATGCGCCCGCACTTCCTCACCACTAAGGCGCGTGACCTGCCGGGGTGCCCATAGCATGAAGACAGCTATGAAACTCTGAAAATATATTTCACGATCAGCATATGCAAATGCATTATAACTTCCTGTCCAGAACTGTTGTTGGCGCATTTTACCATCCAAAACATTTCCAGTAGTGAATTCAAGAATTCGCCGGTTGGGGCCTCATAAACGAGAATTTCCCTTTCTACCATAGCTTACACAGACCTTGTTACCTTGATTTACGACATCCTATGGCCTCCAGCATGGCTGTATGAACATTTTGCTATAACAGGCTTAAAAAAACATGTTTGGAATTATCATGATCATTGCAGCGTCAGCCGTATTGGTCCCCATTATAGCCATTTTTGACGAAAACTCGATATCTTCAGGTCCCATGAGGCAGACCTAAGTATTGTCCGATTTCGATAAAAATGGCACCGATCGACTCCACTTGGACCATAGAATGGGAAAAGTCACGAAACCTGACAAAAAAAACAAAAAAATTGAAAAGTGAAATGGCCTAATAGGCATCAAATGTGGGATGTTTCTGAAAAACGGTGCTGTTCCCTCTCTGAACCTACCACTAAGGTAAAAGTACTTGCCGGCTTTATAAAAGCTCGCTCTTACCTGCAATTTACGCTGCAATAATATTTCACTTAAAGGGAATGTGGCACCTTGGTCGAATTCTGGAATTTAGTGTAATTAGGCGTACTTTTAGCCGAAAATAATGAAACCACTCATGATTTCTCTAAAAATTGTGCAGTAAGCTCAATATTTTGATTTTTAAAATACTCTTCTAGGAAAATAAATAAATATCTGCCTGTGTATGGATGTCATGATCTGGCAACCTTTACCATACCCGAAAGGCTTCAAAGGATTCGATTGGCTGATGCTCGTTGTGATGTCAGCATATGTCGTCACACCAACAGCCATGACAACTGTGGCCTGCTGCTAAGGGTACATGAGGGGTACATTGCAGGTAGGGTTTAGCCTTTTTGTACGGAAATCTCGAGTTCCAAGACAAATGATATACTGAGTACCGGGTTTTCCGACTTGCTTTACAACTTGGCTATCTCAGTTAAAATCACGTTATGAAAGTGTCACATTCCCTTGAAATATTTCTCATTACTGTGTTCGAAAAATAAATGTTAGGGATTTAAGTTTTTCCCATGGTTTAAACAGAATCGATCATCAATTCCAGCCGCTGTTTTGTTTGATATATTTTGTCTCTTCGCGTCGTTGGCATAGATACAAAAGTTCCAAGGTGGTACCCTGCTTATGAAGAGTCAATTTCAAAAATAAAGATAAGAATTTCTGACCTCAACGCCCACATGTGCAAACGTCAACAGTGCATTGACAGTGTAAGAGCAAATGTTTCCATTATCTTGAATTGAAATATCGTCAGGTAAATCAAAGCATCCGCCTCTGCCAGAAGCACTCGACATGGCAGTAGGAAACGCAGACAGGAAGTGCGTGCACTGCTCGAGGCTAAAGACCCCGTAGAAGTCTGTTTCGTTTCTTAACTTATTACTAACACGATATCAAAGATGCTCTGCTGTAAGGCAGGGTAGCGTACATACAGAAGAGCTTTTGAATGTTAGCTAAGTACCAGTTAAAGTCTATAAAATTTGAGCACATGCATTTGTTAACTCAATAAGACAATCACCGGCAGTTCCAGAGTGTTTGGCTGCAGTAGCGTACCCAAGTGGGCCCCCAAACGCTTCGACTCCAAAATGCCGCCTCCCCCGCCCACCAACTGGGCTGATATTTTGAAAAGACAGTCGTTGAGAGTAATCATTTCCTCAGATGGAAAAAGTGTTAATCAGGGTAGAGTGGGTACAAAACGGCCCGGGATACACACATAGGGACGTCACCACGGAATTAGTAAAGCTAGCTAGCTCCAGTGCGCATGTTAGAAAAGGTGTACATTGCCTCAAAGAGGCAATGTACGGTAATCTGCGGTACGGTACGGTAATCTGCGGTACGGTACGGTAATCTGCGGTACGGTACGATAATCTGCGGTACGGTACGATAATCTGCGGTACGGTACGGTATCTGCGGTACGGTACGGTAATCTGCGGTACGGTACGGTATCTGCGGTACGGTACGGTATCTGCGGTACGGTACGGTATCTGCGGCACGGTACGGTATCTGCGGTACGGTACGGTATCTGCGGTACGGTACGGTATCTGCGGTACGGTACGGTATCTGCGGTACGGTACGGTATCTGCGGTACGGTACGGTATCTGCGGTACGGTACGGTATCTGCGGTACGGTACGGTATCTGCGGTACGGTACGGTAATCTGCGGTACGGTACGGTATCTGCGGTACGGTACGGTATCTGCGGTACGGTACGGTATCTGCGGTACGGTACGGTATCTGCGGTACGGTACGGTAATTCGCGGTACGGTACGGTAATCTGCGGCACGGTACGGTAATCTGCGGCACGGTACGGTATCTGCGGTACGGTACGGTAATCTGCGGTACGGTACGGTATCTGCGGTACGGTACGGTATCTGCGGTACGGTACGGTATCTGCGGCACGGTACGGTAATTTGCGGCACGGTACGGTATCTGCGGTACGGTACGGTAATCTGCGGCACGGTACGGTAATCTGCGGTACGGTACGGTATCTGCGGTACGGTACGGTAATCTGCGGTACGGTACGGTAATCTGCGGTACGGTACGGTATTCTGCGGTACGGTACGGTATCTGCGGTACGGTACGGTAATCTGCGGTACGGTACGGTATCTGCGGTACGGTACGGTATCTGCGGTACGGTACGGTAATCTGCGGTACGGTACGGTATCTGCGGTACGGTACGGTAATCTGCGGTACGGTACGGTATCTGCGGTACGGTACGGTAATCTGCGGTACGGTACGGTATCTGCGGTACGGTACGGTATCTGCGGTACGGTACGGTATCTGCGGTACGGTACGGTATCTGCGGTACGGTACGGTATCTGCGGTACGGTACGGTATCTGCGGTACGGTACGGTATCTGCGGTACGGTACGGTATCTGCGGTACGGTACGGTATCTGCGGTACGGTACGGTATCTGCGGTACGGTACGGTAATCTGCGGTACGGTACGGTATCTGCGGTACGGTACGGTATCTGCGGTACGGTACGGTATCTGCGGTACGGTACGGTATCTGCGGTACGGTACGGTATCTGCGGTACGGTACGGTATCTGCGGTACGGTACGGTATCTGCGGTACGGTACGGTAATCTGCGGTACGGTACGGTATCTGCGGTGCGGTACGGTATCTGCGGCACGGTACGGTATCTGCGGTACGGTAGGGTAATCTGCGGCACGGTACGGTATCTGCGGTACGGTACGGTATCTGCGGTACGGTACGGGTATCTGCGGCACGGTACGGTATCTGCGGTACGGTATGGTATCTGCGGTACGGTACGGTATCTGCGGTACGGTACGGTATCTGCGGTACGGTACGGTATCTGCGGTACGGTACGGTAATCTGCGGCACGGTACGGTATCTGCGGCACGGTACGGTATCTGCGGTACGGTATGGTATCTGCGGTACGGTACGGTATCTGCGGTACGGTACGGTATCTGCGGTACGGTACGGTATCTGCGGTACGGTACGGTATCTGCGGTACGGTACGGTAATCTGCGGCACGGTACGGTATCTGCGGTACGGTATGGTATCTGCGGTACGGTACGGTATCTGCGGTACGGTACGGTATCTGCGGTACGGTACGGTATCTGCGGTACGATACGGTAATCTGCGGCACGGTACGGTATCTGCGGCACGGTACGGTAATTCGCGGTACGGTACGGTAATCTGCGGCACGGTACGGTAATCTGCGGCACGGTACGGTATCTGCGGTACGGTACGGTATCTGCGGTACGGTACGGTAATCTGCGGTACGGTACGGTATCTGCGGTACGGTACGGTATCTGCGGTACGGTACGGTATCTGCGGTACGGTACGGTATCTGCGGTACGGTACGGTATCTGCGGTACGGTACGGTAATCTGCGGTACGGTACGGTATCTGCGGTACGGTACGGTATCTGCGGTACGGTACGGTATCTGCGGTACGGTACGGTAATCCGCGGTACGGTACGGTAATCTGCGGCACGGTACGGTATCTGCGGTACGGTACGGTATCTGCGGTACGGTACGGTATCTGCGGCACGGTACGGTATCTGCGGTACGGTACGGTATCTGCGGTACGGTATGGTAATCTGCGGCAATGGGCGGCGATGATGCGGTTATCAGCGGTTATGAAACAGGAAAAGTTGGGAAGCGTAAAGCGGGGGAAGCCTATGGCGAACGCCATTAGCCTACGCGATATTTGTGCAAAAAGAAACTAAATCATTGTAGGGATTGATGGTCTATTTAAATATTTTTCAAGATAAGAGTGCAAATTAGAGGTATTTAGATGATTAGAAGTGATTATCAATACAAGGGATTTAAACTCTCTGTTGCAGTGTATGTTTATTAGAGTGTATATTTATCCATGTAATCAGAGTAAACTGGTCTCATACGCTTGATGAGAATAAACTGGGTCGTTTTTTTAATCGGTGTTCCCTTTCAGCAGCAATGGAGTGTCGAACACGGGTTCATTCTCTACCTTGAGAATATTTTTATACACCAGAAACTTCACATCTTCTATTTTTACTCCCCCCACTTCCAGTTTACACTGTTCCGGCTTAGCTGATAATCTTCTTTCTCCTGTGGTATAATAATATTCCCGCAAACACATGTATTTTCGCATTACACTGGTGCAAAATGGGTTGTGAAATAATGTTGGAATCAGGAGTTGATTCTGGCACCGTAGAAATGGTCCTAAAAATTGCGTCCTTTTTCTTAGGTGATATTTTCAAAACCCGCGGGTTGGGGTTTTATTATTCCTGGTTCACGGCATTTTGCGTTGCTCAATCTAAAAACATCGGTTGTAAAATATTCACAAAAATAAGAGCGGGATTTGGTACCGTAGAAAAAAATCAAACTTCTGGTGTGCTTTGTTCAGTGATACCCCACACGGTGGGGGATGGTTGAGACCAAGAGTTGTTGGCCTCATGGTCGAGCCAGTCCTAGGACTAGGTGATGATAAAATCGTTGTCAACATTTTGCTAAGCAGAATAAATATAATAGGAGGCAAAGCTATATCATGTCTGAAGATTTGGTGAAATTTACATTTTATTCACTTGCATAAGTTTAAGTCAATGAAGACGTTCGGCATATGAGCAACTATGACGTCACATGCCTACGTTACGATCCGGCCGAATTGCCGGTTGACCGTAACTTATACGTTAAGGGCCTTGATCAGAATCTAAAGGAGGGCTCGACGTTTCCTTCTTCTTGGCTGAGATTGCGAGAAAATACAGGTAATTTAAGAACATGCCAAGCTTTGTTAGGATGGTATTGAATTAGTAGCAGGGCTCCTCAGTCCGTTAACCATAAAGAGTCACATTTATAGCTTGAAGACTGAATGGCATCTTCAAGAAATAAGCACGTTGAAATGTATAAACAATGTGTGTTTCTCGTGATTTTGAAACAGTTGAAAGCCACTGGAATCGATCATCTGTCGTCCCGGAAATATATTCGCCCAAATCATTGTTTACGTTCGTTGGCACTGTATGATTACTGTCCGTCACACTGTCGGCGTGGTCCATCAAGGGGCGGGTAAACGGCATTCATGACGTCACCTTCCACACATTCCGTGACGTCACAAGTCAGCAGGCTCAGCTGACGGCTGAGCTGACCGATGCCGCCCAATTACAGCTGCTGGCCGCCCAAAAATGTTTGTTTGCGCTGGGTGAGCGGCAGCGTTATCAGAGGGGCACCGAGCGGTCGTAGGCAGGTACTGAGATGCCACCATCTTGATTGGCAGGTGTTTCAAATGCGTGCCGAAGTAGCTATCAACACTTTCAGGTGCGTTGGCTCCATTTCACCAACAGACAAACACAAGAGTCATCGGGCCCGAACGAAACCGATCGTATCCAAATCGATCCAGAGCGTTTCAATTTCAACCCGGAGTGAAAACCAGTAGTTGACAGTGTCGTGGTCTGTGAGTGCAGGTGAGTAGGTGCAGGAGCAGGTGCAGGTCAGTAGGTGTAGGAGCAGGTGCAGGTGAGTAGGTGCAGGAGCAGGTGCAGGTCAGTAGGTGTAGGAGCAGGTGCAGGTGAGTAGGTGCAGGAGCAGGTGCAGGTGAGTAGGTGCAGGAGCAGGTGCAGGTCAGTAGGTGTAGGAGCAGGTGCAGGTGTGTAGGTGCAGGAGCAGGTGCAGGTCAGTAGGTGTAGGAGCAGGTGCAGGTGAGTAGGCGCAGGAGCAGGTGCAGGAGCAGGTACAGGTGAGTAGGTGCAGGAGCAGGTGCAGGTGAGTAGGTGCAGGAGCAGGTGCAGGTGAGTAGGTGCAGGAGCAGGTCAGTAGGTGTAGGAGCAGGTGCAGGTGAGTAGGTGCAGGAGCAGGTGCAGGTCAGTAGGTGTGGGAGCAGGTGCAGGTGAGAAGGTGCAGGAGCAGGTACAGGTGAGCAGGTACAGGTGAGGTAGTAGGTGCAGGAGCAGGTGCAGGTCAGTAGGTGCAGGAGCAGGTGCAGGTGAGTAGGTGCAGGAGCAGGTGCAGGTAAGTAGGTGTAGGAGCAGGTACAGGTGAGTAGGTGTAGGAGCAGGTGCAGGTCAGTAGGTGCAGGAGCAGGTGCAGGTCAGAAGGTGCAGGAGCAGGTACAGGTGAGTAGGTGCAGGAGCAGGTGCAGGTCAGTAGGTGCAGGAGCAGGTGCAGGTCAGTAGGTGCAGGAGCAGGTGCAGGTCAGTAGGTGCAGGAGCAGGTGCAGGTCAGTAGGTGTAGGAGCAGGTGCAGGTCAGTAGGTGCAGGAGCAGGTGCAGGTAAGTAGGTGCAGGAGCAGGTGCAGGTGAGTAGGTGTAGGAGCAGGTGCAGGTGAGTAGGTGCAGGAGCAGGTGCAGGTGTTGTCGCCAGCGCTGGAGCGGATGGCGTCACCCTGGCGCACCACATGGTGCTCGGCGTATGGTGAAGCTGGGCGGCCGCCGCCACCCTCCGCTCTGCTGCCAGTTCACACCTACCACCAGTCAACTACAGGCCCAGTCCTGCCCACGCCTAACAACCACACATCTCAATTCTTAGAACCCTATTTTCACAAATGAAGAGGAAATGATTCAATCTATAACATATCTACCCGGCCTTGGTAATAGCGATCATGTTGTGCTGAAATTTGCACTGAAATGCTACAGCCCACGTAGGGAGGGAGAAAGTTAAGCGATACAACTTCCATGCAGCAGATTTTGAACAGTTGCGACAGCTGGTCAGGAGTCACCGCTGGAGTGAATTGGCAAACATGGAATTAAAAGAAGCATGTGCTTTCTTGACTGGAGCACTGAACTCAGCAATGGACAGCTGTATACCTCTTCAGAACAGCCGTAGCCAGAAGAAGATTATGTACCTAACATCGGAGTTGTTTTTTCAGATGGTAATACTTTATTCCGCAAAAAGACTGATCAGTTTAGTCGTTAACACATCGGAAATTACACATACAGTATTCATACCTGAGCACTGACGGTGAGCTTATATCCAGTACAGTGTTAAGCAAGCAGAAAACAACCAAAGAATCAAATCAAGTTTTCGATACACGAGATCAAGAGATAAATCCTAAAGCAGAGGAACATTCAATCTTTGAGAAGTGTTTCATCGAAAAGTGCATACAGCCCACTTGTCTGTGTGCTCGTTCAGGCATCCTTTCCACAATGCCACAATGCGTTCAGTTTCCCTATCATTTTTTAATCGGCGCAACATATGTTCGACGCTGAGGTTCTCTTTACTGTTGACAATATCTTTCGCTATTATAATAACATGGTTCACGAACCTATCCTCAGCACCTAAGATAGCTTCCTTTTTGCTTATTGTTAGCGTACCTAGTCCGTTCAACGAGTTTAGCCAAAGCTGTACTTCATCCCAAAACAGTCTCACGTACCTACACATCCAATATTTATGAATTGTGGTTTCCCGATAAATATTGCACCTCATACACATTTCAGTTTCGGATTTTCCCATTTTGAATAAAAGACAGTTTGTAACTGTTAACTTTGTGACTACTTTGTATTGAACCATTTGAAGATACACAGAGTCCGTTTCTTTAAATATTCGTGAATATGTTTCAGGCCAATGGATATTGCCTAACTGGGCATCCCAATACCCCTCCCATGTGTTACTACTATTGCAGAACTTAGAATTTGTGATAAGACTATAGAAATTTTTAGCACCATTCTTTTGCTTGACAATGAATGCTACATACAGATGAATTACCGGGCCGACTAGTTTGGTTTTATTACCTTCTCGCCACTCCCTAGGCAGGCTTTGAACAAGACCCAAAAAATCGAGATATGTTGCTTGCACGTTGAATCTATCCTTAAACTCTTCTAAAGTCAGCATTGCCCCTGTTGTACCAAGTACAAGATCATTTAAGTTTTCTACTCCTTTGTGTCGCCAGTGCGGAATTTCGCTCTCTTTAAACTTTGTGTAATCCGAGTACCATGTACTGCAATTTCCAATGTCACTATTTTCTATTGGGATGGCTGGTGTTATGGTTGCATGGGCTTGAAATGTCTCTTTCCAGAAGGGGTTGGTGACTTTCAATGCAAGATGCCTCATTGTTCGAGCATTTCGCTGCCAGATAAAAACATCCTTTGCAATTTCTTTGTCAAATAAAGTCTTCCACACGTGGGAAGTGTTCATATACCTTCTACACCAGGTTGCTTTAAGGGAGATTATATAAGAATAAATGTCGGTCATGGATAAGCCACCCTCGCTGTACGGCTTGTAGAGACTACTTCTTCTTATCCGATCAGATTTTCTACGCCAAATGAATGAGAACATTTCTTGCTTAAGACTTTTTATAAATCTATCATTTGGCCTGGGCAGAGCCGTGAAAACGTGAGTGAAAATGGGAAGAACCAATGACTTCAAAACAACTATTCTACCTTTAATAGTTAGATATCGATTTTTCCTTCCTTTTAATATATTCCTGACCCGTTGTAACCTGTTCTCAAAGTTTTCAACGAAGACGTTTGCATCATCATTTGCAAAATATACTCCCAATACTTTGCGCTTTTTAACCCACTTAAGATGCAGGTCTACACAGATCGGGTCTTTATTTCCTACCGCCGCTCCCGCCCAGAACGCCTCACTTTTACTGATGTTTGGTTTTAATCCAGAATACTTGGCAAATATTCCAAGACCATTAAAAAGCTCCCTGCAACTATTTATACTCCCATCCAATAAACATAGCGTATCATCAACAAAACAAGACAGCTTAAATTCCATATCATGAATTTCGATACCTTTAATCCCTCGGTTCATTTTAATCTTTTCCAGTAAACACTCAATGACCAAAAGGAATACATAGCAGCTTAAGGGATCCCCTTGTCTGCATGATCTCTCAAGATTTATCCTGTCGGATATATGGCCATTATAAACAAGTCTAGAAAACGCTCCCACATAGAGCACGTCAAACCATTTTATCATCCTATCAGGAAAGTTTCTCTTTTTAAGGGTTTCTCTTACGAACTGCCAGCTCACGGTGTTAAATGCTCCCTCAATATCTAGGCTCAAAAAGAGAGCAGACTTGTTATTTGTTTTCAAGTGGTGCAGTATATCATAAGTTAGACGTGTGTTATCGCCCGCAAATCTTCCGTGTACAAAAGCTGTCTGCTCGCAGCTAATGACGCTTGAGATTACTTTTTTGAACCGATTCGCAATCGCTCCTGCTAGGATTTTATAACTGCTGTTGAGGCGAGTTATTGGACGGTGGGATTTGATCTCGTCCCTAGGGTTCTTGGGTTTAGGCAGAAGAGTGAGCATTCCTTCGCGCAACGTTAAGGGTAGCCGGCCTTTTATGTAGCTTTCCAACGCCATGCGCAATAAAAAATGTTTAAGATCGCTCCAAAAAGAATTTGAAGAACTCTGCAGGGAATCCATCAGATCCCGGTGATTTATTATTTTTCATGTTTCTCAGTGCAGATTCTAGTTCGATCATTTCAAGAGGAACATCTATCATTCTTTTTTCTTTGTCTGAAATTTGTTTCACTTCTAACTCTTGCAAAAATGCTTCTAATTCGGTTTCATCCACAAGATGTTCCTTGAATGTCCTTCGGAAATGTTCTACAAGATATGCAATTATGTCCTTCTGTTTGGTTAATCTATCTGTCCCCACCGTAATTGCGGGAATCTGCTTGTTCGTAAAATTTCTTT
Organism: Lepas anatifera; assembly: GCA_034440635.1. NCBI lineage: Eukaryota > Metazoa > Arthropoda > Thecostraca > Lepadidae > Lepas > Lepas anatifera. The sequence goes on along the minus strand of JAOTON010000462.1, from coordinate 105,725 downwards.
TTCCAGTCTCAGAAAATACGATGTCGATTTTTCCCCAGCTTCCTGCCATTTAACCTACTTCGTGTTATCAGACCATCTAGCTTTTGGCCGCGCAAATTTTCTAACCTAATTCTATAACGTTCTACTTCATCCAAAACATCAGTGCTGGTGTTCGAATCTAACTCAATCTCAGGTTCTGCTATTTTTCTTTCTAGCACACTCTCTTCGCTTCTTGTCTGTCGAGCTTTGTGTATACCACAAGATATTGTCTCTGTTCGAATATTTAATATGAGAGCTTCCCAGAAGCTAGAGTCACTAATTACAAAATCCATTTCCCCAGCGTGGTTTTCCACAAATTCGTCACTATAAACCGGTATGGCATACTGGTGCACTGTATGATTTATGGTTTGCTTTATTTTTAACACAAACTCGTAGTCTTTCAGCAAAGATTGGTTAAATTTAAAAAAACCTTGCCCTCTAGGCTGATCATCAACATTTAGGCTCATGGTGATCATTGAGTGATCGCTTCTATAAGCTGGCTGAATCTGGCAACTCACAATACGAGCAGAAAGAAGCTCAGAGGCAAGAAAGTAATCAAGACGAGCTTGCTTTATGTCGGGCCGCCTAACGCGCCATGTATACCTTTTTTCATTGCTGTGCATGGTACGATAAACATCAGTCTTGTTGTTCTCTTCCATCATTTTGATTATGCGATTTCTCGCCCTCATGTTGTTTTCTCGCGCATAATTATGCGTGTCAAGCTTTCCGTTTAGAGCTACATTCAAGTCACCTGCTAAAAGCAGAGGCGTGTCCTGACCAGCTGTTTGCAGACACAGCTCTTCTAGTCTACTATAAAATTCAGGACATTCATCGTTTGGGCCATAGACAGAAGCAATCACGACATCAAAACTCTGATTAATTTTTGCTTTCGTAATCAAATAATTGCCGTCTTGATCTACAATCGTATTCTGAAAGTGAATGTCTAAATTTTTTTAGAAAATAGCTAAGCCCCTTGAATTGTGCGTATGAAGTGCAATAAGTACATCCGTTCCCCACATATTACGAAACGAATTTTCTTTGTCAGGACTGCAGTGAATATCTTGTAGCAAGTAAATGTTGAAGTCAAGCTTACGCAAGTAATTAAGAACATCTTTTCTCTTTCGGTAACTTCCCAGTCCCCTACAATTTACCGAGCAAATCTTAATTGCACTCATGTGTTATTTCACATTCAATGAATGAACAGCTAACAAACTTCTGTACTTTCCCAAAAACAGCATCATTTTAAACACGCAACTGTGGAGCGCTACACAACATTTGCACCGTGGATCGAATGATTCTTCACTCATGCAAACACATACACACAGCTTATAAATGTAGCTTTTGGAGGTCTTCCCAATCGTCCACCCGCACGTTGTAGCCATGTTGCCTTTCCTTCAGAAACACTGATCCATGGTGGGTAAACACTGTATATATCTTGCCCTTCTTCTTCAACGCCAAACACTCGTTGAATATTTATTGCCTATAGCCCGTAAGGGACTCCGCTACATACAGCTCGTTTCCCCTCGCCATGTTTCTCAGACTTAGTCTTTTACTATAGATAAGGTCGCGCACTGATCCGTCACCGGACTTAACAAAACGGCAGTAGATTTCGCCGTTCGTGCGGTGTGCTCTGTCTATATCACTCCTTTGCATGTTCAGATCCGGGAAAGCTGCATTGAGCAGCGTCACCAGCGTCTCCTCCACATCCTCCCGCTGGCGTTGTCGAGTCGCTGTAGCCCCACCAGCGCCGGCTGCTGCCTCCGCCGCTGCTGCGCGGTCCGGCTGCGTTGGTGAGGCAGCCGCTGCCACCTGCGCGTAGCTGCCGCCGGCCGCCCGCTGCACATCAGCCGACCGCTCAGAAGCCCCTCCTCCGTCCTGACGACCAGCTGACTCCGCTTGCGCCGCCTCCCCCTCCCCGTCACGGGGTGACCCTGGGCCAGCGACCGACCCGGTCGGAGCGGCCCGGGGCGGCGGTGACGTCATAGGCCGGCCGGCCCGAATGGCGGGTCCGGAGAACACCAGCGTTGGCTGGCGCGAAATCACTTCATTCTGATGGACTTTTGCTGAAGCTCTCGCACAACATCTTCTCTATTCTGTAGCTGCTTTTTCATGGCCTCCATCTCTTCATCCTTGCGGTTAGTGTGATCTTCGAGGTCCTTCACACGGTCACGCAGTGAGCTTAATTCGGCTTTCATGGAATCCGCAATGTCTCTAAATTCGTCTTTCAACTTGGAAAACTCTTCTAATTTCTTCTCCATCATGTCTTTGATGGCTTCCATATCTCCGTTCTCTCGTGACTCACCTGACACACGGCGCCGCTTCTGGGGACTGACGGATCTCGGCTGTAGCTGCTGGATTTTCTGCTGGACGAAGCCCTTGCCCTTTTTCAAATGTGACATCACAACTAAAAACAAGAGCCGGTCACTCTATCTACATCAGCACCTTTCGTTTGTCTTCATCAAAATCCAGTCTTCGGCGCCCGCGCTCTCACAAAAAGACCTGACACGGCCGGGTCGGAGCGAGCCCCGGACACGTCCGCACGCCACCAGTGCTCAGGCGAGACTCCATCGGAGACGTTTTGCTTGAAGAAAAAGAAGGCCAAATTGCGGCGCGAGAGCATTTCACCTTCCCATCCTTTTGACATGCTTATTGCTCAAACGAGGTACGCCGCTTGTAACAACCAACTTCAACTTCTGACAAGACAGCTCAAAGTGAAACATGAAGCCACACGTCACAAACTTAGTCCGTCCATTTTGGAGCTATGTTAACTCTATGCTGAAAGTAAGTCCTAAAATTGAGGATTTGTACGATTCCGATGGTGTACTACAAAGCTCTGATGAAGAAAAGGTAAAACTCTTAAAGACATACTTTCAATCAGTATTCACACTTGAGCGCACATCAATAACTCCGGATTTCGAAAACAGATATCACGGCCCCCAATCACTGACATAGAAATAGACGCCTGGCCAGTTCTCAGCCGTCTCAAGAATATCAAGGCAAATAGTGGAGCAGGACCAGATAAAATTCAAGCACACATCTTACAAGAGATGTCAGATGATATCGCGCTACCACTTGCTTGTTTCTTTCGTTTTTCGCTGAACCTAGGGGCTCTGTCCACCGCCTGCAAATTGGCATCAGTTGTTCTCATTTTCAAGAAAGGCGATAAATAGAAAACTGGGAACTACAGGCCCATAAGTCTTGCCTCGATTCCGAGCAAAACCATGGAGTATCTGATTAGGGACGGCCTACTTCGCTTTTTTGCTGAAAGAAGCATGCTGTCTAACCGCCAACATGGGTTTCGTCCTGGTCGATCTTGCGACACCCAGCTACTGCAAGTACTTGATGATCGGTCAGGAAGTGTTAAAGAGGGGAGCCCACCGATGTAGTGTATTTGGATCTTGTAACAACCAACTTCAACTTTTGACAAGACAGCTCAAAGTGAAACATGAAGCCACACGTCACAAACTTAGTCCGTGCTCATAATCCCAAACCGTTTTGGAGCTATGCAAACTCTAGGCTGAAAGTAAGGCCTAAAATTGAGGATTTGTACGATTCCGATGGTGCACTACAAAGCTCTGATGAAGAAAAGGTAAAACTCTTGAAGACATACTTTCAACCAGTATTCACACTTGAGCGCACATCAATAACTCCGGATATCGAAAACAGATATTACGGCCCCCCAATCACTGACATAGAAATAGACGCCTGGCCAGTTCTCAGCCGTCTCAAGAATATCAAGGCAAATAGTAAAGCTTTTGACACGGTTCCCCATCAGAGGCTGCTGCAAAAGCTAAACTGCTATGGTGTGGCTGGAAAGCTTCTGGCCTGGATTAATGACTTTTTGTGTCACTGCCAGCTGCGTGTTTCCATACATGGCTCTGTGTCTAACTGGGTCCCGGTTTCCAGCGGAGTCCCACTAGGATCTGTAGGCCCTGTTCTCTTTTCAGTGTATATCGATGACTTTCCTGATCGACATGTTGCTCTACAAGGATGTTTGCTGATGACACAAAGATCTACTACCCTGTCAGAGGCCCTAGTGATGCAGCAAAACTCCAGGTGGACATCAACGAGGCTGTCAAATGGTCCGGCGGATGGCTCATGTCATTCAACGAAAACAAAAGCAAGATTCTTCACGTTGGTGCGAAAAGCACCAAGCTGAAGCTGGGCAGAAATACACGACTCGGGGAGCACGCTGGTGGAGGTATCACAAGAAAAGCACTTGGAAGTATGGGTTGACACAGAGCTCAAATTTAAACAGCAAGCTACGGCAGGAGTGGCGAAATCGAACCAAATTTTGGCGGTCATAAAAATATCGTTCAGCAACATCAATGAAGCTACATTACTCCATGAAAATGGAGTGTTCACAACCAGGCGACACGCCGGTCAGCGGAGCTGTCCCTCCCGCGGATCCGGATTGAAGCCGGGCGGCGTATTCTAGCCTACCGGGGGGCAGCTCTGCTGACCGAGCTGGACGTAGGAGACGGCACCACTCACTGTAAGATATACGTTGCTGGAGAGTCAGCGGAGGGAGTTTGGGGGATCGCCATTGCTTTATGCGTGATTTTACTGTGTATGCATGATTTAATCTGACTTTTATCCCCGGTTTTTATCTTATTTTAAGCATTGCTTTCTTTCTAATGACTGACGTGGAAAGACGAATAGACACCCCATTGCTTTTTAACTTGTGTGGATTATTTTCTAATACACTGGACTCGACGGCACAATGCGTTTGAGTTCAACCTTTCGTGATTGCCAGGAATTTATACGCACCACCAGTGCAGTGGACCACCAACAGGTTTACAGTTGTGTGGTGACCCATCTAGGAATTCGGTCAAGGAGGGGAGCTAAACCCCAAGGGGCGTTATTTTGCTACCTAAGGTGGTGCATTTGGTGCATTTAGAGGGACGACCCCGACACAATTTAAGGTTTAGGGCGTGGATACTGAACATCCTACCTAAAGGGAAGTAGCGGAAAAAGTTCAGCCGAAGGGGCGTTGCTGTCTGAAGAGGAGAGAGGAGCCAAATACTCGAGCGGAAGTTTGCGGCTGCCAGTGAATCGGCAGCAAACTTAAAACAGGCAACAAAGTGTAGCGCCGCAGCCGTGGTCACCTAAGTTCAATCTTAAGGCGCGTGTATGCACAGTTGGCACAATTGGAGGGAGTTCAGGGCACTATCGGCGCCGGTACGGGTACATAGGATCCACAGGGGAATTGCTCCACGTGACTAGGAGGGGGGGTCCAACGCCCTTCCCCCACCCCTGGGGTTTATTCCTGTGGTCGGTAAAAGCCAGGAAGTTGCGTGAAAAACTCCATTCTAATGCAATAAATTTAATCGTTTTAGTGATAGCAGTCAATGCAAGCTGTGCTTTATAGAAGCTAGACTTCTCCACCCAGTGCCCAGGCCTCAGCACTTGTGTCGCTCGGCGTGGCGACGGTATCCCGAGTTGTCGCGTGCTGGACGCCGTTTGGTTCCGCACCGTTGGTTCTCAGACCAACTCCGTGCCCACCAAACACACGGGCCAGCTCGTGGGACCGTCGTTCCACCACGCACCGCTTACCATGCCGCCCCCACCACCCTGCTATGCGATCACAGCCCTATCATCTCGGAAGAGGCGGCCGCCGCAAAAAAGTCGCGTGCCGAAGCCGCCGTTGTCATGGTTACTGAGCGTGACATGGCAGCCGCCGCAACATATCAGCGGTCTGGTGACGTCACAATAGAGCCGATCTGCTGAGTTACTAGCCGTGAAATGGCCACGCCGTAAAAGCCCAGACTCTCTGCCTGGCCAACGACTGCAGAATGGCTTCGGTGAGAGTGAACTTCTCGGCGTAGTCCACGCGTGACGTCCAGCTAAGCTCAGTCCCCCTCCGCTCTTACAATCTGAATGTTGCCAGTGTTATTCATTCTATTTTCTTGTCTATGCATTTTATATTCCACCTTCAAATTTATCAATGGGAAGTAAAGATTATAGGTACTGATTTATATCACAAACATGTACCGTCGTAAGCAGTAACAGGCATGACAGTGAATCCATTTTAGGTGCACATGCGAGAAAGAGGCTACTCACGGCGCTCGAGCAGAATGGAGGCTAACAATTGACTGCCAGCAAAGCAAAGCAAACCATACCTACTGATCACTAACTCAAACCATCCAGCAGCCGCGCCCTCTACTTGCTATACGGGGCAGACCACGGAAGCTCACGCCAGGCGGCCAAATCAGCGCTGCCAAATCAGCACTGCCAAATGGCTGCCAGATGGTGAGTCATGCATCACAGCCGCATGCATATTGTAATTGGCGGGGCCGGTAGCAGTGAGTGATGCATCGTAGGCCTTCACCGTGGATGGAAAGTACGGTGGCAATCGCCACCGCCGAGCTGCCGTCATCGACGGCGCATGCGGCAGAGACACATTATGAGCGGGCATAGGACGAAGCGGCTTCGAGGCTTCTGCTAATGATCTTATCTACAACGTGAACAACGATTTTCTTGGTATGAAAGCTGTCCATTTTTAGAATTCGCACTGACACCAAGGTAGACATTACGCACCATGAAGGCTTCATGGGGTTCATTATGATAGTCGTATGGTAATTCTTGTCTCCGTTGTCTTACACTTCTGTTTCATGCTGCGGGGCAGACTTGTTGATTACTCAAATTTTCGACTCGACTCAGCCAAAATTCGGAAGTAATTTGACTGGATTCAGGCTCAAATTAACATTGAGTCTGAGTTGAATTCTTCTTAGAATAATGGCAAAGTATGCACACCAAATAAACCTTTCCTGCAATAATAAGCGAATTGCAATGTATTTATTCATGATATAAATTATTTACTAGCTGCACATTTACTTCCAATAATATGAAAATTGCAATCCGTTCATTCATGGCATAAGAATTTGCATCTTAGGAATGAAGGATGCTAAATGCTGACAGGTGAGCGAGATCAAGGGCCTGAAACTTTTAATTTTGAATGCATGTCCTTTTTAGCAAAGTCATAACTAAAGCAATAAGCGAGGTTTCAAATGCAAATAACAGGAAAGAGTCAATATTATAATATATCCTGGCATTCCTATCCCAGTATATTCTCAACCACCCTCTGGCTATTGAAGCTTAAAAATACGACATCAGACATTGACTAACACAATGAATGTACCTAAAAAAGGAAAACAAGCAATGAACACTAACCTAGTCACGAGAAATAAGTAGAAAACATATGGCACTTTGAAGACATCATGAATCTAACTTTGGATGGGAAAAAAGATGAAACATAGTAAATCAGAAAGTCATGTGACTTAAAAGAACCTATGAAATATATTTCTTCACCTTCAGGTCTTCGCAATGTAATCCCGCCCTCAGGCTACTGAAGTGTAAATCCAATATTTTGATTGGGCGCCACGTTGGCTTGGTGACGCCTGGCGCGCAGCACTGAGTGATAAATAGGTAAATAATAATCGTACTCATAATTCTGAAGAGAGGTGGTCTCTTGAGACTTACGTATATTTGTCTGTCAGTTTCACAGTTTTAAATTATTTTGGCAATGCCAGAGAAAGGACTGAATTTTATCTTGCGTGTGCAAGCAGTATTTATATCTACCAGGGGATGTCCTCAAACCATGACAGACAGCGCTTTGAAATAAGCAGTTGAAGCTTTTTGATCTCCTCTGTTTTAACCTCTTTTAGAGCTTTTGTGCAAAGCAAGATCTTTTGGTACCCTGTATGTGGTGCTTATATAACTATAGAATTTTTCTAGTGTTTTCAGTTAACTGAAGGATGAAAATGGAGAACAAAAATGTGCTTTCTTAAGAGTGAATTATTGCATGTGCATGAGCAAAGGACTCTGTACGGTGTGCACCCTCGAACTTCACAGAGGTTGATTTTAGGCCAAGTCTCAAACTTTTTTGATTTGACATGCTATTGCTAAGATTAAATGTAAAATAAATAACAATTCAGTGTGTTTTTGAAACTGCATATTTTACATTACTCATCATTTTCAACAACTGATCATGGCATGGATTTAGTGTGGATATGAAAATAATAAATTACCTATCATTATCAAATAGCATTATGAAAATTTTCAAAACAGTTGTGAAAATTTATAAAATGTCATCAGCCACATGGTCACATATGTATGTTAAGAAAATAGAGTGTTGAGCCGACTCAACTCTGACTCACGGCTTGGAGGCTGACTACGATTCTGACTAACTGAACTGGTCGAGTAGTTGAAACGACTCTGACTCAACCCAAATCCAGAAGTGAGTCGACTCAACTATGACTCAAGCAAAACTTGAGTCCACTTGGAGTCGACTCCGACTCTGAGTCGCAACTCAACAAGTCTGCCCCGGGGCTGGAACAGATTTAAGCAAAGCACATAGAGACCCTGCTGAAGGTAGAACAGACCTGCCGTTATCCAGCACTAAAAGGTCACTGGACACTAGTGGTGAAACATGCCAACGGCTCGACACCATTAGCAGAGTCCGGCACCCAAACATTCCCCAGCTTCTGCGCAAACAAATGCCATGCAACATATTCCGTTTCATTACCGCCTTATTAAGAAACCGTTCTCGCGGCAGCTCAAGTCGGTGCAGAGCAGACTTGCAGCGACTGCAGCAGCCTGCAGCGCTGCAGTCAGGTGGGCGGCAGTAGGTCTGCCGGACTGCTGGCTGCAGTCGGCGCAGCAGCCAGGCAGACGCGATTTACTGCAAATTGTGGCTGCCGCGGCCGAGAAGCGGGGGAAGGGGAGGGCCGACGTGCGAGGCCGAGAAGCGAGGAAGGGGAGGTCCGACGTCGACTGGGTGACGACCGCGTGGTGGCGAGGCGGTGGTCTGAGTGCGCTGACCATTGGCCTGTGACTCGCTATGAATGACTCAGACGCGCTGGCCGTGTTTCCGACATGCTGTGGTCTGTCGCTTACTTAACCGAGGGCAGGCGGCCAATGTTTTTGAGCGGCGTCAGTGCTTTCCCCTGATGATTTGCAGTTCAACCGTCAGTGCGAAGCCCATTGAAAGTTTCTTCTCAGGCTGCTATCCTGGCTCTGTCCTGGCTATACCAGCTGCCAGACCTGCTGTAGCTCTATTCTGGAAATAACAGAGGAGCGGGTGGCAGGGGCAGGACTTGTTGCCACTTTCCACCTGCGGCTCACATTAGAACTTATATATAGGGCTACAGCCAAACAGAGCAATATCGGCAAATGGCAATTACCTCACCATGAAATTCGATCAGAGGCTGGCATTGTTCAGCTCGGCAAGACTTAGCACCTGTTCTCATAAGCGGTGGAACTAGGGGCACCGGGGCACTGTGCCCCCTAAAATAATGAACGTTAAAATTAATCCTAAGACGTTGACTGGGAAGATATGGGTTGAAAATTCCATGGTGCAAAATACCATGGTAAAATGCACTTACAGCAAACTGTCTGAAATCCGGAACTCGGACGTCACTGCCCACTCTCCGCACCAGCCATAGGGTAGCTTTTGGACGTCCTGCTTACTCGACGCACCAACTGCCAGAGGTCATATGGCGTCGCCAACTCTTTCCCTGTTGGAAGGGTTTCTCGGGAGCCAGCTTGCTCCTTGTTCAGGGAAGCCGCCGGGCCTTGAACCCGGGTCGGCTGCGTGGAAGCCAGCTACGCCTCGGCACCAGCCAGAGGGGAGCCTCGGACGTCAGTGCTTACTCTCGGCACCAGCCAGAGGGGAGCCTCGGACGTCACTGCTTACTCTCGGCACCAGCCAGAGGGGAGCCTCGGACGTCACTGCTTACTCTCGGCACCAGCCAGAGGGGAGCCCCGGACGTCAGTGCTTACTCTCGGCACCAGCCAGAAGGGAGCCTCGGATGTCAGTGCTTACTCTCAGCACCAGCCAGAGGGGAGCCTCGGACGTCAGTGCTTACTCTCGGCACCAGCCAGAGGGGAGCCTCGGACGTCACTGCTTACTCTCGGCACCAGCCAGAGGGGAGCCTCGGACGTCACTGCTTACTCTCGGCACCAGCCAGAGGGGAGCCTCGGACGTCAGTGCTTACTCTCGGCACCAGTCAGAGACACAGTGCTCTGAGACCACCACACTTAATTGGTTCAGAGATTTCAGTGCATGTTCTTCTATAAGTTTTTCGTTCACTGATTTTGCGACAGAGAGACCGGAGCCAAAGCCAAGGAGGAGCCAAGCAACCAATACCTTGAGTGTTTCCCAGAGATGACGATGCAAGCATGTGTGGAAGATTCCTGATCCAGGGAGTTTATTAGCTAGGTGTCAAGTCACGTTTTTTCTTATCTGTTGGTTTCCATACCAATTTTTCAGTACCGATAGGTTGCGAATCTTTGATGCTCGCATTTTATGGGAACGTAAAACCATTCGACCCATTGCCGGCGCGCCAACTGCTCACCCATTTCATAACCCATGGGTCCAGGAAAATATATTTCAGGGAGAAGGCAGTCATTGGCGCAGTATTTATCTCATGGCATCATAACTGGGTAAAGAGGAGGTCCCCACTTTTCCTGTTTGTGGGTATCACCTACTGAAGTGCAACGTATAAACTTCACGGAAAAAACGTTTGCCAGGAAAAGCTGACGGGTGACCAGCCTCCGGCTCTTGTTTCTGTCTTGCGTGGGTAGATACCGTTCAGGCCTGCCGGTGCCTGGCGTCTGTGCCTCCTTGCTGTTTGAACTGCCTCATCATTTCCGTTGCCAGTCAGTGTGTGGCGCACGTGCGCCGCACACGCCGCAGCCGTCCTGCTGTCTACGCCGCAGCCGCGCTGCATTGCGCGCCGGAGCGCCACTGCGCCGGTGCTCGTCTGATCTCGCTGCTATCAATTAGCAGAAGTCTGGTTTGGTATTACAACGCAGCTGAGTCGGATTGAAACGTCGGGCACACGCGGCGACCGGAGAACAAACGACCAACCAAGTGAGGACCAACCAAGTGAGGAGCGGCAGATCCCAGGCGAGCAGTGGCAACGGCGCAACAGCCATGTAGCACTAGGCCGGGCCACCACGGGCGTGTAGCACGAGGCCGGGCCACCACGGGCGTGTAGCACTCGGGGGGGGGGCGGCTGCTGTTGTGACGAGACTCGGCTATGCACCACGCGCCGGGGTAGGGGAGGCAGTGCGTGGGGTAAGAGAGTGGGGAGGGGAGGGGGTTCACGTGTGATCCGTGACTGGTGTTGGCGGGCTGCCACCGAGCTTTTGATCAATCTTTTAATATGGGAGACAGTGGTGGACAATCCTGTATTTCTAGAAGTGATAATAAGCTGAATAAGCATACTGAACATGATAATAAGCAGCCTCCTCCAACATTTGGGATCTGCCACCTACTATAGAGAGCCAACTGGTACACCTTACTCCAGAGAAAATCCTGCGATCTTATCCGCATTAACACGCGCATTGACGGGGGCGGGTACCCACCCCCCTCGGGTTTTTCGGAGACAGCAGAAAAACGGCGGCGCGCAGCGCCGCCGTACTTGGTATACCTTTTTCCTCATCATTTTTGCAACTTCTGTGAAAATTTTAAGGATAGGTCATCTCAGGCCAGGTCACCAGTACAGGTCAAGTGAACCGACCTCAAAAAAGTTTAAGGTAGCATAAGTCGGAGCAGGGTAAACTTATCCAATTGAAACTTATATCACATAATGGGCTTACCGAGTTCTCTAAAATATGTTCCGGTATTTTTGATATTGATGACCCAAGGTCAGGTACGAAGCATGACATCTCCATTAGTAATACATGGGAAATATGGTTTTTACTGAATAACTCAGTAACAGATGGTGATAGAGCGTTTATTTTAACTTCATTAGACTCGCCTTGGCTTTGCAGTTCTAATGATATGCATTTTATATAATTTGACACTGACATGACCTCAGGTCAGGTCAAATCTTTGATTTGACCTAGCAAGGTCAAATCATATATCATTCGATTCGGCTTGCTGCGAGGATTCATAGGGTTCAAGTCGTTTTGCTCTATCTTTACTTGTTCAGATGTAATTGCCGAAAAACTTAATTTACATGTTATCCCTATGACGGCATGTGACGGCATGTTTTTGACCTCTGGTGACCTTAAATGTGACCTGACAAAAAATGGTCCAAATATTTTCGATGGAGAAGCGGATGGGCTACCCAACGCCTTTTACCGTTTTTTGCTACCTACCGTGGTTCTCGAGATCTTAGGGGGGCGGGTACCCGCCCCCTCGTCAATCCGAAGGTGGCTCAGACCACCGTCAATGCGCGTGTTAATATGATACCAATATGGTGTTACAAATGGGATCTTTTTTATACCACAAAGCATCATTTTACCATAGGTGCTCGGCCTATTCTAGCCGCGAAATTCAAAGGGCTATAAATATCCTCTTCAAAGTTTCATTTTATACTAGGAATCAATATATTCTGTCACCAGAAATAACCAGGAAGATGGGAACTTTAGCTGCAGAATCATTCGAAACCCCAGTGTATTTTGATCCCACGTCAAAGCGTATCCGGAGATTGCGTGCGCGTGCTCGACCCGCGATTGAGAAAACTTACTCGCCGTTTCGCACCATCTTCAGTGTTCCTGCCATTGCACGCAGAGGTGGCCACAAAACTTTGGCGTCGTGATCCGAGCGAAATTTGAGAGGAATAGCTGACCCTTTTCACTTTAAGTTGGCACGTGCTTCTACATCGATCCAACTCAGGTTTTTAACCTGAGGGGCCTGAAGAAGCCACGCTGCATTTGGCATGGCTTACGAGAGAAGCCACATCGACAGACCTAGCAGTGATAACGGATCAAGAGGAGAAGCTTAAGCTGAGTCTGATGACCGACAGACTCCGCTGAGAGCTAGCGAGAGTGAAGAAGCATACTGGGGCTGCGACGGTTTAGGCATTTATTGTACTGGTGGCCAAAACCAGGAGTCCATGTGTGTCAGCTAGAGGACGACAACATGCACTGAAGCCCCAAGTTTGGCCGCGCAGAACAGCACTTGCTATGCAAAGTTGATGAAGTAGTGAGAAGCATCTGTTACTGTTGGATGCAGTCGCCCACATGTTCTAAAGATCGTTTTCAGCTCACTTTGAGCACAGATTAGGGGCGCTTAAAAAGATTGCAAGGATTTTCACAGGAGCCTCTGAACGCATGGCCATCGCTGGACAGAGGTAAGTCTCATTCTGTACAATATCGTGCACAGAATGAGATTTTCTCAGCCATGACGAGGATACTTTGAAGTAAGCATGTCTACAATTATATCTATATATCCAAAGTAAACGAGGGCTGCTATCTCTGACGACAGCGGCATGTACTTGAAGTGTAAGCCTGGACCGCTCCTGGGCGCTATGGGAGAGGACTGTTCATTAAAGGCATTTCATGTGTGTCCGAAAAATGGTGAACGTTATTGTTGTTTAAGCTTCTTCCCACCATGTTTAGAAGCCGAGAATCATTTTAAGCTGTCAAGGCCTACAAAAACACTTCCTGTGCTGGAATTATGCTGGGAAGAGGATCTAATGAGAGCAAGCATGCTCAAATGTTCCTTTAATAAGGTTTCATGGCATCATTTTATGCTCGAGCAGACCGTGATTCCGGATTAGATAGAGCACATAGGAATAAATATAGGAATAAATAAATTTCTCTCAGTGTACGCTCCCGTATAGAGCTGACACGCACGAATCCCCGGGCCAGCTCCTCTGGCTCCCCGAAACACACTGTCTTGTGTACAAGTGCAAGCGTGTGGTACCTCACCAGCTCTCCCGCCGACAGCCAGTCAAGTTCCTCTAATAAACCAGAGACATGGTCAAATTTTTTGCGGCCGAAAATTACCTTTGCTGCATAATCAATAATTATCTTTTTGAGTCGAATATTGTTTATATGAGTTCCGTTGCCAAAAACACTGATGCAGTATCGGACACGGGAAATAACCAGTGAACTGACTATCGGCGAGATGACTCTGGGAGGCAAGCAGTGCCTCAGATGTGACAAACCACTTAGAAGTGGAGTTAAGTCTCAGAATTGGAGTCAACCTGGAGTTAAGGGTTTTCGAATTTGATAAAGATATGCATTAAGTGGAAGAGTGTCATTTCTTAGTCGGATGTGGAGTGTGTTCTTTATTTTTACACCGTACAAAAGGTATACGGCTGGAGCTGGGGCTTGTTTAATCGCAATAACTTGTTTATTTCCTTTTTAAACAAAGTGGAAGAATCCTGACAAGGAATGTTTTGCGGCAAATTATTCCAATTTCTAATGGTGGTGGGAAAATAAGTGTTCCGAAAGCTAGATGTGCGGTGATGAGGGACAGACACAAGTTTACATTTCTTAAGTATAATTGTGTCCTGGCATGTCTGGTGTCGGGTAGTAGATTTTGAAAATAGCCCGGAAAAAGGAGTGGGTGATGGACTAGTTTGTGAAAAAAGGTCAGTCGGTGAATTTCTCGTCTTGCCTTTAACTGCTCTAATCCTAGCTCATTCTTCAGACTCTCAGAGGATGTCCTAATTGGCATTCCTGTTATTAATCTTAAAATTATGTTTTGTTGCCTCTCACGTCTTGCCCTATCGTGGGCCGTCAGATGTCCGTCATATTGTGATACCGTTACGTTTGGATTATTATTGAAAATCGATTGATATGCATATTGACTACGCTAGGCTAGATGATGACCTTGACCTGACCTTAGATAAGGTCATTTTTATGTTGGGACCTAGTATAGTCATATTATACATCATTCGAATTGCCGTAACGAGAGGTGCGTAACGAATGGTGTCTAAAAAAGGATTCTAACTCAAGTATGTCAGACGCTGGAGCCAATAACTCTTCTCTAATATGCCATCTTCTTTGACAAGGCAATAGAGTAAAGGTAAAACGGAGCGGGCCGCTCAGGCTCGGCCAATGACAGCAATTTTTACAGCTGGCACAGGATAGCTGACTACTGGAAAAGCATAGGGTGGCTGCAGAGCCAGAAAGTTTCTATCAAAATATATGTCTACTTAGGAAGTTAAAGATAAATTGAATATTGTATTATATTTATTCACCTTATTTTATATAAGCAAAAAGAGTTTCAGTTAATTTTATTGTTAATCGATTGCCGCCAGGTCCCGAGCTGGCGGTGTGTATTGTCTATGGAGCTGGCGGTGTGTTGAAGAGATAGGGACTTTTTGGCGTACAACTTGGCGTGAGAGAGACAATTTACAAACTACGTTCTTTTCATATCTACCAGTGTTTATTTTTAGATAACTTTGAGGCTTTGGGATTGATTGTCTGTTTGTGTGTTTTCGTGAATTTGTGCATGGAATGTAAAGTATTAACTTTTTAAATTACCCACCTATTGTGCCAACTTCTTTGGTGTGATACTAAGCGCTGCGACCACCGGTGCCCATGGATTATATCAGGCACAGATGTGTGCCCAATGCCGCCGAGATCAAGACAAAGGAAAAGCATCTTGGTCTGCCATTCTTCAGGGTCCCAAAGGAGCCAATCAGGTAAGAAATATGCCACCAATTGGTTTTACACTTTTCAAGTTTGACTTGGGGGCTGTGGAAGTTGGGTGGCTCTCCTCCTTCCCAGTCTGCGAAGTATGATAATTCTGTCCAGTTTTTGGTGTATTTTTACCCCAAGACTGGTCCAGGCAATGCAAATTTTGGAGCAAATGAAATAGCAACCAGTATTTACCAATACTGAGAGTGTATAAATGAAAGTGGTGGTTGCCAATACTGAACCCACATAGAAGTTACAGTGTATAGAAAGTGGATGAAAAGAATATAAAATACTATATTGTTATTTTAAGTTAAACAAGAATTCAGGGCCTTCATATTTCATTCATGCCCTAGGGCAGCTGGGGATATAGTACCAGTTGTGTGGTTGAAGTACCAGCCAAATTGTTTGGAAATAAGTAGAGGTCAGTGTGATTTTATGCCCATTTTGGTTCCAATTTTAGGTGAGTAGTGGTACAATCATTCTCAATAGCTGGTGCAACTTCTTTGGCATGCTGCCATACTTTGCCAACTGGCCGTCTTACTGGATAGTGTCCTCTTATCAATACTGACTGTCTATCCCTTGATTCAGAATGTAGAATTTACCAGATTTACACAAGATCTCATTGGTGCAGCCTTTGGGCAGAATTACAGGTTTGGGGCAACTTTTGTCATTCTTTGTGGCAGGTACAACAATATTGGAGCTGAGTGTAACAGTTTGGACAGTGCTTACCCTTGTTAAAAGTCATAAAGGTGTCAATAAGATAGTAAAACAGGTAAAATGGATGAAAAATAAAATTTCTGCTTCAATGTAGAGGTCTCTGGCCAGCTGCTAAATTTCTACCCCAATTGGAGTAGGATTTGAGCTACCCCAAGCATATTGTCCAGTTTCCTGCCACATTTTGCAGACCAGCCCTTGACTAACTGACATTCCTGTCATAGGCGGATCCAGGATCACTGATGGGTGGGGGGCACCGTGCCCGGGGTGGTAAGAATTTGAGGCCTGGCTTCATAAGAATTCAAGTCCTGTCAGCTGGCAGGGCTCTAATAGGCTTTTCATTAATTTATTTGGACAGGCTTCAAAGGCCTTATTCAACAAAATGATTTGATTTCTTTATAATACCTCATTAGTACCCATTGTTAGTTATTTGGGTTTTCGGGCGCACAAACCAATATTAATTATCACCCATTTGGTACCCATTGTAATCGTGTTGTATTGTGTTCTTTTCCAGCACGACTGAGGTAACCTGGACATGCGAAACCTCTTCGGTCGCGAGCAGCAGCGCGCGGCTGAGGGAGCCTGAACTTGCGAAACCCTTCGGCGGCGAGCAGCAGCGCCGGCAAAGCTCGCGTGCAGCAAAGCCGTCATCCAGGCGCTGGTGCTACCAGTGCTCCCTCTGATATGATGGCGTATAGCCGCATTTCAATTGATAGCTAGATTTGGCAATCAGGATTTGGGATTCTTGTCTCTGCGTTTGCAAGAAATGTTCAAAATTAAATACCAATGAGATATTGAATACCTATGCTGCGAGCTGTACTAACGGGGTGAACATTTATCCCATGCCTTTTTAGATTAGATGAGTCTTTTTATTAATACTGTGTCCCACAGAAGATCTATTGGTGCCATGCGGGACTTGGCTCGCAAAACTTTCGAATACCTACAATGGAACTCTTCGCTGTTCTTGTCATTTGGCCCTGCTCACCAACCAACTCCTTTAGATTTGTCATCTACCTAGGCTGGCAAAGTGGCTTTGAGTCATACGTATGGTACAACAGTGGCCTACCAATATAATTGCACATTTAGGTTGGACTCATTTTGCACTGCCATATTTTATATTTTCTTATGTCACGCCGGCTCCCCGCCATTGGATTCGCCATTCCGCCATTGGAGCGCCATTGACCTTTCATAGTGGTTTGATGGGCATTTCAGGAAGCTTCGTATAGATCGGCCAACAAGTGCTCCCTCACCCTCTGAATCCGTTCATTGTCTGTGCCAATATTTAAAGCCATTTTTAGGCACAGGGGCAACACGTTTGAGAAAGGTGTCCGGCGATAAATTGCCGCAAGCATGGTGTTTTATAGATCAGCTAGAATATAGAGCTAGATATTTAGCTAGCTAGAATATATCAGCTAGAATATTTGAGGAGATCATGGCCTCTCAACCTCCGTCAGTATTTGGATTGCCTACGTACAGGCGTCGAAAGCGGGGGATGAGGAGACGCGCCCCCCTACTCGCGGATCAGAGGGGGACGGTCCCGCAAAAACTTGGTGACTCGTCCTAGGTTTTTATTTTGATTCTCTTATTACTTGCGTTTACCTTCGTTAATGGCGTGGAATTCTGCAACCCAACTCGCTAAGTTTGTCGGTGGAGTGTATTGCCAGTATCGTTTTCAGATACTGCCCATTCGCTCCAAATTTTGCGCCCCAGCGCCCCTCCTCCCCGCCTCTGGTCGTCCCCAGTCATGGTCCGTTCCCACCAGTAAAAATTCTGTGGCGACGCCCCTGCCGCTGTGGGTAGGGTGCCGTTTGAAGGTAGGAGGTTGGGGCAACGCAGGTGAAATAGTAAAAACATAGTATTGTTAAAAGATCGGTAATTTTTTTCCATTTGGGGGGCATGGCCCCTGCCCCCTCCGTACGCGGACCCAGGAGGGCAGGTGCCCCCCATCAACCCTTGTCGCCCCCTGAAATGGTCACGGCGTCGCCTTGGAAGGCCAATGGTATCCGCTGAAACGTCGCTTCCCACCCCCCCCATCCCCATTGATGCAAAAATCCGTGCCCGCGGATATGAAATTGCGCCCACCTGATAAGTTTTGTCGGTCAAAAGTGACGCCCCCTGGTCCGGATGGTGCCCCCCCACCCGATTGACAATCCTGAATCCGCCTAAGCCCCTCTGCGTCAGCCAATGGGGGCGGGGAGGGGTGGGTAATTTTATATTCACTCGTCCTCCCTTGGAAGTTGGATCCGTCGCTGCTCCGGACATTTTTTACTTTTGCCCGATTATAAGATGACGGGAGTATGGTCACTGGCGGCGGAACTGGGGGGGAGGGGCACCGGGCACGGTACCCTCCCTTAAATCATAAATTTTAACAATAATCCAATGGCGTTAACTGGAAAGAAATGGGTTGAAACATAGGCGGATCCAGGATTGCCGATCGGGGGGGGGGTGGGCGCCATCCGGTCTGGGGGGGCGCCACTTTTGACCGGCAAAACCTATCAGATGGGTGCAAAATTTTATCGGTGGGCGCCGATTTTCGCATCCTGGGGGAAGCGAAATTTCAGGGGGGCGTCATTGACCTTTCAGGGGGGCGCCGAGAGTCGATCGGGGGCACGTGCTTCCCTTTCCCCCTGCATCCGCCTATGGGTTGAAAAGCTCATGGTGCCCCCCTTAACTTTGGACGTTCCACCGTCGCTGAGTATGGTAGAAAACCGTCGGAATATATATATATATATATATATATATATATATATATATATATATATATATATATATACTTTTCCACTGTTCCGCATATTACTTCTATGCAAATACTACTTTCCCAAAGATTACCTTTCCAATTTTTAATCAAGCGTCGGTGAAAATTCAGTGCACCAGAATAGTCTCCGCTGGTGGCATTGCTAAAATTACATCGAACTGCATCCTTTACTTTACGTTTACGCTCTTTACTTATTCCATTTGAGTATATCCGGAATACGAGGTTCAATCATCAGCTGGCATGAAATTGTTTTGATGTCACGTGACCGTGCCTCCCTGCTCTCTATTTCACTGGGGGCCAATGTCCGGGCACTGGGGGCCTTTCGGCCGACTGGGGGGAAATGGCCCCTCAGTTAACATGTTAAAAAAATGGTCTGCTACTGAGTGTTGTGGATGTTTTGTTAATGTAAATGTTTCCGGGATGGAGCGCGCAGTCTTCCATATTGCATGTATATTGGTAAACTACATTGGTCTGTTGGAGATCGGTCTTGTCACGAGTTAGGTTGTTTTTCATGATAAGTGCGGCTGTTTTGGGTGAGGTGTAATATATCCTAAGATTCGGGCCTGATGACCTAATCTGAAATGACCCAGATCTAAAATATTTGGAGGTGAGGACCCTAATCGGGTCTGATGGCCTAACCTAAAATGACCCAGATCTGAAATTTTGGAAGCCTTTGCGCAATCCAGCATGCATAGACAACAGCGTCCCGCGCCGCTGCTCCGGCTGCTTTGGAATTCCCGAACGGGTGTTCAAACAACCCAACAGGGTGGGGGCAAAAACGCTTTAAACTACAATCATTGGGGTTTACCAAACCAACAACTGCTACGGTTATATGGCATCGCCAACTCCATCCTTCTGGAAGGGACTATGGAAACCAGTTCTAGCCTTATTCAGGGAACCCGATAGACGATAACGCGGGATGCTACGCGGGGAGTCCACATAATACACGACCCGACATTACAAAATTATTTCTCGCATAAGAGCCACAAATGCATTATGTATCGATATAAAATTGGAAATAGTTCCCCATAAGATATATTTTCATTACGTATTGACAGAACAGAGCATAAATTCTATTAAAGTCCACAACTTTGCACGCTTTGGAGATATATTCTGCCGTTGTTCGAAAACTGGGCCATCACTGAGGGTTTTCTTCATTTCTCTCAGGTAATCACTGCAAAAACTAAAAGCCCCATTGAAAACCATAGAATCATAGTTACGAAATCCTTGCTTTGATAAAGTCCCCAGTGTTGACAAGTTCAAGGCATGACTTAGAAGTGACATGGAGGTGGAGCGATATGCAGCATCGACTGAGGGCAAAGAAGAGAAAATCCGCAGAATGGAGATTACTTTCCCATGATATTACATGAACCGGAGACATGCAAAAGGCAGATTCCTGCCTGATACATCAGAAATGCTGGCACATTCTGTTTAGGCTCTTCTGTGCTCGCAGCGCACGCTGAGCGCGACTTTTTGATCAAGAGTTGTGAATGCGGCGATGCCGCGTATGAACTGGCTGCTGCTTTCAGACACCAGTGACATATCTACTGGTACCACTATACCTGCGTGACCCTACCAACACTGTCAAGCATCGAAATGTTTGTGTCTAATGTGGGGCTGTAGAATTTCAATTAACATGCACACATGATTTGCTTGCTAAGCTAGTTTATCATTAGCTGTTTTCTCTTTGACTGCTCTAACAGGTCAGTGCACTCCAGGTATATAAGGCCTGCTTCAGTTTTAATATTGCAGATGAGTATTGGAGGCCCTAACCAGATTTGATATGAATGGTAAGTCAGCTTGCAGTGCGTGCTGGAAGGTTGCAATGATTTCTGTGCACCTTCTGCAGAGCGGCGCTGATTGGTTTGTTGTCTTAGCAATGAATAGAATGTGAAAAGATTCTGGTTTCCATTCTCTCTCCCTTTATTGTGTCTGTCTCTTACGAGCATTTTCGCACATAGAAATGACATGTACAACATTCGATGGGTGATGGTGAATGTCACAAAAATTGATACAATTTCCAGACGATACTCATAATTTTGCTAGGGTTCGAATCTTAATTTATCTTGAACAATTCAAGACCGCGCTTAAATTACTCTAAGCTTCCAGATTCCACAAGAGACTGATGCAGCTGGTTCCATGAGGCGATCACTGCAGGGTAGAATGAGTCTTTGTATGAATTTACGTAGCACATCAGTCTAACAAATCTTTGATTGTGGCCTCTTGTGTTGGTGTTGGCTGGTCTCACCTGAAGAGTTGGCAGGTCTACTAAACCCTTGACTGACCGGAATAACATTGCCGTTCTGGCTCGCACTCTTTTTTAGCGTTTCTAGGTGAAGTGTTTGGAGCAAAGAGGTGACGCTGCTCCTTCTGCTGTAATCCGATGTAATGAAGTGCGCAGCTCTTCGTTGGACCCTCTCGATTGCAGATGTTTGGCATTTTATTGAATTGTCCCAGACTGTCGTTGCATATGCCATCTGGGGCCGAACGAGACTTGCATGCAGACATCCTTCCATGTTGTGGACAGGTAGAAATATTCCTCCGAAGGAATGCTAGGGTGTTATTAACTTTCTGTGTGGTATTCTTACCTCCGAAGGAATGCTAGCGTGTTATTAGCTTTCTGTGTGGTGTTCTTAACATGTTGACTCTGGAATAGTGAGACGGGAAGAACTGACGCTGCTGTCCTCGGATTAGTATGATGATGCCTTCCTTTGGTGATGATGATGCTGCGGTCCTTTGGCTATCTTTTGTCCACATATGGATCGTACTGCGCTAATTGTCGATTGCAAGCCCTGCCAAGCATGATGTCAGGTGCAACAGTAACCATATCGACCATATTTGGCTCCCCAGTTGAAGACAATGTTCTCATTGTTGACATTTTTTCACTAACCAGGTTATATTGTTCTTGAAAATTATTTTTTGTTAATTTTTCATCACCGCCAGCACCTAAGAGCACCATTAGCCGATAGATGTGCTTGTATTACGCTGGTACTCCAAGTCTTGTTCAGAGAGACGTCCATGACAATTGGATGCAGCTCAATCCAGCTTTGGCACTTGCCGACTTTGGCACTTAACCGACTGTTGAGGTCATGTGGTATCGCCAACTCTCACTCTTTTGGTAGGGTGGTATGAGGGTCGGAAAGACTAGTGATGATTTGTGGGGCTAAGCGAACCACCAACTGCCAGGGTCATATGGCTTCACCAACTATTTCCCTGTTGAAAGGGCTTTTCAGGAGCCAGCCTGCTCCTTGTTCAGTTAAGCCGCCGGGCCTTGAACCCGGGTCGGCTGCGTGGAAGCCAGCTGCACTGACCACTCCACTACCGCACCCCTGATCGGAAAGACTGGTGCAGAATACCGTCCCTGGAATTGAAGCCCAGGTCAGTGGCGTGAAAGTGGAATGATCTTCCCCACGCCATCGCCCCGGTACGCATCACACCAACTCAGCATCGCATCTGGTAAATGAGCCTCGTAAGGCCGCCCAGCACACGGCGAAGTGTGGGCAGCTGCTCCGATGCACTGGTGCCGGTAGCTGCCGCCCAGCGGGGTATCCAGACTCATTTGATGGGCAGCTGAAGCCTGCCTACCTTTACCTCCACCAATATTTTATTGTGTGATTACTCTGGGTAGTCAGAAATTTCAGGGGGGCTTGAGCCTTCTAGCCCCCCGTATCTGCGACTGCCACCGAGCATCAGGGACAGGTGGCAATGCGTGCCGCGGAGGCGGACCTGCGGCGCCGGCTCCCGGGCTGGCCGCGTTACCGGTCTCACTCGCCAGTCTCCACCAATGAACCACTGATAAATATTGAACAGCAGGTGCCGGAATCACTACCATGTGCCGCGCCGCGCTGCGCCGGTGATTAGTATGCATAGCGCCAGTCGGCGCCGTCCAAGAAGCGTCCGAGACTACTGCCGAGAGGTCCGGCCGGCCTCACCCAACTGGAATTCACTTCACAGTAATTGATGAATGAAACGTAATTAAAACTGGACGAGATCACACAAACATGCGGCCCTATTATAAGTAGTGGCCGCTGAAGATGAGGCTGGAGCGTTCTTTCGGCCCAAGCTGATACCGGTGTGCTAGTGCAACACGATGCAGAGGCGTCAGCTGACCACAACCACAGGCCAAGCAGGCGGCCACCGCTGCAGCTGCAGCAGGCAGCCACCGCTGCAGCAGTAGCAGGCGGCCACCGCTGCAGCTGTAGCAGGCGGCCACCGCTGCAGCTGTAGCAGGCAGCCACCGCTGCAGCAACAGCAGTAGCAGGCGGCCACCGCTGCAGCAGTAGCAGGCGGCTGCTGCAGGAGTTAAGGTAGCCCGCCTCACCCCAGGTGCTCCTTACCTCACCTTACCTTACCTGTGATCCATGCTTCACAATCGGTGTTGGTTGGACATATGCCGCCCAACAGATTCACGGCTCTGGAAACTATGAGGAAAAACCTACCTTTGAGACTATATCAATTTATTAGGCAGAAAAGTACCAGAAAATTACAAATCTCGCCAACAACGCAAAAATAAAATTTCCTTTCGTCGTAATGTACAAATTATGCAGGTGTGCATTATGTATCTTCACTGACACTCAGACCAATCTGTTTATGCTTATCTTTTTCTGTAGGAAATCGGTTGCCGTCAAATTCAGTTAGATAGAAATGCGTTGCCTAGATGAAGACCCTGGTTGCAGTAAAAAGGACCAGGTGTTCTAAAAAAGTTACACTGCATTTCAAATTCCTCTTGTTGCATGGTGCACCACCCTGTCGCACCACTTATTGTTATGGGTTCAGCTTTGTGCGGTGTCGATTGACAATGGGAAACGGAAGTGGAGCGAACAGGGTTCATGGCAGAAAAAAACAGAGGACTGTGTGCCAGCACGAATGCCGCCCCGGTAGCTCAGTTGGTAGAGCGTTGGGCTCCGTTCCGCTGCTCAGAAGCATGCAGTGGCAGTGCATGTCCAGGCTTGGGATCGGTTCCCCTGAGACGCTCCGGCGCTCAATAGTTTACCCGACGTACAGGTCGGCTGGCAACTGACTGGATAGAGGGTGACCTGAGCGGGGCGGCCGTCCCTGTGCTTTGTGGGACGTTAAACTTTGGCTTCTAAATCAACCCTTCATTGTGGGAGTTGCTCGTTCGGGTGGTGGGGTCGGGGTCTCCGTGACAAGTCCCTTGATGACTTTAGTGAGACTCCGACTCCAACAGTCGAACTGAGAACAACTTGGACAAAATTTATATATAAAAAAGTCTGGCCACGATCTGAAATACAAACAGAAGCCAACCAAGATAACACCAGCTGAAAGATTGCTTTAGACTTTGGTGGTGGCGGTAACTAACGCCACTCTCCTAAAAACTAAAAAAAGGTGGTGGTATCTAACACCACTCTCCAGAGTCCTGTTGATTTTTTGTGGCCTAAAAGGTCATCTAGAGCTATTACTTAAGCAGCCTTTATGATTTGGGTTGATAAAATGTAAAAGAATGATAATACAAGTTATTTTTATGTTTCAGTGTTCGTATTGGCACTTACAGCCGATTGGTATGCATGAGAACCACAGCAGAGCAGAAAGTGGCCTCGACCTGACGACTGGTCAGCATATTTTGCATGTTGATTTAGCATTGTCATATCATACATAATTAAATCTTTTGTGACGAGAAGAATCTAAGGATGCCTGAAAATTGACTTTAACTCAACCCGTCAGAAGCTAGAACCAAAACCGTTGCCTGTTTGTTTGTTCGTTTGTATTCATCGATCATCAACGGGTTAATACATGTCCGATTCAAATATGAATACAAGGCTAAAATATCAGTTAACATTTGCTATTTTGAAAGTAAACATTTACAGATGCAAGCGAGGGCATAAAAGTGAGCAGCCAGTTTTTCACCATAAGTCCGTTGCCGCATTAGGTACGTGTAAAAGAGTCAAGAAAATGTAGAAAAATTCAAGTGCGGTCGATTCACCTTGGGCTAAACTCCTTTTTAACCCGCGCCCCACCGGGGTTGAGCCATCTGCGCCCCAACGGGGGTTCGGAGCCATCTGCGCCCCACCGGGGGTTCGGAGCCATCTGCACCCCACCGGGGGGTTCGGAGCCATCTGCGCCCCACCGGGGGGCAATTGATGCACCCCCTAAATGAAAATATGAGGGTTAGTACAAATATGCAAAATGCATTGGAAAGCTCGTATGAATTAAATATGATTTTACTTTACATGTTTAAGCGCTCAGGTCAATGGTTTTAGCTCCAGAGATCAAGTTGGATTACGATAGGCTATTTCCACTAAAATATGCAATGCCTAACACGCACATGGCAGGGGGTCTGAGCCATCTTCGCTTGGACGTGGGGCGGGTACCCGCCCCCTAAGATTTCGAGAACCACGCTAGATAGCGAAAAATGGTAAACGGTGTTGGGCTGCCCATCCACTTCTCTATCGAGAATATTTAGACAATTTTTTTCAGATCACGTTCAAGGTCACTAGAAGTCAAGACATGCCGTCGTAGGGATAACATGTAAATAAAGGTTATTTAGACTATTGGAATCCACGTAGCAAGCCGAATCGAATGATGTATAATATAGCCTTGCTAGGTCAAACTAGGTCAAATATGGCATTTGACCTGATCTGAGGTCAAAGTTAAATTGGGCCAAAATGCAAATTATTAGAACTGCAAAGACGAGGCTAATCTAATGAAGTTAAATGAACGCTATATCACTATCCATGACTGTTATTTAGTTAAAACCATTTTCCCATGCATTTCCAATGGAGAGTTCATGGCTCGTATCTGATCTTAGGTATCTCGTATCTGATCTCGTGCCATCTGATCTCGTATCTGATCCTGGGTATAGCTCTCATGACATAAGTGCTATTGAAATCTGATAAAGTCAGTTGAATAGGAAAATGTCAGGATTTTTTCCGCTAGGTGAAATATAATGACCTCTACCTAACATGACCTGAGGTCATGGAAGATCAGAAAGTGGCTATGCCGTATATAAAATGGCGCTGTGTGACGAGACATACACAGCGCCCTCGCATGATTAGGTCAAAAGTTATCGCCAAAATACTGCTTTTGACGCCTGGCGACCTGTGATGACCTCGGATAAGTCGAAGGAAAAATATCACCCCTAGAATCTATGAAAGGGTGGCGAAAATGTATTTCTGAGAAATCTGAGCATTTGCAGTCATTTTTGCGACTTTTAAATCATAAGAAATGTTTTTTTTTCTGTGGGTGAGGTCATATCGTGGCCTGGCCTCAGGTCACGAAGTCGAGAAATGCCGGATATTCTTTTTTTAGACCCTGGTTTGTACATGAAGTGTAAATACTTACAAATAAATCGGCCTAGAAATAGTTAGGCTCAAAATTTGAAGTGAGGTGGCCTTGGTTGAACTTGCCTGATGACCTGACTTAGTGTGGTCCGGGGCAAAAAATTTCAGGGATAGCGGGGAAATGATGGGGTAAGAGGTAGACCTCTCAACCGCCGCGGTTCTGCGCACCCTAGTTTTTCTCTTATTCGAAAAAAACCTTAGGGGGCCATCGATGGCCCCGGTGGGGCAAAGGTTAAAACGGAGAAAATGCACAACATTGTGGGCAGAGGCGCGCCAAATGTCCATGATGTTACTAAATTTTAGATTCTCTATACCTATTGGCCCTTTTGCTCGATTTTCACAAAACTTGTACGTGTTGACAGAGAATTGGTACAAAATAACTCTATCTTTCAATTCTATAAAAAAAAAATTTATAAATGGACTTGCGTGTGCGCGCCGCCCCGGTAGCTCAGTTGGTAGAGCGTTGGGCTCCGGCCCGCTGCTCAGGAACATGCAGTGCCCCGGTAGCTCAGTTGGTAGAGCGTTGGGCTCCAGCCCGCTGCTCAGAAGCATGCAGTGCCCCGGTAGCTCAGTTGGTAGAGCGTTGGGCTCCAGCCCGCTGCTCAGAAGCATGCTGTGTCAGTGCATGTCCAGGCTTGGGATCGGTTCCCCTGAGACGCTCCGGCGCTCAATAGTTTACCCGACGTACAGGTCGGCTGGCAACTAACTGGTGAGAGGGTTACCTGAGCGGGGCGGCCGTCCCTGTGCTTTGTGGGACGTTCAACTTTGGCTTCTAAATGAACCCCTCATTGTGGGAGTTTTTCGTTCGTGTGGTAGGGTCGGGGTCTCCGTGACAAGTCCCTTGATGACTTTAGTGAAGCTCCAACTCCAACAGTCGAACTGAGAACAACTTGGACAAAATTTATTTATAAAAAATGGACATGTAGCATACAAGGTGCATATTAACAATGTCTAGAATGCATGTACAATGTACAGCCGGTTCGACGGTGATTGGTAGGTATTAGTGTCAGTTGTTTTAAGAAATATCTATAAAACTATTACACTTCTCACAATGCGTCTCTACTTATGTATTTTGAGGAGCGCTTTAAATGGGGGCCCCTGCCAACTGGATGAGACGTCAATTTGGGAAATTATGGATAAAAAATTGTTTTCGCGATCCAGATGATTTTCTGTGTCTTTTCTCAATTCTTCCAAATTTTGGACCCGATGAAGTATTTTACACCTCAGTTCATGCATCTAGTTAAAACACAGCAGATGAGGCAACAATGGTGTCGGCAAGAAACATCACTTGAGAGTTATTTTGCAATAAAGACTCCGGCCTTATACCTACCAATCAGTATGGAAACGGCTGTACATACATATGCTCTGAGAGAGTCATGTGCTCTGTCTGTCATGTCATGTACATATGCTCCGGCTGTCTCTACACATGCTCTCTAGCCTCCCTCAGGGAGGCTAGAGTAAATGTTTATGCACCATTGGATTCCTCTCATCGCGGCAAATCGAATGATGTATAATATGACATTTCTAGGTCAAATAGTCAAAATGACCTGACCTCGAGCTAGGTCAGGGTCACAGAGTGACCTGGTATGGTCATGTTGCATATCAATCAACTCCCGTGACAATATAAGCACAATGCAAGCAAAATGGGAGCTTTATCTCAATTCAGTGAGTAGTTATTGGCAAAAAATCACTATATGCTCCCGTGACTTGATATGACCTTTGAGAGGTCAGATACTAAAAAATCAAATTCATGGGGAAGATCGTGGTAAGAATAGACGGTTGGAGGATTTTCAGCTTTATCTATCCAGTATTTACTGAAAACGAGCCCATTCTATTTTTCACCATAGACTTATACATAATGGGGTGACCAAAAATTGACCCCACCTTAGGTCAAAAATATCAAAATTCCGAGATAGCAGATTTGTAGACCCTAATGACCTCATCATATTGTGGAAGTTCCAAACTGATCGGTTCGCTGATGTTCCCTGGGCGCCGCTTCAAACTCGTGATTTTAGGTTTTGAGTTCAGTTCACTTGACCTTGAATAGCTCCTTGACATAACATGACATTAACTAAAAATTTGGTCAGATGTGTAAAAGTGATTAGGGATAAGGTACGGTAAGTTTTGTTGTTCTGCATTCCTTCGTTTTTGAGCTATCTGGGAAAACAAGAGGGCGAATTTCGCCCCCAGTGGTGCGCGTGTTAATTTTCAAAATACAAATGTATGGCTCAAATCCGTAATCAATTTTATGGGCAACGTTAAGATATGGCGAGTCGTACACCCTTAACCCGCGCCCCGGTGGGCCTCCGAGCCACCTTCGCCCTGGTGGGGGTTTTTGATCACCCCCTCGAACTCGGCCCCTATGCGGGATAGCGAAAAAGCGAAAGCTGGTGGATAGTTCATACAAATTCACATAGAAACTATACTAGTCACTTTTTGGCTCATGTTAATATGAGGTCATGACAGGTCAGAGAAAGTGGAATCTTGAGTAGAGTCTTTAGGCTCTAGCGTCTGACAGAGTTGAGCTAGAATAATTTTTAGGCACCATTCGCTTCCTCTCGTCACGGCAAATCGAAATATGTATATGACAATACTAGGTCAAAACACAAAATGAACTGACCTCAGATCAGGTTAAGGTCACTTGTTGACTTGGCAAAGTCAATATGCATATCAATCAATTGCAATAGCAATCTGAATGCAATTATATCAAAATAAAAGCTGTTCCCTCATTTCTTACAATTTCATTGATCTAAGTCTGAAAACCGCTTAAATAGCCCCAGATGACCTCTCAGAGATCACAGGTAAAAACTTGCAACATGAACCTGGAAAGGGGTCCAGGATACTAAGATTTGGAGAGTATGAAGGCATTCTCAGCTGTATCTTCATAAATGCAGCCCAATTCTTGTTTTTCCCATTTATTTCCAATGGAGTGGTCATGGTTCGTACTTGACCTTAGGTCATCGATCTTAAAAATCCCGGAATATTTGTTATAGCACTTGGTGGGCCCATTATGTAGTATAAGTTTCAATACGATAGATTCACCCATTTCTTACTTATGCCACCTTAAAAAGAAAATTTGAGGTGAGGTCACTTGACCTGCACTGGTGACCTGACCCGAGATGACCAAACCTTAAAATTTCGGGGAAAGTTGCGATTGATCAATGATAAGGTGTGCCAAGTACAGCGGTGCTTCGCGCCGCCGTTTTCTCGTGCTGCTGGAAAAACACGAGGGGGTGTTCAAACACCCCCCCTGGGGCTGGGTTAACCGAATCAAAATTGCATTGATTTCACTCTTTTGTTGAACAAGTGCTTATCTGCTTTCATTTCCCACCTTTAATCACGATTGCAAGAGTGCATACGCTCCCCGATTCAGTCTACTACCCGTGCCCACGCACCGGTGGCCGCGCCGACAGCCGGGCGCGACGGGCGGCCGATTTTTGCGCGCGTGGCGTCATTCGATGGCTAATTACGCATTGATAAAGTCCGGAACACAAAAAGTAATTGACTTCACTAAACAGAAGAGGGATGGGGACGCATTTTTGCTATGGATACGTTCAACGTGAATTACTGGCTAAACTTAAAAAAATCGTTGGAAAAGGGGTCAAAACATCTCTAAAAATTTGGAAAATTTAGAATAAATAACGAGATACTTCAACTTTGGCTGGTACATGTTATATCTAATCTCATGTCATTTGAAACTAAGAAATGCAGCTTACTTAAAACTGAAAATAATCGTTGTGTATCACCCTGTTTTGACGAAGCCGGCGATTTTCACGATATTCTTCAAGCTATAACAAAAAAACCGTACGTCTGAGGAAAGAAATAATATCAGACCAGGATTCCACGCTTCTGACAAGCCAGTGGTCGAAACTGGAACGAAATCCGAGACTATGCTATGTAGGGGCCTGGTCGATCAATGCTGGAACCTATTCAGCCTATTCAGATATTGATACTTTTTATATTGCCTGGCCTGAATGTTATGTTTTCCCCTGAATCAATTGGATGACACCAAATCGACTCAGCTTTTATGTGGGCTTTAAAGTCCTGATCAGTGAAGGGTGTTAATCGGGACACGCCGCCGCTATGCCTCACTTCGAAATGCTTCGCAGGCCAGGTCTAATTTCAAGTTGTTGAATTTGCACTAATCAAGGTTTGGAGTGGCTGGAAATCACAGAAGGACGT
This sequence comes from Lepas anatifera, assembly GCA_034440635.1. Classification (NCBI taxonomy): domain Eukaryota; kingdom Metazoa; phylum Arthropoda; class Thecostraca; family Lepadidae; genus Lepas; species Lepas anatifera. Next base: position 75,368 of record JAOTON010000462.1, on the reverse strand, counting down.
AAATCACCTCAAAAGCAAGGCTTTCGAGCCGATCAAATGCACCGGATGGACTCGGCGAGTAAACATGTGAACAATTATACTCTTAAAGCTGAGCTCAATGCTGGAAAAAGCCATTAACCTCCTCAAAACTAGAATATTACGGGTTTGTTGAACTCGGAGAGCTTCCTTACTGAATTTTTTCCCAGAGTCCATCTAATCTTAATCACTGATGTGGCTCCGACTTCAGGGCAAGTTTTGAGCATTTATTAAACCACAAATATATTTAAAACCACAACCTAGGGCTGATAGTCTTCTACGAACCAATTCCAATCTATGTGGAAAAAGCGAACACCGAAAAAGGCGCCTTACAGCTGGAAATATGAGCCAGAGTCGTCCCGAAGTCACGAGCCGACTCTGCAGCCCTGCGCATCATACTAATCACGGACTCCGGTACTGTTCACATCACCACGGCACAGCATCCCATGAACAATGGCTTCATTTGCTAGCAATTGAACAGGCTAGTCAGCCTGAGAACCATGTCTATGAGCATACTACAAATCTAACACCCATCCGAGCCAGAAGTTTGTCGAACCTGGATATGTAGTGACCTTTGCACTGATATGATGACGATGGCTGGCTGCAGTACGTTTGGTAGTGCTGCAGTGTTTCCGCGGCAGCCAGCGCGATTCACGCGGTCCCGCTGGGCGCGTGTCAGGGAGAAAAATACACTCATGCCAGCTGTTCTAGAAAGCAGTTGCACTTCAGGATAGAAAGTGAAATAAGTAACCTTTTGAAGCGCCATTGGTTACGCACTGTGCGGACTACCAAGAAGTTTCAGAAATCGACCCCAATACTTCACCATAAACAGGTTGTTAAAACTGAAGAGCCAGCACGTGGTGTAAATAATTTAACGCACGGTCCATTGCCGACAGCTCACAAAAAGCGACAGTGAGAGTAAATTAATTAAATATGAATAAAATAAGAAATAATATGAATAGAATAAACACCGCTAAAACAGTTCGTGATACACACCACCCCACCTGGCAGCTGACCCCGGGGCACATCACCCCACGCGGCAGCTGACCCCGTGGCACATCACCCCACACGGCAGCTGACCCCGGGGCACATCACCCCACGCGGCAGCTGACCCCGGGGCACATCACCCCACGCGGCAGCTGACTCCGTGGCACATCACCCCACATGGCAGCTGACCCCGGGGCACATCACCCCACACGGCAGATGACCCCGGGGCACATCACCCCACCTGACAGCTGACCCCAGGGCACATCACCCCACCTGGCAGCTGACCCCGGGGCACATCAACCCACGCGGCAGCTGACCCCGGGGCAAATCACCCCACGCGGCAGCTGACCCCGGGGCACATCCACCCCACACGGCAGCTGACCCCGGGGCACATCACCCCATCTGGCAGCTGATCCTGGAGCACATCACCCCACCTGACAGCTGACCCTGGGGCACATCAGCCTACGCGGCAGCTGACCCCGGGGCACATCACCCCACACGGCAGCTGACCCCGGGGCACATCACCCCACGCGGCAGCTGACCCCGGGGCACATCACCCCACGCGGCAGCTGACCCCGGGGCACATCACCCCACACGGCAGCTGACCCTGGGGCACATCACCCCACCTGACAGCTGACCCCGGGGCACATCACCCCACCTGGCAGCTGACCCCGGGGCACATCACCCCATCTGGCAGCTGACCCCGGGGCAAATCACCCCACGCGGCAGCTGACCCCGGGGCACATCCACCCCACACGGCAGCTGACCCCGGGGCACATCACCCCATCTGGCAGCTGATCCTGGAGCACATCACCCCACTTGACAGCTGACCCTGGGGTACATCACCCCACGCGGCAGCTGACCCCGGGGCACATCACCCCACCTGACAGCTGACCCCGGGGCACATCACCACGCAGGTGCCCTGAGGGCGTCCTCACCATGACTGGGTAGTATCCCGGGGCGAGCCCGTACTGCGCCGCCGCGAACGTCGTGGTGCCAGGTTCGGGGGAGACCGGAGTCCCCGCCGCTGCTCCCTGTAATCACCCACCTCGCCCCTGCCAACACCACACCCAACACCGCCCGCCGGCGCTGCAGCCTCTCCGTCGTCGTCGTCGTCGCTAGCGACAGCGCACTGTGGCTACCGGCGCTGGCGGTGAGCACACTCGGCGGTGTGGGTATTGTTTTTTGCCGGCACCACTGTGAGATACAGCTACTGTGGCGAGCGGCCAGGCGACGGCGGTCGCCGGTGGCCCGGCCGGGCCCGCCGGCCGCGTCGCGTGGCCGCACGCCACCGGGGCGCGCGCCGGTTGGCGGAGCGGCGACGACGGGCGGCGCCAGCGGGCCGCAATGGCGGAGGGTGTGAGGGTAGTGCTGTGCAGTGGCTACCCCAGCTGATGGGCCGCTGCCATGGGCCGCTGCCATGTATCGCACTGCGGCTGGTGGTGGCAACCACCAGTTATGAGACTCCAGTCTCACGCCTGATCATTCAGCGCTTGGAATTGACAGGGTGAGGTCTCCCAACCCGTCTGGCACTAATCCCCGTGCTGGAAGAATTCGCCGATAGCAGTGTCGAGAAAAGGCCAGCACAATGCTGGAAGAGAACTCCGTAGCAACCAAATCCATGAAAGCCAAAGAGCAAGAATATGTTAGGTGGAGCGAATATAAGCGATGACACGGTGTAGATGTAGGCATGGGCCTCGTGGTCAGCTTTCCATGCCACAATGTTCCGGGGAGAGGCAAATGTGGAATCAGCTTTATTTGCGACAGAATATTCATTACTGGGGAGGAAGTACCAGCAGGAAGAGAGTATACGGAATATGCCGACTAGAAAGTTAGACAAAGATTGGAAGACAAAGTCCCTATGGGGAGACATTTGGACATAAGGATAAATAAGAGATAGCCCAGAGAGCAAATACTGGCCGAGAGTAATAAAATAAGACACATGAATTTCTAGGGTTATACGGCGTCACCAACTCTCACCCCATTGGGAGGGATTTGGGGGATCAGATCGACTTATTCAAAGGTTCTGACGGGACTTGAACGCGGGACCTGTGACTCAGTAGGCAGGTGCTATACCACTGAGCGGCGGATACCCTACTGACTGAGGGTGGCAGAGCAAAGTTGCAAAGGAGCAAATTCTAAGAATGAGCTGGAGAGGGAGGACATATTGGCATTTCACGGAAAATATAGCACAGGCCAGAGTGAAGGTGGAAGGATAAAAGTATGATATGAGGAGAGAAAGGGAAGTATGAAGCACCTGAAAAGAGGGGAAAACTTACTACGATGCAAAAAGTGGAGAAGGGAAAAGAAAGGACAACAAGTTAGAGAAAGAAGAAAGAAAAATGTGCAAAGAAGAGGTGGTTGCGAAAGAACGCGGAAATATTGAAGTTACTGGGAGAGAGAAACTAAAATTACTGAGAGAGCAAGAAAAAGAGGAACGAATAATGTGCAAAGGAGAGGTGGTTACGAAGGAAAACAGAAATATTAACATTACTAAGAGAGAGAGAGAGAGAGAGAGAGAGAGAGAGAGAGAGAGAGAGAGAGAGGGCCGGTGTGGCCGGCGGTGGTTGCGATCCATGATTGACGGCGGGCCCAGCCGTCAATTTGGCGGCCGCAGCTCCAGTTTCCGCGGCTGCGATTTGTCACGGACGGACAGCCGGGCCGGGCCGGGCCGGGCCGGGCCGACCAACGCACCACCCCCGCCGGCCGTTAGCCGCGGCCAGAGTAAACGCCTCCGACAGCTCATCTGTCCAGCGCCGAGCCGGCAGCGGCCATTCACAGCGGCACTGCACCAGTTCAGCTGAGAGCCCTTGCATACTGGCTACTCGCATTCTTATTCTAATTCTACACTGGCTATTTTCTCTTCTTGTAGATATGAAAGGAAATTGTCATGTTTTCTTATATTGTCTAGTATACATATCAGATTCAATTAGGGGAACACAAATTCTCATTAAATTGCCACAGTTCATTGACACAGTTTGAGCTCGTAGCCTAAAAATAAGGACCTTTAAGCCCGATACATCTCTAGCCGGCGGTGGGATTTGACTTGGCTCTAAAGCTAACGCCAACGCCAAAGCCGGACGCCTATGATTTCACTAGATGGCATCATTCTCCAGGCAGGTATACTCTGTTTCTTCAGTCTCGCTGAAATTAGAGAGGAGACCCAGCCTAAGGCGAAGTCCACCCATGAAATGGCATAATTACACTGCCAATGATACAATCTCACAAATTGGCGGGCATCCTTTCGCTACCTCTAGATTATCTAAGGCACTACTAATCTCACGAGCCTCGCCTGCTGTTCTGGCGTATAATCTCCGACGTCGATAGATCAGTTCGGCTCGCAGTCCTACCGAGCGGCGCGTCATCGGCCTCCATACACATCGGCAAACTCGTTTTCATCACCAACGCCGGCTGTCGCCGGTATAGTGTCTACACAGCCAGCTGGGAAACGTGGCTGCGGATATGCACCGGCTCCGAGGTCCGGCAGTCTGTGTTCACGATACTACTACAAACCGAGGCGGGCTTCCGCACTGTGCAGGTGGGCCGCTGCTGGCGCACCCATTCAACAGCCCAGCACGCCGGAGATGGCAATCAGCGCTGCTGAGTCATCCGCTCCAGAATCCGCTCCAGCTACTTCACGCACCTAAACATATACTCGCAGTGTTCCTTTGTGAACTAAGTTGTAATATGTTTGCTAAGACTTAAGACCCTGGATTTAACACGCACATTGACAGGGGTCCGGGCCACCTTCGCTTTGAAGGGGGTACCCGCCCCCTCTTAGTCCTCGCGCCCTAGCGCTAGAGATCGAAAGACGGTAAAAGTTATTGGACAGCCCATTCAAGTGTCAATAGAAAACATTTGAACTATTTTTTGCAAGGTCACATTTAAGGCCACTGGAGATGAAGGCATGCCACCATAAGGATTACATGTAAATCAAGGTTTTCAGTCATTACATCTGAACTAGTCGAGATAGAGCAAAACAGTCTATACCATTGGAATCCTCGCAGCAAACCGAAACGAATGATGTATAATATGACATTGCTAGCTTATATCAGGTCAAATCTAGAACTTTGACCAGGCCCAAGGTCATGTCAAGGTTAGATGAGGTCAAAACGCATATCATTAGAGCTGCACGAATGAGGAAAATATAATGTCGTTGAAATAAACGCTCCATCACCATCCATTACTACGTTATTCAGTGTAAACCATTTTTCCATATGTTTCAATGGAGAGGTCATGGCTCGTACCTGACCTTAGTTCATCGATATAAAACATACCGGAATATATTGTAGAGAACTCAGTGAGCCCATTATCTGTTTAGTGTTTCAATCGGACATGTTCACCCTGCTCTGAAATATACTATCTTAAACTTTTTTAGATGAGGTCACTTGATCTGCACTGGTGACCTGACCTGAGATGACCGGACCTCAATTTTTTTAAAGTTCTGAGGATGTTTAGAAAAAGGTGTGCCAAGTACGGTGGCGCTACGCGCCGCCGTTTTTCTTCGGTTTCCAAAAAACTTGAGAGGGCGGGTACCCGCTTCCGTTAATGCGAGTGTTAAGTGAATGTTCCACTTCTGAAATGGGTTTTGAACTGAGATACAGTTTTTCATAGCGTGTCGATATATATATATATATATATATATATATATATATATATATATATATATTCTTCAATACATGTCTTGTTAAAAGATATAACATATCTTGTTTTCACGAGCTTCTTTGTCGTCTTCTCCAATGCTCGAAGAGTGCATTTTTGTAAATCTGATATTTGATTTATTAATTGGCCGAATGTTGGCATCTTTTAGGTATACATTTAACGTTGCGACGCGTTTCGGAAATGACATCTTCCATTATCAAGCACTTAAAACACTTATAAAAACACTCCTATCATATTTGAAATCGATCTAAGCTACTTTGAAAGGACAATTATTTTTCATTCAATTATTACGACATAATAGTGACACAACTAGACGGGCTCTTCTTCTCTGCAGCGCTAGAAGAAAAGCCTCAGTGTAATAGTTGGGTTGCTTTGTTTGTTAATCTCCGGTTGCATGCTTCTGATAAGTACTGCTTCGTGTATGAGCAGTATCGTCCGGTTTGGTTCTTGTTTCAGAATAGTGGTGTTCTCTGTTAAGTCTTTTCGGGTGAGGTCGTGGTGGTGTTCTAACTTCATGTGGGTTTTGGGAGCTCCTTCTGCAAGATGCATGGTGAGGCGTCTGGATAATGTCGTTGTTGTGGCACCAATGTAGCTACACTTAGGAAGCTTACAATCTTTGTGTGTGCATGAGAACTGGTAGACTACGTTGGTGCTCTTCAAGTGGTCACGTTTGGAGTTGAGATTATTCTTCATTATCAGGTTGTGAACTTTTTTGTTGTTATAGTAAACGATGAGGTTGAGTCGATCTTCTTTGTTTTTTGGTTGGACATTATCATGCACGATCTCCTGCAATACTCTTTCATCGGTTTTGTATGATGGGCTCATCTGGTTTTGATAGTAAAGAGTTATTTTTTCTTTTCCGGTCTCCTGTTTTTCTTCTTTCTCTTGCTGAGCCACATGGGTGGTCATTTGTTTGTTAATCTCTTGGTCGAAAATTTTGTTAGTATAACCGTTGTTGACCAAAACTTGTTTGACCCGAGTCACGGGTCAACGGATATGGTTCAAGCTCGGCTTGGGAGCTGCTTTATTATTTTTCCTTTCTCAGGTGGCCACGACGATTATGGACATGGCTGATCAGGTCGCATATATCACTTCTACGGCTTCCAGGTCCGAATCCTTTTTCCGTTATACCTTACCACCAATTTTTGTCATCAAGTCCTTTTTACTCTCTTAGTGCTTCTTTTATATGGTATCCCATACTCCTCTTCGTCCCGCAGATCGTGAAAAATTTCTGCGTGATTGTCATCTGCTCGCATTGGTGTGTTAGCTGATTTGTCTGGTCTCGCACGTCCATAAGGCGTTCGAATCTCATGCGAGACATGATGCTGAAAATATGAGATTAATCAATTATTTGTATGTTCTACCCCAGTGGCATATTACAAACATTGTACATTTTTGGGGTCGGTTAGTAGCCTACCAGAAATATCTTAGCTTTGCAATGCAAAATCTTTCAAAAATATTCGGTACACCAATATTTGCTGGCCACCCATTTCTTTTCAGGATGGTTAACAATCCGTGTAAAGTGATGTTTTCGAAGGGTTGCATCTTTGAAAATGAGTTGTAGGCTGTTACTTCTAAAAACATTTGCTTCATCAAATCTAGTCAGGGTATCGAAATGTTTTAAAAAATCATTTTGGGGATTTACGTGGCAAATTTTAAAACATTATTCAACTTTAAGTTCGTCCGACATTTTGTAAGCTACATGTGACATGAAATCATGTGTTTCCAAATAATTTTCGAGACAATACCAGAACTAAGCCAAACTTTCTTAAATACCTATGCTGAAAATTATACAATATCAGTCATTTAAACAGAAATATTACAAAGTTTCCATTGTAGTATTTAAGCAAAACACTCAAGAGCCAACTTATCCCTAATATTGCAGCACTACGCAGCGCAACAATCCAGATCACGAAGAGTGTTATCCACTTCGAGGAAAACGAAATCAACTCCGTTCAATCCAGTACAGCCTACCACATGGGTGCAGTGTGCATATTCAGGACGATAAGCATGCAGTAAAATGGGCCAGTTTTGATTTCCTGATTACTTGTTCTGTTTCCCATTGTCTTGCAATAGATTCCCACTGTTAACCCGGCCCCACCTGGGCTCTTTTCGTTCACACCATCGCCTGGGGGAGGGGCCCGATCGGACCCTCTAGGATCTCAGGAGCCGGAAGTAATACGAAACAAAATAGAACGGTGCCGGAAGTGCCTTACCGACTTCTACTTTGGAGCCGAGTCTGAACCATATCCGTCGACCCGTGGTGTCACAGTGATTTACGGACCAAAGTTCGTATGGCTAAAGTACGTATAGATAAACTTCGTACGCAAAAGTTCGTAAGCAAGTATACGTAGGGTATAAAACTCGTATGCCACAAGTAAGTACGCAAAAATACGTGCGCAATAAGTTCGTAAGCGAATGTACGTAGGGTATAAAACTCGTATGCCAAAAGTACGTACGCAAAAGTACGCACGCAAAATTTCGGAAGCACATTTACGTAGGGTATAAAACTCGTATGCCAAAAGTACGTACGCAAAAGTACGTATGCAAAAATACGTAAGCAAGTGCACATATGGTATAAAACTCGTATGCCAAAAGTACATAAGCTAAACTACGTACGCAAAAACACGTAAGCAGATGTACGTAGGGTATAAAACTCGTATGCCAAAAGTACGTAAGCAAAAGTACGTAAGCAAATGTATGTATGTACGTAGGGTACAAAGTTTGTATTTCAAAAGAACGTATCTCAATTTTGAAGAAGTTGTCACTTTTGCTCAACCACATTGGCGGACGCAGGGGGGGGGCATTCCGGCCATGCCCCCCCCACAAAGCGCTGGAGGGCAAACTCTTTCGGCCCCCAAAGGCTGGATAAATTTGTGAAAAAGGCGTTTACACTAGGTCTGTCGAGCAAAAAATCTTCGCCCACCCCCTTCCCAGGAGAGCGATCATTTACTTGGAGAGATAGCTTCTACTAGGTCTGTCGAGCACCCAAATCGCACGTCCCACCACCCCTCCCCCTCCCCAGGAGGAGAGGCAGACATGGGTTTGCCACCCCCCCCAAACTCGGGTCTGCGTCCGCCCCTGCTCAACCATGCTGGCTCCCAGTTCCCACGATTCGTCTCCACGAGCGCTTCCGGACCGGAAATCTCTTGCAAAAGGGGGACCACGCCTGCCACACCCTCTACCTTTGTCTAGAAATGTCATTAAAGATGCCAAAGCTAAGTCCTCATGAGTTTCATCACCAGCCCCAGCCCTCAAATCCGTGCGACGCCCGGACTTTTATTACGCCCGCGCTGGTTTCCGCGGAAATCGGCGCGTAAGCAGCGGCGGATCCAAGGGGCTAAGGGGCTCAAACTCCCCCCCCACGATAGGCCCAGGACCACATAATAAATGCATAGGCTGGGATATGTTCAAGGCAGGTAATTGTGGGGGGGCTCAAACCCTCTAGGCCCCCTGAGATGTGTTCATAGACAGGGGCGTCGCCACAGATTTTCGAGTGGGAGGGCCGGCGCTATGGGGGGGGGGCTGGGGCTCGTGATGAAGCCCTATGTTCACTCAAACGTGGCATTTTCAATAGTATTTCCATTCAAAAGCGGGGGACTGGCCCCGCCCCGCCACTTTCCGAGAGCGGGAGGGCCCGGTCCCCCAGGACCCCCGGTGGCGACGCCCCTGGTCAGTGGTCATAGATCTCCGCCACTGCGCTAAAGCTATTTGAAAGCCCGGCGAGATGTGAGCAGGTGATTGATTACCTCTGTACTTGATGCCGTGTAATTTTTCATACGATTTTTTCATGACGAATATTTTACCTCTAGGATGTTTACTCACACGAATGTGTGTCATTACGAGACATTTTATCCCTACGAACGTTTTGCTTCTTCGTACTTCATCCTGTACGAACTTTTTACATTACGAACATGATACCCCTACGAACTTTAACCCGTGCGAACTTTTTCTATACAAACTTTTTACATTACGAACATTTTACCCCTACGTACTTTAACCCGTACGAACTTTTTCTATACGAACTTTTACATTACGAACATTTTACCCCTACGTACTTTAACACGTACGAACTTTTTCCATACGAACTTTTTCCATTATGATTATTATACACATGCGTACTTTATATATACGTACTTTAACCATACGCACTTTTGCGTACGTACTTTAGGCATACGAACTTCTTCCTTACGCACTTTGGTCCGCAACCCGTCACAGTAGGCCAAAATGAGTCAAATTTAGATAAGTTAGTTAGTTATTTAAGGGCTTTTTATAAGGCATTCTGTGCAAAGCACCTTCGCCCGCCTCTGAAGTAAGTTGGAGAATTTTTCGGGAGGGGTGTTTGCTTTAATACCGCAGAACAAATAGTCGAAGCTTATTTCAAGGAATGAGTCATGAATTGCAGCAACACTTGCCAGGGTAGTGGATTGCTACGGCAGAGATGCCGAGCCTGGTTGTTGGGGCGCAGTTAGGATTTCAAAGGGTACGTGAAGAGGCTTGCCACCGCAAAGGTTAGTGATTTTACAGTTTTTTACTTTGTTACCTGTATCGAACGACCGGTTTGATTACATTACTCGAGTTCCTCCATTGAAATTTTTTTGGGTAATTAGAAACACCCGCAAGCTCCATGACGTGTTGCCGTAGGTCTTTATCCTGCAACCAGGAGGTGAGGTTGCAGCACCCTCTCCGGCTGGGTAGCCGCCGCACAGAGGAAGAGAGAAGCGTAATAGAACAGATAGAGTGTTAGGGAGAGTTGAGAGTAGTAAGCACGCATATTTTTCATTTTAAGTGCTTTCGAATGATATTTCAAAACTTAATCTAGTTCTTCTAGACGCCGGGTAACACCCTGTTTTTTTCAGACTCATTTTAGGAACACAAGATGGCATTACATGGGCTTAGAAATCACGCCATAACTTGTTGACCTGATGCTAATTTTTGGTGGTAAGTTGTCAAATTAATCACCCTACAGGCCAGAAAAGCGACGCACGCCTTGTTTAAATCCGTGCAAAATCATTCGCAAAAAAACCGAGAGGAGGGGTCCGATCTGACCCTCACTACGGTCTCCGGAACCGGAGTTGACACGGAAAAGCTTGAAACGGCGCTGGAAGCGTCTTACTGTTTTCTACTTTCAAGGTCAGCTAGAACCATATCTGTAGACCCGTGACGTCACAGAGGGCTAAAATGAGTCAAATTCTGACCAACTTAGCTTTATAGGTTATAGCTTTATAAGCTTTTTTACTACAACTATTAGCTTTTTACCTTTATAACTCGGGAAACATTAGACAGAGAACAAAGTCAAAGGCATCATTGTATTCATTTTGACCCAAACATTTGAATGATATGCAACATGACCTTGAAAGGTACCTCGCAACATTGACCTCAGACGAAGGTCAAATTGAATAAAGACCTTTTCAGGCTCACGTTGTACATCATTTGAATTCTTGGGGCATGCTCTTCACTATAATGTCAAATTTACTGCTGTAGCTTACCTCGTCCTAAAGTTAAACACGCACACAACTTCGAAAACTATGACTTTTCGTGAGCTCTGGTGACCTTGTTATTGACCTGACCTCAAAATGGTTGTCCGCAGACAGGTTTATCCCTTCAAGAGATTTCGCATGATGTTTAGAAACTTAGGGCTTGTTCCAGCGCCTCCTCAAACCTGCTCCAACCTCCTCAAAGCTTCTCCAACTTCCTCTCGCCCGGTCCAGCGCCTCCTTAAACTTCCTCCAAGCTCGCCAAAGCTCATCTCAAATCTAATCCAACCTCCTCTCAAACGAAAGGTGGTTTTCAGAGGAGGTTGGAGGAGCTCAATTGTGGCGCACGAATTTCAATTGAGAAACTAAAATAAGTTGTTTTACAGTGAGAAACGACGTTTGTGGGCAGCTAGAGGTTTTGATTACGTTGTTTTTCTGTATTCCGCTTTCACTAAAATACATTAAATGAGTATCAGAGGCCTTAATCAAATTCGATTACTTTCTTAGCTGCGCCACGCCCGCCATATTGGCGCTGATCAGGCGCAATCAGCTGATATCTCATCCAATCTCATCCGAAATTGGTCCAGCGAACACTGGTTTTTGCGCCTGCTCCGACTTACTCCAAGCTACTCTCATCTTTTTCTAAGGAGGCGCTGGAACAAGCCCTTAATCTAACTCCTCTAGAAGCTCCTCTAGTTAGCTCCTCTAGAAGCCGAGTTACACCCTGGTTAAGTCAGCCTCATTTTAAAAGACTGTAATTGCCTTACATTGGTTTAGTAATGTCGTGGTAATCGTTGACCTGACCTGAGCTGAAGTGAATTTTTGGTCAGAAGTTGTCAAATAGATTATCCTAGAGCTGTGCAGAATGACAAGCCTCTAACTTAAATCGGCTCAGAAGCATTTGCGAAAAACCAAGGGGGTCCGATCTGACCCCAAAACGATTGAAGGTTAAACATATTACTCAGTATAAATCAGTCTACTGAATGTGTATTTTGTTAAAGAAAGGATCCGCAAAACTTATGTACTTTTGGAAACAGCAAATGGAAACCACAACCTCCCTTCGGAGCGTTTGGAACACTAGGCAAGATAAATTAGATTGTTAGGTGGGTAATTGTACCCGATTGGATGCTTATATAAGCAAATTGCGTTAGGCAGTTTGAAGAATGCCTAAAATTATAGGCATTCTGCAGAATGCCCAGACGCTTTGGCAATCTGCAGATTGCCTAGGCCTTTGAAGATTGCCTAGGCATTCTGAAGAATGCCAAACTGGCTGGGCAATCTGCAGAATTCCTGGTTCTTCACGCTGCCTGTAACAAAAAATATATATATATATATATATATATATATATATATACATATATATATATATATATATATATATGTATATATTTGAAAATTTCATTTTTCATTGGTAGATTTCATTTGTATATTGGTATATTTCATATTTTATTGGTATCGATTGGTATATTGGTATATAATTTTCTTGGTATATTTCATTTCGTCCAAAGCTCTTTGCACTTATGTCTTCACGCCTTAAAGTTCAAAATAAAGTGAGCTATTCACTCTTTCAAACCATGAAGGAGAACCTCTTTCCATCTGACAACACATGTAACATGATGAATATAAACAAATGGCATTGTTTCTGCAACATTACACACCCCAAGCTGCCGAAAGCAGCCACATTCGTAATTACAAGCGATGCTGGGACCAGCCCAGTGTGGTAAGACAACAGGTGATGTTTTTGTTTTGAAGGATTGAAGGTGGAAACAAAATGTTTTTTTACTTTGAGACATATTTTCTCGATAAACAGTCCTTTTTAAGGCTTGGGTATATTTTGTGATGAGATAAAGAACTAAAATAAAGCTTGGAGTTGGAACCAACTCAGTGTTGTTTATAATATCGACTCCGGGCAATATTTCTCCAGTTAACTTTCATACATTGAGAATCATAACGGTGTATCATTTCCCATGCGAGGTGGTTCTTTCAGACATCGAATTTGCTATGGAGTGCTGATGGTGGACAGCTTGTCGGTCGGTTGGAAGCCTTCAGTCGATCCGGCAGGCCTGGTGGGAACATTCCAGGTGCTGAGGCACCCACCACATTGTCCAGGGCATGGCCTTTGCAGTTAGCAGCGGTGAGAACTGAGCAGCGCCCGAGGCAAGCACGTGGCAGGTGGAGCCACCACTTGTGTTCGTCGTGGGAGCGTTGGGGCACCTGGGGCCAGCACGCGAGAGCTACGGCTGCCAGCGCAGCAGCCGCCGTCTGGGAACATCGCTACACCTCGGGCCAGCACGTGAGCGCTCAGGGCACGAACCGGCGGTGGGAACTGTGCCGCTGCCGCCGGCGGCCAAGGCTGTTGCCTTGCCGCAAGGCGTTGGCAGCTAAGTGTCCTTAGGCACACAGCCTCTTTGTACTGGAGCGGGACGTCAGCCTACCCTAACCAGGAAGCCTCTTTGTACTGGTTCGGGACGTCAGCCTACCCTACCCAGGAAGCCTCTTGTGCAGAACGTCAGTCTACCCTACCCAGGAAGCCTTTTGTGCAGAACGTCAGCCTACCCTACCCAGGAAGCCTCTTTGTACTGGAGCGGGATGTCAGCCTACTCTACCCAGGAAGCCTCTTGTGCAGAACGTCAGCCTACCCTATCCAGGAAGCCTCTTTGTACTGGTCCGGGACGTCAGCCTACCCTACCCAGGAAGCCTCTTTATACTTGTGCAGAACGTCCGTCTGCCCTACCCAGGAAGCCCCTTTATACTTGTGCAGAACGCCAGTCTACCCCTACCCAGGAAGCACTCTCTGCGGAACCTGCTTGAAAGTAAATTGTGTGAAATGAGAAGTGTAGAGCCATTTTGATGGCATGTCCCTGTTATTTAAAGGACCATTTGGAACAGAACAAGCCGATGGAGTCGAGAGCCAGACCACATGCAATGCTGCCAATCCGGCCACTTCACCAGAGGGGATGAGGTGGCTTAGTGGATAGCACCCTTGTCTTCTAAGCCAACGTTACCGGGTTGAAGTCCCGGCGGAGCCTCTGAATAAGTCGATCTGATCCCCAAAATCCCTTCCAACAGGGTGAGAGTTGCGACGCCGTATGACCCTGGCAGTTGGTGCGTCGTTAAACCACAACAATAATTATTATTATCACTTCACCAGACCACATGCACTGCTGCCAATCCGGCCACTTCACTAGACCACATGCACTGCTGCCAATCCGGCCACTTCACTAGACCACATGCACTGCTGCCAATCCGGCCACTTCACCGCTACCGATAAGGACCTGTCAACCACACTGATCAATCCAGACGGCATGGTCTGAACTCGCAGAGTATCCAACATGGCTCAGCCTATATTAAACCAGACCCCACATGGAGACGAAACTTCACAAGCTGGTAGGTGATCATCACGGATCACTTAAATTGCACCATGTTTTTCCAAAATTTAGATTAACCCAAACAATTGTCATTTATCGTTCAGGAGCTAGTGCAGGAAGTAGCGAGTCGTTTGCCCAGTTTTCCACAATGTGCGGTACGGTACCAGCCGTGTCATCGCCGCCCCCTCGGTACCTCAGTTGGTACAGCGTTGGCCTCCGGCCCGCTGCTCAGCAACATGCAGTGACAGTGCATGTCCAGGCTTGGGATCGGTGCCCCTGAGACGCTCCGGCACTCAATAGTTTACCCGACGTAGGTCGGCTGGCAACTGACTAGTGAGAGGGTGACCTGAGCGGGGCGGCCGTCCCTGTGATTTGTGGGACGTTAAAATTTGGCTTCTAAATTAACCCTTCATTGTGGAAGTTGTTCGCTCGGGTGGTGGGGTCAGGGTCCCCGTGACAAATCCGTTGATGACTTCAGTGAGACTTCGACTCCAACAGCTATAGGGGGAACAACTAGGACAAAATTTCTATAAAAAGCGCGACAACGCTGACAATAGTGATTGTCTGTTTTCTGCAACTCATTGACTCAGAAACCCGCGTTTTTGCAGCGTTCTCGCCAGCGGCAACCATGCAGCCCCAGCCGGTTTCCAGCTAGGACTCACGCCGGGCCCAGCCGGTATCCATCTGGGACCCACGCCGGGCCCAGCCGGTATCCAGCTGGGACCCACGCCGGGCCCAGCCGGTATCCAGCTAGGACCCACGCCGGGCCCAGCTGGTATCCATCTAGGACCCACGCCGGGCCCCAGCCAGTGGCGGCGCTTGAACATTATGACAGCCTAGGCACGATTGGCTTAGAGGTAAGGACGTGGCCCAGGCTTTTTACCTGAAATTAGACAGAGGTGATTCCAGCAGGTCGGCTGGAGAAGGGGACAATCTCAGGTCGATTAGCAAAAAAATGTTTAAGTGTTTAATATCATAAAAATTGAAGGAAACAAATAAAAAAACATATCAGTGGATTGTGGAAACGGTTATGCGGCAGTATATGAAGGTACAAGGCAAAATTCAAGAAGAATAGGTAGGTAGGTAAGTAAGCCGGGAAGGACAAGGTACTCACGACTTCACGAGAGCTTCCCATTTCAAGGATAGCTTCGGCACTTCATTGTTTATGATGCTCAATTTCTCGCTGTACGATTTGTGAACGGATTTTTTAATTTCATCCGCCAGATTTTGTGCTATGACTCGCGTTCTTCATGAGGGTTTCACAAATTAAATATATCGCTAATAATTTTCAGACAATTGTCCCGCACTAGAGAAGGCTAGACATCCGCTGGTACAAGAATGTCAATAAACAAATCCGCTGTAATCAAGGTCCTAAGACGCGGCATCGCACGTGCTAGCTCCTAAGGCAAGCCTGGGTTGCGGATATACTAGCCAGTACTCGCGTCCGAATGAATGAGGTATTAGAGATGTCAATAAAAAATCACACGTTCGGTTTGCCACGGTGTTAGGCAGATTCAGCGAAATCGCGAAGTGCCTAATATCACATTTGTTGACGGTAAGAGCTTGGAAGGCGGATTCTCAGAGATGCAAATTATCGGCTCTTTAAGACCCAGTGATCCGAAAAAGGAATATTCTCTGTTACTTAAACATCGAGTCAAATTACATTTATTCCACATAGAATACATACCTACTTCGACATTTAAAAGTGGCTAGGCAGTGCCTAATGTGCCTCTATGGCAGTGCCGCCAGTGGCCCCAGCTGGTGTTCCGTTTCCACCTACGCCGGGGAAGTCAGCATCGCCCAGAGGTCACTGCAGCGTAGCCGGGCTAATGTCGCCGTGTCATCTTCACATCACCCTATAATTTGTTGGCATTGTTGCAGCAGTGTTCCTCACCAGGCCACCATACGCGGATCCAGGGTGGCAAAGGGAGGCAGGTGCCCCTCCCCGATCGACCCTCGGCGCCCCCTGAAATGGTCACGGCGCCCCCCCTCGCCTGAAATGTCGCTTCCCACCCCCAGGATGCGAAAATCCGCGCCCACCGATAGGATTTTGCGCCAACCCGATAGGCTTTTTCAGGTCAGAAGGGGCGCCCCTGGTCCCGATGGCGCCCCCCGAAAGGTGCCCCACCCCTCAATGGACAATCCTGGATCCGCCTATACACGCCACAGCATGAGAAGTACTTGCTCTTGCTCTTGGAGACTTTCTCTAGCTTACGCTTGCGCCAGAGATTAAAATAAGTATTGCAAAGTTTGAATGAATTTCAGAGTGTCTGGTTCCAAGTGCTTTTAGTTTGAGCTTGGCGTTAGCAGCCCTCTCAAATCACCAGCACCTTGGCAACACGCCAGCATTAGCTGGCGGTGTGGTTTGAGCCGCCAGAGGCCTCTTATTGGCAGCCATAACCAGACCAACCACAAGCCTGACGCTGTGTGGCAAACACCAGTGACAACAGGTGGAGCCAACACGCCGTTTTTTGGCAGGAGCGGGCCCGCGCCTCCCATGGCCGGATCACGCCTTCAATCGGCCAGCTATCTCATCAATGGTGGCGTTTTTACGGCTGAGCAGCGGCGTTTTTCTGGTTGCCGCGGTAGCCGGGCTGGGAGCGGACACACGGCCGAGTCGGCCAGCGACCAGCGCGCAGCCTGGGGCGGCGCCGCACTGACCGCAGCAGGCGGCCCACGCGACCGCCGCCGGCCGCGCCTCAGGCCGGGCCCACGGTAACCGGCAGCCGGCCGCCCACAATGCCTCTGTGCTGAGAACGGCGGCACTCGGAGCCGATGTCAACGTCCGTTACTGACGCCACCTTACCGTTGCGCCGCTCCACTTCCTGTCAGGCCTACTTATTTCATGTTACCGCATCTAATGGTGGTCGAACAGCATTCCGAGCCTCTGAAATACAATAGTGGGATTCACTGAAAAGGTTAGTTGGCGTGAAACTGGTCTATCCCATCGTCAAGTATAACGCTCGAATGGTGACAGAAATGTAGTCGGCGTTCCGTGCCCAGAATTGACCGGCTCCTTCAGCGGCCGGAAACGAAAGGCATCTCATCCATCCCCTCATACGGTTCAGCTGGCACACAAAACCCTCCACTTATCCCATGTCCAACGTCGCGTCGTCGAAAATCATTAGCAAGGGAAATGTTAGGACAACACAGACCGTGGGTTGTGGAAGAAATAATGTTTTAGAGCTCTTTCTGGGGAAGATAGGAGCGGTGAGCGCCTGGCGTCAAGACAAATCTACGTCCACTGTATTACGAGCGGCGATTACCGCTGGAAGGCGGCCACGGTTCGACCGGTGGCCGTGGAGCGGAGCCGGCGTCGACGCCACTCAGCTCAGGCCACGGCACACTGTTATTGGCCGCCTCTCTGGGTCACAGACAGCCGCAGCCACAGCGGCACGCGACCGGAAGTCGACCATTTCCGGAGCGCGCGGCACGTGGCCGCTCGGTGCAACCGTGGCAGAAGTAGCACAAACACCAGCGGAGTAGCCACCCTCATCTGCTGCAGGCTAGGCGTTCTCACGCTTATGGGGTGCCAATTGTATGTCTCTTCAGGTTTTCCTGATGATTCGAAGCTTGATGGTGCGATATGGGTAGCTTTAAAACAGAAACAGAAAACGACAATATTTTGGTCTTCTTGCAGTCGCAACTTTGATCTTTTTCCTCCTACTATTCAGGCACAAACTATTCCTGCAGCATGGGCAGCAAGTGTGTAGGGCGCACTACCTGCCTTGGTGGCACCGGCGTCCGTGTGGAGGCCGCGGCCCGCACGAGGTACCACACCGAACAAAGTCACCTGCCCTCTCACTTCTTTTGCGGGCTATTCCTGGTTCTTGCACGATATGCTTGACTGGTCAGCAAATATGGAGAACTTGTTTACAGCCCTCGGAGAACAGATGGAGTTTTTCGTTGCTAAACCAACAGGTCGTCTTAAGAATCTGCTTTAATTTCTTTAGAACGCTACGGGGCACAGTGTTCTAAGGGAGGAAAATGGGGACATTATTCGAATTTCTGACTATTTTTAAAACCTATTTCGATATTTGCACCTAGTAGCAAAATGACCAGAGTGTCCGAAAATGTCAAACAAAAAAATTTAAGGCCTTTGAAGTCGATGCGACAAAGCATCAAACTACCGCCTTTGAACCTCTCGCCACACAACACGACAAAGGCCAAGAGCAATGCTTATTTTCGATGCTTTTTTGTAGGCTAAGAAAACGTACAAGATGAAACAAACCAGAGTTCATTAGAAAGCTTAAGGCATGGAGAATGCGATTTTGCAAATAGTTTTCTCCTGTGATTGCTACAATTAAATTTGGAGAGCAAAATATGTACCATATACTTTTCACATACATTTTGAGACTATCTAAATTATCGATAAGCATACAAAAAATTGCGTCGCTTGCCCCACCCTGGGACCAATTTAAACCTATGGCAAAATGTTTCGTCTACCTGCCCTGCAAGTTTCAGCTGCGTCACGCTGCAGCAGTGGTGATGGCGACATATTATATAAAGGCATGTCGCGTGCGCTGTCGGTCGGTGGCGGCGGCCGTCGGCGAGATATGCCTGGAGGCTTGAAGGGGGTGGGCCGGGGCACGGCGAAAGTTCAGTGCATTGGTTACAATGAGTTAAATGAGCACTTTTTGTTGACATTGCTTATCGTCTGGACCTACTGTCGTTGACGTCTTCACTCAATAATTAAGAGAAGTACAATGGTTACAGTATGGGAAAACCAAGCTTTCAATTGATGTCTCAGTACACTAGCATACCCATAGAATCACAGGTAGTATTTGCACAGGCCATTTTCAGACATCACGATGGGGTGAGAACCGAGATACATAAATTAACCGTTCCTCGTTTTTGAAGTCCACTTTAAATAACAGCAGGGAATAGTCTCACAGCACGCACACGCACTTATTGCATGTTCTTTTGTCGCACTTTTATTGTCACTTGAGTTTCGAACTGGATGCTGATGACATGGAGGTGTGAATAAGTGTAGAAATGCGGGTAAAACTGCTTATAGCTTACAACATTTGGACCTGGGAATATAATTGAAAAAGAGAACGAGCAGCTCACTGATATTTACCGAGTAAGTAAGTGCACACAGGGTGACATAAAACGTGAGGCAGGTTCATTGGAAAAATAATATTGTGCGATCGACGTAACGCCAATTCCGTGAAAAAATACAGCTCGGTCATGGACCAAGCCAAGGTTTCGTATTTATTCAGTAGGAATCTGATACCATTGTGCTGGTGTATGAACAAATAGGTATATCACCGTCGAATGTGATTAATTTCGTCTTCATGATTGCATGGAGTAGCGCACCCAAGGGAAGGGTGCGCTACTCCATGTAGCGCACCCAAGTTATATACAATATAACCGGAACTATAGCACCTTTTGGGTGGGAAATGAGGGTTTGACCTTGACCCGTGACCATGACCCTGAGTAGCCCTAACTATAATCATAGCATAACATACGTCATACTGAGTAATGCCACTGAGTAATGCCTGACCGGAATACTGCGGTCAATGACTGACATGAGACCTTTGACCTTGACCTTGACCTTTTGGGTTAGTATTGACATATAACCTGATTATATGACGTTATGACGTCATCACTCGGTCTACAGTGCAGGCGAACTGGTGCGACCGCCCGAGAGCAACGGTTTCAAAATATAGGTCTGATTGTGAAGGCCTATAAGTAAACAAATTATTGACCGATTTTCAAAATTTCTTTATTAATCGCCGCCCTCATAAATGCTCTCAAATGTGTCCGAGCAGCGTTTTCCGGCGGCGAACAGTTCTCTGGCTACTTTTGAAAAATAGGTGGGGGGGCACTTTAGGGCCCCCTCCACTGCGTGTATTAAGCGAGGGTTAAATAACGTCTTCAATGTCAAGAATATCGCGCGTATACACTTAAAGTGACTGGAAATTAACTGGAACATCCATGCAAAGCCCCCTTATTGCCATCTATACATATAGTTATTTTTATTGCTGACCTAGGGTCAAATACCTGACAGTCATGCCCGCTGTGGTCAGGTCTTGCCATTCATATGTTGTCCACATAGTCTATGGTAACAGAGCTTTCGATTTATACCAAAATTATTGATCTGGGATTCATACATCCTGAGATATTGAATTATGTCCCCACTTTTGGCTCCGTTGAAACACTGTGCGGGGTTTCGGCAAAATAGTTCCGTCCGTTCTTTATGTCCTGAGTGAAGACGACCTGGTTTCCGCTAAGACCGATGCTGGTTTTTTTCGAGACTCTGCATTGGTCTTCACTAAGAAGCGTTTGCAGTTTCTACGTGACGAAAAATTACTTTAAATTCTCAAAAACGTTTCTCAAAGTTGGTTTAAGATTAGCCGCTACGACGATTTTCAAACGCTGGTGCGATGACAAAAACGCGGTTTAGTTGAGGAAAAACAATATCTTTAGACTAAATGGTACTCTTAATACCGTACTGTGGGTCAGAATACCGGGACAGAATTCAATAGGGTCAGAATAACGCAGCAGAGGTCAATGAGGTCAGAATGCACGGACCGAGATAAATTGTAATGCACCAATGATCAGAAATACTATACTGGGGGCTCAGAAGACCGAGACAGAATGATTTTTAATGCACCAATGCTCAGAAATACTATACTGGGGGCTCAGAAGACCGTGTTTACACTAGACCGGGTTTTAAGGTTCATGCCTGTACTACCGTCGCCAGGTACTTTCGAAGGGCTGTCGAGGTGATCGATGTGCTGGCGCCCGCCTCTCCGCAAGCCTTTTTAGGACATACCAGTGGGCTGGTACGTTACCCTTTGGAGCTTTGGCAAAAAGCGCTCCCTTCTCATCCAACCCCACTTTTCTGCGGTGCTCCACCAGCAAGTCGACCGCCCGCTTATCCTGCGGTGTGATCAGCAGTGGTACGGCTCTGTGGCGTTTGCCCTCGGTCTAAATCAGCGTCATAGTGTTTGCAAGCTCTCTTTCAAATGGACTCAAACTTTGGAGGATGGTTTCGTTCTGCGTGTAATCTACTCGTTCAACATAGTCACTTGGCTTCATTTTCGAAGCTCCCCCATCTCTCGTTCAATACAACGACTGATACCATCGTGTTATCTCTAACAAACGATTGTAGTCCCTGATCAGGCTGTCTCTGGTTGTGGCTTGTAGCTTGCATGTTGCCTTTTCCACTTCTTTTGTCAGGTATCCCTTGAGTTTTTTATGTCTTCAGTTGAGAGTATGGAGTCATCTTTTTCTGTCTTCTCTCGTTGAGTGTCAGGTGAGAGGCCCGACTAGGACTAAGCGGGTCGTCCTTTTCGATCCCATTGCGACATGACAGCGTAGATTAGCACCTGCAATGCTCCAATCAAGTGTACAGCGTGTGGGAGAAATACAATTTGTAATTAGCGACTCTCTAATGTACGAAACCCTAATGCTCAATATGCGAACCGAGTGCATAACATACAATATAAAGAAAAAGAAAGCAAACAGGATAGTGGAAGAGAGTATTGTCAGGAATATTGCCAGGCTTGAGAGCCGAGAAAATGAAGTTCCAGATGTGGACACTTAAGAAATTTTGGAGAAAAAGGAAAAGGAGCTAGAAGAAGTAAGAAAGCCTTACATTGAAGGAATAGCTGTTAGATCGAGGGCTAGGTGGTATGAACAATCCGAAAAATGAACAAAATATTTCTTAGTTCAGGAAAAGAGAAATTTTCTCAGCAAGAATTTTCTGGCTTTAAAACTCAATGATTCATTAGAAGTTTATAATCAGGAATCTATATTGAAACATCTCGTCAGCAGAGTTGTGCGAGTCACGAGTCGGAGTCAGAGTTTAACTCAAATTCTGACTCGTTCGACTCAGAGTTGAGTTGAGTTGAGTCGAAAAAAATTAGACGGGTCAGTTGAGTTGAGTTCAGTCGGTTCACACCACGTCAATGAGTTGAGTTGAGTTAATTTAAGAAGACAGCGAGTCAAATGAGTTGACGATCAAAGTTGACTCAGTATGCAAATATGTTGAATAAGTTTGAATTTTCCCACCTTTTGGAAACCTCCTTTGAATACCTTTTCCTCCAGTGTTTTAATTGTTTCAATCAAAGTTTTAATTTCTTTCAATATATCAAAGTAATTATACAGTTCAATTGCTTATTTTAAAGGCCCACTTGGTCTGAAGAAATCCCTATGCACAAATAATACATGTACTCGAAAAATTAAACAGGCTCCTATCTCTGGCCTTGTCTTAAACATTTTAAGAGGTAGAATGCACTGCGAAATGCATTTAAAATATCTAAAAATATCCTCATCATCAATGTACTCCTTTTCACCCACCACTCACAGTTACACACTCAAACGTTCCACCACCACTCCAATATAAAAGAATAGCCACAGGCAAGAGAGTGTGCCATTGCTGTCTTTGAAGAACAAATCTAGTCAAGGATAGGTTCAAGCCAAAGTAGCTTCAGGGCAAAACATTGTAGAAATCACGTGATAATTAACAAAGTTATGTGATTATTTCTAACCTGCATATGAAATTGTTTCTTTTGTCTTAAATGCGCCGTCTCCAGCTACTGCTTTAACCTATTAAAAGCAGTTCTTACTGTTAGCACAGAAAAGTTTTGATTCTGATTTGACAAAATATTGAGATAATATTATTGCGCTAATCAGATGAATTATTTCTTGCTACTGTTTGCGTCTGATCGTCGTCCGTATTTTATTTGGAAAGCTGTATACATTGGCAATTATCAAACTACTCCCATTTTGAAGTGTGATAGGTAGGTGGTACATGCTTGCTGTATTGAAGGTTTTTAAGCTGAAAATTGTATTGGGTTTAAAAATATGTATGTATTTAATGCAACCCGATGATAAAATTTCCATTTCTATTGTCCAATGTCATATGTTGATATGGTATACTTTTTCCTAGGTTTTGCTGTAGTTCTTAGAATTTTCAATTGCAACTAGGTACTCTAGTAATTATAGCTTAGATTTTGGTTCAGCTCATAGCATAGGAATGTTTCATTTAGTATAATTATCTAGCATCGTTCTTTAACAGAAACAAAAAGCATTACCCTTATCATTCCTGAAAATACAGTTTAGATCATGTTTTTTAGCTTGGACCTTTTTCTGATAGTATGGAGGTGCAATTATTTCCCTATTTGGTTGTAACCTTAGCCCATTTAAGTTCCTTTCCATTCCATGCACCTGGTTAAACATGCAAGGCTTCTTTCAGAAATCATTGCAACATGGTGTGGCAGCTTTACAAGGCAGTGGCAGTCTGGAAGAATAAAAAAGATATCCATGGCTCCTGGCTATAATTAATTTTAATGTTTCATTTAATTTATCTACCATACATTAATCGTCATTTTCCTGTAAGACTTTCGGTACAGCTTGTCTTTTAGTGGTTTATTAATTTGTTATTATTTATCATTTATTTATATATTTTGAAACTTAGTCGAAGTTTAAGTTGAGTTGAGTCGTGAGTTGAGTCGGAGTTGAGTCGGGGTGATTTAGCATTGAGTCAGAGTTGAGTCGACTCACTGAACTCTTGACAATGAGTTGAGTCAGAGTTGAGTCGACCAGTCTCAGCACATGAGTTGAGTTGAGTCGACTCAAGAAAATTCTGAAACGCACAACTCTGCTCGTCAGCCACTTCCGGGATACTTTCCGATGCCACGATACAGACTGTAATTTTGACGAGTTCTTTGAAAACATGGAGCTTAAAATATTGAAAAATGCTGAAAGACAAATGTTAGTTGAACCATTAGGTATGGCAGAGATCAGTATGGCCCTGAACAAAATGTGCAATAATATTTCGCCTGGCAGTGATGGACTCCCACCAGAATTTTTCAAGTTCTTCTGGGTGGATTTAGAAGTGTTTATTTATACAATGATCCAAGAAAGCTGTGTAAAAGGTATATTACCTCTGACTCTTACGGATGGTGTCATTATCTTAATTCCGAAAGGGAACAAGCCAAGAAACCTTATAAATTATTATAGACCCGTTACCTTACTAAATACAGCGTACAAAATTATTTCTGGTGCAATTGCCGGCAGATTTAAGAAGGTACTTGGGACCTTGATAGGTGGAAGTCAAACAGGTTTCATGCAGGACAGGTTTATCGGCGAAAATATTCGTATGATGCTTGACATCGCGGAGTATTTGAAAGAAAACAAAAACACTGGTCTGTTCATAAGCGTAGATATCGAGGGGGCATTCAATTCTGTCAGTTGGAAATTCATTCAGGAAATTTTGAACAGACAAGGCTTTCCATCAGAAGCTGTCCGCTGGTTTCATTTGCTCTATATAGGTGCAAAAGCTAGAATTTTGTATAATAGACATCACACTGAATCAATGTCATTAGATAGATCTTGTCGTCAGGAGA
The DNA here is from genome assembly GCA_034440635.1 of Lepas anatifera. Classification (NCBI taxonomy): domain Eukaryota; kingdom Metazoa; phylum Arthropoda; class Thecostraca; family Lepadidae; genus Lepas; species Lepas anatifera. The sequence continues at coordinate 50,498 of JAOTON010000462.1, read as the reverse complement.
TCCCTTGAGTTGTTATTTGTTTCTCATAGTAATTGAATGTCTTGTGTTAAAGCTAGAAAACAACGCCCAGGTAAAGGGTATCTCTATCGGCGGGATGGAATATAAGGTTTCGTGTTACGCCGATGACACGTTGTGTTTGTGGACGGTTCAGTCAATAGTTGCAGGGCGCTATTTCACGATCTAGGGACGCTTGCAAAATACTCCGGCCTTTTTCCAAACATTGGAAAGACCCAGGCAATGTGGGTGGGAGATTGCGTGGACAGAGGGCCAATTTGCCCGGATCTTACCATGAGGTGGGTAGATAGCATGAAAGTGCTGGGGATAACGTTCGGAAATGTGTAGAAAAATTATGAAGTGAAGCTTGCCGATATAAAATCCACCATTAAGACTTGGCAGCAAAGAAATATACCACTTTACGGTAAAGAAGTTATTATAAAATCTTTACTTTTATCCAAGCTAATATATCTATTCACAGTCCTACCAAATCCACACCAAGGTTGCATCAATGATCTAAAAGCTACCCTGTTCAGGTTCCTGTTCCACTACATGCCGGCAGCATCACTGCGCCGGCATGTAGTGGTTGACTAGGGATGGTTGTCATCGACTTGTATATTGCTGCTTTGAAAGCCTCATGGGCACGAAGGGAAATGCAATCAGATGACCCATGGGTCAGACTTTTCGGTCGAATGATAGGTGGAAACAATTTCTTATTAGACAGGAGCGCAAAGGCATTACAGCAAAAGGCTGCAACTGTTAATAATTATTTCTGGAAGGATGTGCTAGTCTCTGTAAGTATGTTAGCCGATGCCTTTATTTTGGATCGAGAAGAGTTAACGGCGTGTAATTTGTGGTATTCGGACGCAACAAAGTTCATTCAGGATATAACTGTCCATGGTACAACAGAGGGATGAGAACTCTTAATGATTTGTTGAACGAGCGCGGGGATATACTGAGCTTTCGACAGGTCAGAGAAATATTTGATATACCAGGGACTTTCTTAGAATATACTGGGTTGATAAATAGCTTACCAGAACAGTGGAGGCGACAGGAGAGGAGAAAACTGCCTCTGCCATTGATCCATCCCATGATCTCTTTCTTGCTGGATAAAAATACGAAATCTAAAACCTTCTACAATTTGCTTCTTCGGAAGAAACTTAATGATCACACTCCTAGATGGGTGCAAAAATGGTGCTCAAGGTTTGATACAGACCTCGAATGGTCAGAGATATACGCAAATGTAATCAATGTCACACGGTGTAGCATCTACAGGCAGTGACGGATCCAAGGGGGGCCCAGGGGCCCGCCCCCCTTAGCTCCCAAGCGCCCCAGTATAGCTTAGCTCATATCGGGCGCCGAAGGCGCCCGATATGAGTCGCGCGCCTGTACCCATCTCGTGCGCCAAGGTGGTAGATACCACTTATTCCACTTGAATTAACACATACTCCTTAAAACCATGGCAAAGCGCCCCTGCCCAAAAATTAGACGATTTTACTGGTCTTTTGCGCCCCAGTAAAATGTTGCAGATGAAATTTAGAAAGCTAACAAAAACGCCCCGGCAAAGAAAAGGCGCCACAAGATAGCAAGATTGCGCCATGGGGAACTAATACACCCCTGAGTAGCCTAGGCGCCCCCTGGATGAAGCGCCCCTAGGTAGCCTAGACGCCCCCTGGATGAAGCGCCCTACGGATATCATATGCGCCCTGTTCTAGGAAAGGCGCCCCTGGGCAGCAAAGGTAAATCTTGGTAACCTAGGTGCCCTGGACAGCATAAGCGCCCCTTAGATAGAAATAGGTGCTTTAGGAATATGAAATGCACACCTTGGGTAGAAAAAGGCGCCCTTTGATAGCCTAGGCGCCCACTGGAAAAAGCGCCTAACGGATGTCGTATGCACCCTTGGATAGCAAAGGCGCCCCTGGACAGCAAAGACAACCCTGGATAACACAAGTGCTGTGGATAGCAAAGGCGCCCCTAGGAAGGCACCCCTTCGATAGAAAAGCCGCCTTTGGATAGCCTAGGCGCCCCCTGGATGAAGCGCCCTACGGATATCATATGCGCCCTTGGCTAGGAAAGGCGCCCCTGGGCAGCAAAGGCAAATTTTGGTAACATATGTACCCCGGACAAAATAAGCGCCCCTTAGATAGAAGTAAGCGCCTTAGAAAAATAAAATGCTCACCTTGAGCAGAAAAAGGCGCCCTTTGATAGCCTAGACCCCCACTGGAAAAGCGCCCTACGGATATCATATGCGCCTTTGGCTAGGAAAGGCGCCCCTGGGCAGCGAAGGCAAATCTTGGTAACATATGCATCCCGTACAGCATAACCTCCCCTTAGATAGAAGTAGGCGCTTTAGGAAAATAAAATGCTCACCTTGAGCAGAAAAAGGCGCCCTTTGATAGCCTAGGCGCCCACTGGAAAAAGCGCCCTACGGATGTCATATGCACCCTTGGATAGCAAAGGCGCCCCTGGATAGCAAAGACAACCCTGGATAACACAAGTGCTGTGGACAGCAAAGGCGCCCCTGGGTAGCAAAGGCGCCCCTAGGAAGGCACCCCCTTCGATAGAAACCCGCCTTTGGATAGCCTAGGCGCCCCCTGGATGAAGCGCCCTACGGATATCATATGCGCCCTTGGCTAGGAAAGGCGCCCCTGGGTAGCAAAGGCAAATCTTGGTAGCATATGTACCCCGGACAGCATAAGCGTCCCTTAGATAGAAGTAGGCGCTTTAGGAAAATAAAATGCTCACCTTGGGTAGAAAAAGGCGCCCTTTGATAGCCAAGCGCCAACTGGAAAAAGCGCCCTACGGATATCATATGCGCCCTTGGCTAGGAAAGGCGCCCCTGGGCAGCAAAGGCAAATCTTAGTAACATATGTACCCCGGACAGCATAAGCGCCCCTTAGATAGAAGTAGGCGCCCTAGGAAAATAAAATGCTCACCTTGGTCAGAAAAAGGCGCCCTTTGATAGCCTAGGCGCCCACTGGAAAAAGCGCCCTACGGATATCATAGGCGCCCTTGGCTAGGAAAGGCGCCCCTGGGCAGCAAACGCAAATCTTGGTAACATATGTACCCCGTACAGCATAAGCGCCCCTTAGATAGAAGTAGGCGCTTTAGGAAAATAAAATGCTCACCTTGAGCAGAAAAAGGCGCCCTTTGATAGCCTAGGCGCCCACTGGAAAAGCGCCCTACGGATGTCATATGCACCCTTGGATAGCAAAGGCGCCCCTGAACAGCAAAGACAACCCTGGATAACACAAGTGCTGTGGACGGCAAAGGCGCCCCTGGGTAGCAAAGGCGCCCCTAGGAAGGCACCCCTTCGATAGAAAAGCCGCCTTTGGATAGCCTATTCGCCCCCTGGATAAACTAGGAGCCCGAGAAGGAAAACGAGCGCCCCATTGGCAGGGCGCCGCCACGGGAATTTTCGCAGGGGGGGGACAGACCCGGGCTGGTGCTGACCGGGGAGGCGAATTTTGAGCATATTCGGTAACTGACAGCATTAATGACCATTGACCCAAAAATTTGGGGGGGGACGTCCCCCCTGGTTGGCCAACAGGGGGGGACGCGTCCCCCCCCGTCCCCCCGCTTTCGGCGCCCATGCCCATTGGGAAATACAGGCTCCCTCTGTATAACATAGATGTCCCTTATCCACCTTCAGCTGCCCTGGATTGGAGCAGCGCCCCCCAAGAGCAAAGGCGCCCTTGGACAAAAAGCCGCCTCCTGGTATCAAAGGCGCTCCTAGATAAAATATGCGCCCCTTAGATAGAAATAGGTGCTCCAGGAAAGCAAAATGCGCCTCTTGGTTAAGAAAGGTGCCCTTGGATAGCAAAGGCGTCCCTGGACAGCAAAGGCAAATCTGGGAAACATAGGTGCCCTGGACAGAATAAGAGCCCCTTAGATAGAAATAGGAACTTCAGGAAAATAAATGCAACCCTTGGATAGAAAAAGTGTCCTTTGATAGCCCAGGCACCCACTGGATAAAGCGCCCACGGATATCATATGCACTTTTGGAGGCGCCACTGGACAGCAAGGACAACCCTGAACACAAGTGCTTTGGACAGCAAAGGTGCCCCTAGGAAGGCACCCCTTCGATAGTAAAGGCGCCCTTGGATAGCCTAGGCGCTCTCTAAATAAACTAGGTGCTTGAGAAGGAAAATGAGCGCCCCATTGGAAAGTACAGGCTCCCCCTGTATAACATAGATGTCCCTTATCCATCTTCAGCTACCCTGGATTGGAGCAGCGTCCCTCAAGAGCAAAGGCGCCGCTGGACAAAAAGGCGTCTCCGTATATCAAGGGCACTCCTAGATAATATATGCACCCCTTACATAGAAATAGGCACTTCAGGGAAGTGAAAGACGGCCTTTGGTTAGGACGGCGCCCTTTGACAGCCAAGGCGCCCTCTGCATAAAGCGCCCTACATATATCATATGCGCCCTTGGATAGCAAAGGCGCCCCTGGACAGCAAAGTTAACCCTTCTTGAAATAGATGATCTGGACAGCATAGGCGGTCATGGATAAACTAGGCGCCTGAGAAAGAAAACAAGCGCCTCACCTGAGAGTACAGGCGCCCGCAGGATATCATAGGTGTCCCTTTCCATCTTCAGTTTCCCTATTGTCTATGGTTTGGCACACCTGTCCGACAGTCGCGCGCTCTGTTACAGGGCTCGAGCGCTCAATTTGAGCATGGACTGCCTTAAACCACATTTCGTTAACCTATAACTGAAGGCTTAGTGCTCCATCGCTGCAACCGGGTGTCTTTTTCAGTATGTGCGCCCCACTTCCGAGAACGCTGCCCTCACCAACCAGCAGTCCTCCCCGCTAAGCAGATGAGCGCCTCTTTCTGATAACTAGGCACTTTATTTCAGTGTTCGAACGCCTTATTTCAGAATTTTTATTCTCCATCTATTTTGGGCTCCTCCTGGATTGCAGAGGCGCCCCCTCAAGTGCAAAGGCGCACCTGGATAGAAAAGTGCGCCCCATGTTTGCAAAGGCGCTCCAAGACAGCATATGCGCCGCTTAGATGGAAATAGGCACTCCATTAAAGTAAAATGTTCCCTTTGGGTAGCAAAGGCGCCCCTTAACAGCGAAGGCAGCCCCAGATAACAAAGGTTCTCTGGACAGCATAGGTGCCCTTTAATAAACTGGTGCCGAAAGAGAAAAATAGCGCCTCACCGGAGACAAAAAGCACCCCAGGATAACGTAGGGGCATGTATTTCAATCATGTCTGTGATTGAAAAATACATCTAGACAACATATGCGCCCCTGGATAGAAAGACACCCCTGGGCAGTAGCGGCGCCCCTGGAAAGCAATAGTGCGCCCCTGTGGAGAAAAAAGCCGCCTCCTGAATAACCTAGGCACCGCCCCCGAAATATCAGATGCCCATGGATAGAGCAGACTGCCTTGAATAAAACAGCGGCCCTGGATAGTAAAGGCGCCCTTTGATAACATAAGCGTTCCTTAGCAACAATATGGGCGCTACATGAGCTCAAGGTTCACGCGCACCTAAGCCCAATAATAGAGCAATCAATCGATGCCAAAGCATTCCTTAAAGCACGAGCGCCAAACTTCCTAAGAAGTAAAGGCGCCTCTGGGTAGCAAAGGCGACCCTCGACAGTGGTGTAGGTATTCCTGAATAACAGCAGCGTCCCTTGATAAGAATAGCCCCAAGATGGCACAGGTACCCTGCTGATAGGAAAAGCACCCCTGAATATCAGAGGCACCCTCTGAATGAGGTGCCCATGGAGAGCATAAGGGCGCCCTATGTATAGCAAATTTCCGCCCCCTGGATAGCCTAAGCGCCCCTTGCATAGGGCAGGCGCCACTGGGTAGTATAGGTTACCTTGAATAAAAATACGCCCCTAAATACCAAGGTGAACCTGGATAAGGAAAAGCTCCCCTTGGGCACTGGGTATCAAAGGCACCCCCGGAACAGCAAAGATGCCCCTGGATAGCTAGGTTGCGTCCATTGGGGAGCGAAGGCGCCCCTGGGTGGCACAGGTGCCTCATCGAAGCAAAGGCCCCTCCAGAGAGCATAAGTGTCCCTGATGAGCACAGGTACTCCTGGACAGCCCCTAAATGACGTTGCATAATGTTACGATACCTATTATGACGCATGCTATTACATCAAAGTAAAGGTTATTCAGTGTTTAGATCAAGGTTACAGGTCAATTTTAAAGGTAACTGGCCTTGATGATCAATGCTTGATCAAAGGTCATTGGTAAGCCTGGGCACAGCGCTAGTTATAGCGTAAATTAGGCCTAATTTGTTGGGTTGTGCCGTAATAGGTCAATGACCTTGAAGGACCTTGACCTCAAAAATTGCAGACATTGTTTAGTGCCTTCCCTTTTGGCCTCAGCCCTGTTCTAGAGTATTCGCGCCCCGTTCCGGCCCGTTGGGGGGGGTGCTTGAACACCCCCTCGAGGTCTCCCAGTGGCACGAAAAAACGTCGGCGCGAAGCGACACCGTACTTGTCACACCTTATCATTGATCAATTCCGCAACTTTCCCTCAAAATTTAAGGTTGTGTCATCTCAGGTCAGGTCACCAACGCAGTTCAAGTGACCTCACCCCAAAAATGTTTAAGGTGGCGTAAGTAAGAAAAGGGTGAACCTATCGAATTCAAGCTTGTACCATATAATGGGCCCAAAAAGTACTAATAGATTTATCCCGGGATTTTTCCCATCGATGACCTAGGGACAGGTACGAATCATGACCTCTCCATTGAAAATGCATGGGGTAAAACGGAAATTTGCCGAAAAATTGCTCTATGTCTGCATACGCCGCTTGGAATACCTTTGGATTCCCCAAATCATAGTATGCTAGGCCTCTTTATCGGTTCATGTTGCAAGTTTAGACATATTACCTCTGAGAGTTCATCTGGGGCTTCCTAAGCAGGTTTTAAGACTTGGGTCAATTGCTTTGCAGGAAATATTGATAAAACCCGTATTTTGATACCCTTTTTATTGCTATTGTGACTTGATTCATATGCATACTGACTATGCTAGGCTAGATGGTGACCTTGACCTACCCATAGGTCAGGTCATTTTTATGTTTTGACCTGGTATAGTCATATTATGCATTATTTGATGATTCGCCGTAACGAGAGGAAGCGAAGTGTGCCTAAAAATGATTCTAGCTCAACTCTGGCAGATGCTAGAGTATATAGACAGAGACATGCTGTAAGCTTTGTCTCGGGAGAAGGACCCCAGCGCTGATCCCTGGAAAAATCCGCAATGGCCCCCAGGGGCCCTCAGGGAGTCAGGAAATCTGGCGTGGGTGGAATCTGGTAGGAGGGATTTTGGGTCTCCAAAATCAGCTGAGGGGCCCGTGCCAGTTAAGGGGACCTAGATAAGGGCGCCCGACGAGCTCATTTGACCTCAGTGCCAACACAGGATTCTCAAGACCAGCGTGGGGTGCCTACCTATCTAAACGGTTTTTAAATAGGCTCAGGGACCCAAAACTAACCCAGGGGTTCAATTTTCAACTCATGGGGCCCAGACACTCTGAGGGGAACCTGCAGAAGCTCAGAAGGCCCATAAAACTAATAGGGCCAGACTAGCTGGGTGGCTCGCTTAACTAGTGTCCAGATACGCACAGCGGGCCCCAAACAAGCTGAAGGGATCTGTATCAGTTAAACTAAAACGATACCAACCCAGGGGACAATGACCAGCTTAAGGGACACTAATCCAGCTTGGGGCTCAGAGCTCAGAGCTCCAGTTTTTAGCTTAGAGGGCCCAGGACCTGTTGATGGGGCCCTATACCAATAAAAGGGCCCCGAAAAGCTTAATAGGCTTCAGCAGCGACATATAGGTTTCAAGTTCAGTGTGAGAGCCTAGTTAACTAAAGCGGTTCTAGATCAGCTGAGGGGACTCGATATAAACTCAGGGAAGTCACCAAAAACTCAGGGGCCCAGGCCCGCAGAGGTTCTGCGGCCTATGAGGCTCAAGTTAGCGTCAATCGGGTATTTCAGTATGGAGCCGTTAGCCAGGACAACTGTGATAAGTGGAGGTGGTGGATACGACGCCCCAGTTTTTGCCATGACCGAAGATAACTGTATTATTTGCTCATCGTGCTTCAGTTAGCGTCAGTGGGTGCTTTCAGCATTTTCTACCAAGGTACCAGTCGTTAGCTGGCCTGAAATATGCTTGATGGTAAACGTATGTATGTATGTATGTATTTTATTTCTTATTCATACACACAAAAGAGCACAACAATGTAAGGCAGGATTGGCGCAGAAGCACAAAGCTTAAATCGTGGCGCCTCTCCTGCAATTGGGTTTACATGATGCTACACAATATGAGTACCAATATACACAAATACACAAATTACCACTGGAAATACCCGCCGCCTCGGGTCTTTTAAAGTCCCGCGTCACGCGCTCACCCAACGTCAGCCTACAGCCGCGCCGCAGCCCGCCCGCCCGCCGCACCCCGAGCTGCCAGGGCCGCCACGATATAATTTTGCACACTGTTGGCCACTGCCCTGCCTTCCTCGTTGCTTAGTGTTTGGCCGTGTATGAGGATTTTCTCAGTGTTTAAGTTGATTGGCAGGATATCTCTATGTAGGATGTTTCGAACGATTGCGAAGAGTTGTTGTCTTTTTTCATTGTATAATGGACAGTGCATTAGGAAATGTCGGGAGGTTTCTTCGGGAGAGCCGCATGGGCATGAAGGTGAATGTACTTTTTGAACCTGGTATTGGTAAGAGTTTAGGGGAGTGTGCCTGTTCTCAGTCTTGCGTGTAGTTGATTTCCGGTTTTTGATCCCATAAAATAGTACGTTGGAGGGGGTGCTGAGCAGCAATGGTTGTTTAAGAGTGTTTTGAATTTAACAAGAGATGGTTCCACGCGAAAGGTAAGTGGAAGCGAGTTCCATTTCTTGATCGTTGCAGGCAAAAAAGAGCGTTGGAAAGCCGTTGTTTTGGTGGGAGCTAGTGTATGTGTTGTAGCGTTTCTAAGGTTTGTATTTGTAGCATCAGTACGATTTTGGGGGAGAAGTTCATTTGCGTATTCTGGTAGGTTTTGTGAACTGTAAACAAGCTTGTGGTAAAAAGTCAGTCTGTGTGTTTCGCGTCTCTGTGCCAGTGAGTCCCATCCTAACTCTTTCCGTAATTTGTCGGTAGGTGTTCTCAGTGGGGTCCCAGTTATCAGTCGAGCGATGCGATTTAGCTGTCTCTCCAGTCTCAGTTCGTCGGATGCAGTCAAGTTTCCGTGGTAAACAATGTCACAATAGTCATGGAATGGTTGGATGTAGGTGGAGTATATTTCGCATAGAACCTGCTTTGGTATATATTTTGATATAGCGTAGAGTGGGCTCATGGCAATATTAGTCTTCTTGATTATCGTATTTATGTGCTCGTGGAATTTTAGGTTCTGGGATAGCGTCACCCCAAGGTGCTTGTGCGTCTGGACAATGGGAATGTCATGTTGGGAGAATTTGAGTTGCAAGTTACGTGGGGCTTTTTTGTGGCTAAATGTTTGTTGAAGTGTCTTGGTCGCATTGAAGGTTATTGCCCTACGTGAAGATGTCTTCACTAAGAGGAAGCCTTCATGAAAATAAGCATTTACAAATCCTTTTTTAAACGCGTTTTTCATTGACACTGGCCGCCTTTCGGGTGGTAAATTGGCCAGTGGCGGATTCAGGGGGGCAAAAATGGCATTCCCCAAACGGAAAAGCTCGGGACAAAACTATGTTTTCGCCCCCCAAAGCGATCGACCTCCTTTTTCCCCTACTCCTTTTTAGTTTATAAGCAAGATTTTGGTGTTTCAACTCTCAACTTCAAACATAACATAAGTTGATAAGATGTTCCCTGGCCTGTCCCCTCGAATCCGGAAATGTAAAAAACACTGAAGATTATATATTCGGGCACAGCCCTTCATCAGAATCATGGAGTAAATAACAATAATTCTCAGTTATAGTATAGCCAGACCTCCATAGTATAGCCAGCCTTGGATAGGAAGAAGTATCTCGAGCCCTTTTTTTGGCTTTTCGTCTGAAATACCCCAAAATTCTTCCGGCAAGTGATATTGGTGGCGCAGCTTTTGACTGCGTGGCGTTTTTTTTTGCTTTTCGACTGTGGTTTGTCCCTTCCAAACCGACCGGCTAGATCCGCGACTGAAATTGGCGCCCTTCAGGTTCGGCGCCCCCCAGGTTCGGCGCCCTCCGAGCCTGGGCCCCCCCCTATAACGAAATCCTAGATCCGTCACTGTCTACAGGACTCTACATTATAAGATACTCACGCGAATTGAGGTTACCAATATATTGCTTCAAAAGATGGGAATTGAAGAGAGCAGCACTTGTAGGAGGTGTCAAACCAACGAAGAGACGATAGTGCACAAATTTTGGGGATGCCAAGCAGTCAGACAGTTTTGGGACACGGTACACGCATGGCTCGTTATGATTGGTGTAAGGAGAATTGATGAACAGTTCACTGTCCGGCAAGTCGTCTTTGGGCTGGGGGCGGTCCTTTTATCAGCTATGTAATAATTGTGGTTAAATATGTCATACGTAAAGGAAGAAATCTCGATCTTTGCCATGTAAAGTGGATTCTTCGGAACGATAAATAATCCTAGCTGGTGGCAGCGGCGCTTGAAAATAGCTCGATCAATCGTGACCCTGCTGTAAAGTGGAAAACTTCAAGAGGAGAGGTAATTTCTTTGGTCTGAAGCTCTGTGTTGAAGTCTGTACGTAATTGATACATCGCTATTATATCCGGTGTCAATATATGAAAATACAAATCTGCCTGAAAAAAGTGTACAACGTGTGGCACAATGAATTTGGCGCGCAACGCCTGATGACAACAAACTCATTGCGCATGCGCGGACCGGCCAGATCACTAAAACACGTTTAGGGGGACCTAAGTGGCATTTTTAAGTATACGTGGACCAGCTGAGAATCTGCTGCAGAGCGTAGCATACCATGAAGTTGTTGGGCGCCCATGCCGACAAGGAATAAGCTGCGCATGCGCAAGCAAGGTGGTTTTGATTTCAGTTAAAAAATTTCCAGCTTAGGGGGACATTATTCGGTATCTTTTAGGGCATAAGTGGACCAACTTGGAATTTTCCCTCAGCATAGGCGGACCTTCACATCAGCTGACCACGCAGCAGCTGACTGCATTCCTATGGTGTTGCCATCTGTGTCAAAACTTGGTACTACAAACCATGAAAAAATTTTAACGGTTTCTAGGATCGTTTAGGTGGACCAATTTGTCGGGTCCACCGATGCTAGGACTCCGGCTCCCGATCTTTTGTCCCCAGAAACGGAAAGAGACGAATTTAGTTTAGGTGGGCCTGGGAGGTCCACCGATGCTGACAGGTCCACCAAACGCCAGGAAAGATAGTCAAATTGTCCACCGATGCCGAGTCTAGGAAACCAGGAAGCCCTTATCCAGTGTTGCCGCCAGGGACTTGAACCCAGGTCAGCGGCGTAGAAGTTCAAGGCGCCACCGCTGCGCCGCCACATCCCCGCCGCAGGTGTTTATTCTGGTGCCGTGAACCGCACTAAAACACAGACTCTTGTATGGTTAGGACCGCGGCTTTATCTGTCTTCAAGGTGACACATTACAGAACGTGGGTAAAATTCTACCACATCATGCCTTCTCGAAATTTTGCATTAGAATGCAACTCATGGGCAAAATCGAACGAGAATAGGGGCCAATAGGGAGGAGACCTTCACTTCCGCTTCGCTGGGGCTGTACCCAAAACAATCCAAACGCAGACAACAGCCGACACATGATACAAGCCATTAATTTAGAACAAACACAAACCTAACCCTGAGGTGCCCGCCCGACTGGAATTCATGTTGATGTTCTTGCCACAGAGCTCGGTCCTCACGATTGGTATGTGTCGGTGAATATGCAAGTAGGCGTCTGCTGGTACAACTTAACGAGAAAACCTGTTGCTTCCGACTTTTAGTCCGTCACAATTAACCGGAGGCTTGTCGGGCCCGTCGTGCGCAGATCATTAGGCACAAAGATGAGGGCCGCTATACCTCGCCTTTAGTTCTGGAGAAACAAACCTGCCCAGCCGTGATTACCAAACATTTATGCGTGCACCTCATTGAGTGACGCGAAAACTACTAGAGACTTCTTAATTGTCACATTTGCATTTTTGGGGTGGGTTTGCCCTCAGGTCAATAAACAACTGATTAGACAGGCCCAGCTTCGCTGCATATTCATGCGGCGTCTCCTCTATCCATAAGCACCAGCACTGGCGAAGCCACTCCGGCTCACTGAGACATTAGCGGCACCACATTCGTCATCGATCACGACTGCGGCGCATCAGACCAGCTTGCGGACCGGCGTCAGACGAGCAGACGGACCAGTTTCAGACGAGTGGATGAACCAGCGTCAGAGCAGCGGGTGAATTGGTGTCAAACGAGCGGACGGACCAGTATCAGACGAGCGGGCGGACTGGCGTCGGACGAGCAGGCGGACTGACATCAGACAAGCGGGTGGACTGGCGTCAGACGAGCAGGCGGACTGGCGTCAGACGAGCGGGTGGACTGGCATCAGACAGGCGGGTGGACCAGTGTCAGACGAGCGGGCGGAGACCAGTGTCAGACGAGCGGACGGACGGGCGTCAGGCGATGGAACGGAAGGGCGTCAGACGGGCGGACGGAGAGAATCAGGTGATGCTTCCCGCGGTCGCCCGGCTGATTCGGAGACCGCTGCACGGGGGCGCAAATGAGCCCATTACGGGCGTTTAGAGTGGGTGCCATTGTCTGGTCCAAGATGGATGTGCGGCGAGACTAGGCGATGGGTGGCACGCGGCGTCCTGACATCTTAACCCTCTCATCTGTTGATATTCGCTCAGTCAACGTCACCGGCTAGGGTGCGGGATTGTATCCGGCGGCCATCAGTAGTCTCGGCGCTCCAAATGCACGTGATATGGCTCCTCAGAGCTCTCCGGTTTTCAGCGGTTACCCTGACCTGCAGTGATTTGCAATGTCATTCTTTACTCGTTGTCTCCTTAGCCCTTGAGATGAAACATTAAGGTACAAACGGTTGATGCTCACTCGAGAGTTGGCGGGTAGGTACTGACAGCTCCAGCTTTCTCCTGATTGATTGATTGATTGATTATTGGGGCTTAAGGGCGCGCCAACCTTAGTGCAAAGTTACCGGTATACACAAGGGTAAAAAGGGTATTCACAAGGGTACACACACACACACACACACACACACACACACACACACACACACACACACACACACACACACACACACACACACACACACACACACACACACACACACACACACACACACACACACACACACACACACACACACACACACACACACACACACACACACACACACACACACACACACACACACACATATATATATATATATATATATATATATATATATATATATATATATATATATTGATGTTTGAATATTTCGGCAATACATCTCCTGATATGCAAAAGCTGTTGAATTCAACGCAAATCAAGCCTTTATGAGTTTTTTTCTCTGTTTTTTTTCTTTTCTCTAAACACTTTTCTTGTTCCCTTTGTTAGTTGGTAGATTAGGTTAGAAAATTGCATTGAACTGGGTTATATTTAAATAGAGCTTTCGAATACATTATTCATCGTCAGTAGTAAATATAGATAAGTTGCCTTTCACGCTCCCTTCCTGTCTTATGCAGGCAATTGTCGTTTGAAATTCACGAGAACCAAAACATGTAAATGAGGAATAACAGCCTGATGCTCATATTATATAAAACTTGTTCGAAAGTTAACAGTCAATATATTTCACCCATGGGGCATGATCACGACAGCGAATGGACAGGTGGCAGAATTTTATAACATTTGAAAATTTAGAATTATGATACACACGCGTGGTTGCCTAATACACTTTCAATTCTTACTATAACTTGTACATACATTTCCATTCCGAGCTTTTATATATATATATATATATATATATATATATATATATATATAAAGTAGCATTCAATTATTCTCACATTCTCCGTACATTCATTTCTAGATATAAGCAGCTCACATACATTTCAACTTATAGTTACAAATTTATACAACTTGCCTATTATGATGATGACTATTGGTATTGCATGGGCTTCAGGAGGGTCCAGGAGGATGACATTATGTTAAGCTGGGGTTTATTTTTCCGAATTTCAATAGATTCGCTGATTTTAACCTCTGCAACATCTTTGCAGAGCCTAAGAATTTTAATGTTTAGTTTAGTGTGGTCTATATTAGTAATTTGAGGATGCTCGTTTTTGAAATGTTCGCCGAAGGGTGTATTTTTAGTTTTGTTTTTTGCGTCTCTGAGATGTTCCATGTATCTTTCTCTGATCATACGCTTACTTTCACCAATGTAAATTTTGGAGCAGAGTTGACAAGTAATTTCATAAACGGAGTTCCGTTGGTGGCATCCACCTTCCAGTCCCGCCATGCAGCAGAAGCAGCGTCTGTTGCCGGCGGGACATGGAGGTGGGTCTAGGGCCGATCTAGTAATTTTGTTAGCTAACGTTTTCCCGCTTAACCATGTGATCTGGAACGGTAGTTTTGAAGTTTTTACGGCATGGGATACTTTATGGGAAAGCTCATCGTCTATGAAGGGTAGCCTAATGTAAGTGCGTTCATCTGTAATTGGACGGGTTAGCTTCGTAATGTTCTCTCGGAACAGTCTAGTTTTAGTTCGCTGGATCAAATTGTTAGGATACCCGTTCATTTTAAAGATATTTTCAATTTTGAGCAGACCACGTTTTTGAGCTTCTTTGTCTGATCCAACCCTTTTAGCTCGGAGTAGCTGGGAATACAGAATTGACTTTTTTGTTTGAATGGAATGAGCCGAATTGTAGGGGAGGATTATTGGAGCTGCCATCGGCTTGATATATAACTCCGTACAATATTTGCCATTAGGATGAATAGTGAGCGTTGTATCAAGGAATGCTAAGCTATTACTCTCCGATTGGTCCGTTCGTTCGATGGAAAATTTTAGGGATGGATGAAAGCTGTTAATGGACTGATAAAATGAATCTAGAAGCTTAGAGCCATGACACCAAATTCCAAGTATATCATCAATATATCTTATGTAGATAAGGGGTTGATGGTCGAGTGAGGCAAGGAAAAGAGATTCCACTGCGTCCATAAAAACAATGGCGATCGGTGGGGCTATTCTACTTCCCATTGCTATACCTGTC
Organism: Lepas anatifera; assembly: GCA_034440635.1. Taxonomy (NCBI): domain Eukaryota; kingdom Metazoa; phylum Arthropoda; class Thecostraca; family Lepadidae; genus Lepas; species Lepas anatifera. Next base: position 35,338 of record JAOTON010000462.1, on the reverse strand, counting down.
TTTTGTCGGTAGAACTGTTGGCCAAATCTGAGATAGTTGTTCTGTAAGCAATGATGCAGAAGTTTATCAATGTCATGTAGTTCTAGTCCAAAGAAGTTTATTTGGTTTTGGTGTTTTTTCATTAGGTTCATTGTTGCTGAGATCGCCTCATGAATGGGTATGTTTCCGTAAAGATTAGTTACATCGACAGTGAAAGCAATAGTGCCTTTGGGCATTCCCTGTGGAAATTTGGCTTTGATTTTCGAAAGGTAGGTGTATGTGTTTTCTATGTGCGCCGGAACAAAAACTAGCAGTTGTGATATGATCTGTTCTAGGAGCCAACTCAGGGGGGTAGTGGGTGGTCAGCAAGCTGTCTGCCACGCAGCCGACCCGGGTTCAAGGCCCGGCGGCTTCCCGAACAAGGACAAGCTGGCTCCCGAGAAACCCTTCCAACAGGAAAGAGTTGGCGACGCCATATGACCCTGGCAGTTGGTGCGTCGATAAGCCCCAAAAATTATTATTAGGAGCCAACTCAATTTGTCCAGCGGATCTCCGCAGGCTGATACGATGGGTCGCAGTGGTATATCTTTTTTTGTGTCTTGGGTAAGCCATAAAGTTCAGCTGTGCGTGATCCTGAAGGTTTGATGGCTCGAATGATCTTATCTGGAATTTTGTCTACCATAGTATCATTAATTATGCTCCTGGTCTTGATATCTAACTTTTTAGTGGGGTTCTTTTTTACTTTCACATAATCTGTTGTTATTTGGGACGCTTTTTCTACATAGTCGCTCCTATCCATAATGACAAAGCCTTTACATTTGTCGGATCTTTTCACTATCAAATCCTGGTTTGACCGAAGCTGTTTCAATTGATTTAAGTCCTCTTGGCTGTGGTTAGGAGTTAATTTAGAACGATGGTTTTTGAACAAAGATATTATTTTCTGTTTGAGTTTACTTAGTTTTCCCTCTGTTGTCGGGTCAGAAGTTGGTGCCATCTTTGTATCTGTGTCCCCAAATCGGGGTGTGGGTATTTTACTAATGAGGGCCTGTTCGTCCTGGTTGTCATCTCTAATGGGCTGTGATACCTGGTCTAGATTCACATTGCCTTGAGATTTTTTGTCCTCAATGCAGTGCTTCCATCTAAGAGCAAAAGCACCCCTTTCAAAACCCGTTTCTGCTTGCTGAATAGTAGACTTGGTGATTTTCGTCGTCAAGGCAAAGTTAGGACCAAGGCTTAAGAGGTTAGTTAGTGTTGCAGAAATGGCTTGTTTAGATAGGTTTTGGATCCGAGGAGGTAACGAGTGCCCAGTAATACAATTACCGCAAACACAGGTATTAGCGATCTCCCATCGTTCAATACCCTCTGTCCAGGGATCTAGATCCTGTCCAGGCATTATGTCACAAGAATCACAAACACACATCATAGAATCCTGCCAGCTCTCTTCTACTAGTCCTATGCCTTCGTCTACCATCTGGTCATCCCCTACTTTGTCCTGCCCAGCAATTATATTTACGGCCTCAGATAAAGTTTCTAATCCTTCTGAATTTCCCTCATCCAAATAATCACACAGCTCACCCAGTTCAATCCCTACTGAAGAAAAATATTCGCCATCTAGCTTGTCATCGCAAGAATTACACACACAAAATATGCTATCATACCAAATCTCCTCAGTGACTCCTATTTGAGAGTCTAGCCTTAAACCATCCTTCCTTAAAATACTGTTCCCGGCACTAGTGTCTTTCTCTACTACTGTTAAGTTATTACATCCACCCAGAAAATCTTGGGCATCATACCATGTATCCATAGTAGGTGGTCGGTCTTCAGTCATCATCTGCCGTCTTCTTGGCCTCCGGATTATATCTGATGTTGAAGCCTCCTGCTCATATGGTGGTTCTGTATTCATTTCTGCTACAGTGACATCTGCTTCTGTAGTTGCTTCATCTGCGTCCGTCGTTGCACGATTCTGCTTGCGATGATGAAGGAGCGCCAACTTGTTTTCATGCGTCTTCTTGCTCTTCAGGGCTGTCTCGGCGTATACAGAGTTCCCTCTTCGGCATGTAAATCCCCACAGTGGATGCGTTCGAGCATTTTGTTTCGTTCTGACTTCTTCGCGACGAAGATATGCTTGAGTTCTGAAGGCTATTTTTATTTCTTCATTCAAGAGCTTTCTAAAGAATGTTTCTCTAATCTTCTTTTTCGCACTATTGTTACCGAAATCACCTACTTTGTCACTGATGAATTTGGGTGTTAAATTATTTTTGCGACATTTTACTAGAAAAGATATCCGGGTGTCCACTTTCGCTTGTTTTTCGGCATTTGTTACGATTTTGATTAACTCTCCGCGGTGGCTGCGCACTGGTTCTTTGAAAATGATGTCTTGGAGAGCTATTTTGAGCATGATGATAAATATGTAAATGAGGAATAACAGCCTGATGCTCATATTATATAAAACTTGTTCGAAAGTTAACAGTCAATATATTTCACCCATGGGGCATGATCACGACAGCGAATGGACAGGTGGCAGAATTTTATAACATTTGAAAATTTAGAATTATGATACACACGCGTGGTTGCCTAATACACTTTCAATTCTTACTATAACTTGTACATACATTTCCATTCCGAGCTTTTATATATATATATATATAAAGTAGCATTCAATTATTCTCACATTCTCCGTACATTCATTTCTAGAGGTAGGTTTACGCAAAAAACAAAACTAAAAATACACCCTTCGGCGAACATTTCAAAAACGAGCATCCTCAAATTACTAATATAGACCACACTAAACTAAACATTAAAATTCTTAGGCTCTGCAAAGATGTTGCAGAGGTTAAAATCAGCGAATCTATTGAAATTCGGAAAAATAAACCCCAGCTAAACATAATGTCATCCTCCTGGACCCTCCTGAAGCCCATGCAATACCAATAGTCATCATCATAATAGGCAAGTTGTATAAATTTGTAACTATAAGTTGAAATGTATGTGAGCTGCTTATATCTAGAAATGAATGTACGGAGAATGTGAGAATAATTGAATGCTACTTTATATATATATATATATATATATATATATATATATATATATAAAGCTCGGAATGGAAATGTATGTACAAGTTATAGTAAGAATTGAAAGTGTATTAGGCAACCACGCGTGTGTATCATAATTCTAAATTTTCAAATGTTATAAAATTCTGCCACCTGTCCATTCGCTGTCGTGATCATGCCCCATGGGTGAAATATATTGACTGTTAACTTTCGAACAAGTTTTATATAATATGAGCATCAGGCTGTTATTCCTCATTTACATATTTATCATCATGCTCAAAATAGCTCTCCAAGACATCATTTTAAAAGAACCAGTGCGCAGCCACCGCGGAGAGTTAATCAAAATCGTAACAAATGCCGAAAAACAAGCGAAAGTGGACACCCGGATATCTTTTTCTAGTAAAATGTCGCAAAAATAATTTAACACCCAAATTCATCAGTGACAAAGTAGGTGATTTCGGTAACAATAGTGCGAAAAAGAAGATTAGAGAAACATTCTTTAGAAAGCTCTTGAATGAAGAAATAAAAATAGCCTTCAGAACTCAAGCATATCTTCGTCGCGAAGAAGTCAGAACGAAACAAAATGCTCGAACGCATCCACTGTGGGGATTTACATGCCGAAGAGGGAACTCTGTATACGCCGAGACAGCCCTGAAGAGCAAGAAGACGCATGAAAACAAGTTGGCGCTCCTTCATCATCGCAAGCAGAATCGTGCAACGACGGACGCAGATGAAGCAACTACAGAAGCAGATGTCACTGTAGCAGAAATGAATACAGAACCACCATATGAGCAGGAGGCTTCAACATCAGATATAATCCGGAGGCCAAGAAGACGGCAGATGATGACTGAAGACCGACCACCTACTATGGATACATGGTATGATGCCCAAGATTTTCTGGGTGGATGTAATAACTTAACAGTAGTAGAGAAAGACACTAGTGCCGGGAACAGTATTTTAAGGAAGGATGGTTTAAGGCTAGACTCTCAAATAGGAGTCACTGAGGAGATTTGGTATGATAGCATATTTTGTGTGTGTAATTCTTGCGATGACAAGCTAGATGGCGAATATTTTTCTTCAGTAGGGATTGAACTGGGTGAGCTGTGTGATTATTTGGATGAGGGAAATTCAGAAGGATTAGAAACTTTATCTGAGGCCGTAAATATAATTGCTGGGCAGGACAAAGTAGGGGATGACCAGATGGTAGACGAAGGCATAGGACTAGTAGAAGAGAGCTGGCAGGATTCTATGATGTGTGTTTGTGATTCTTGTGACATAATGCCTGGACAGGATCTAGATCCCTGGACAGAGGGTATTGAACGATGGGAGATCGCTAATACCTGTGTTTGCGGTAATTGTATTACTGGGCACTCGTTACCTCCTCGGATCCAAAACCTATCTAAACAAGCCATTTCTGCAACACTAACTAACCTCTTAAGCCTTGGTCCTAACTTTGCCTTGACGACGAAAATCACCAAGTCTACTATTCAGCAAGCAGAAACGGGTTTTGAAAGGGGTGCTTTTGCTCTTAGATGGAAGCACTGCATTGAGGACAAAAATCTCAAGGCAATGTGAATCTAGACCAGGTATCACAGCCCATTAGAGATGACAACCAGGACGAACAGGCCCTCATTAGTAAAATACCCACACCCCGATTTGGGGACACAGATACAAAGATGGCACCAACTTCTGACCCGACAACAGAGGGAAAACTAAGTAAACTCAAACAGAAAATAATATCTTTGTTCAAAAACCATCGTTCTAAATTAACTCCTAACCACAGCCAAGAGGACTTAAATCAATTGAAACAGCTTCGGTCAAACCAGGATTTGATAGTGAAAAGATCCGACAAATGTAAAGGCTTTGTCATTATGGATAGGAGCGACTATGTAGAAAAAGCGTCCCAAATAACAACAGATTATGTGAAAGTAAAAAAGAACCCCACTAAAAAGTTAGATATCAAGACCAGGAGCATAATTAATGATACTATGGTAGACAAAATTCCAGATAAGATCATTCGAGCCATCAAACCTTCAGGATCACGCACAGCTGAACTTTATGGCTTACCCAAGACACACAAAAAGATATACCACTGCGACCCATCGTATCAGCCTGCGGAGATCCGCTGGACAAATTGAGTTGGCTCCTAGAACAGATCATATCACAACTGCTAGTTTTTGTTCCGGCGCACATAGAAAACACATACACCTACCTTTCGAAAATCAAAGCCAAATTTCCACAGGGAATGCCCAAAGGCACTATTGCTTTCACTGTCGATGTAACTAATCTTTACGGAAACATACCCATTCATGAGGCGATCTCAGCAACAATGAACCTAATGAAAAAACACCAAAACCAAATAAACTTCTTTGGACTAGAACTACATGACATTGATAAACTTCTGCATCATTGCTTACAGAACAACTATCTCAGATTTGGCCAACAGTTCTACCGACAAAAGACAGGTATAGCAATGGGAAGTAGAATAGCCCCACCGATCGCCATTGTTTTTATGGACGCAGTGGAATCTCTTTTCCTTGCCTCACTCGACCATCAACCCCTTATCTACATAAGATATATTGATGATATACTTGGAATTTGGTGTCATGGCTCTAAGCTTCTAGATTCATTTTATCAGTCCATTAACAGCTTTCATCCATCCCTAAAATTTTCCATCGAACGAACGGACCAATCGGAGAGTAATAGCTTAGCATTCCTTGATACAACGCTCACTATTCATCCTAATGGCAAATATTGTACGGAGTTATATATCAAGCCGATGGCAGCTCCAATAATCCTCCCCTACAATTCGGCTCATTCCATTCAAACAAAAAAGTCAATTCTGTATTCCCAGCTACTCCGAGCTAAAAGGGTTGGATCAGACAAAGAAGCTCAAAAACGTGGTCTGCTCAAAATTGAAAATATCTTTAAAATGAACGGGTATCCTAACAATTTGATCCAGCGAAGTAAAACTAGACTGTTCCGAGAGAACATTACGAAGCTAACCCGTCCAATTACAGATGAACGCACTTACATTAGGCTACCCTTCATCGACGATGAGCTTTCCCATAAAGTATCCCATGCCGTAAAAACTTCAAAACTACCGTTCCAGATCACATGGTTAAGCGGGAAAACGTTAGCTAACAAAATTACTAGATCGGCCCCTAGACCCACCTCCATGTCCCGCCGGCAACAGACGCTGCTTCTGCTGCATGGCGGGACTGGAAGGTGGATGCCACCAACGGAACTCCGTTTATGAAATTACTTGTCAACTCTGCTCCAAAATTTACATTGGTGAAAGTAAGCGTATGATCAGAGAAAGATACATGGAACATCTCAGAGACGCAAAAAACAAAACTAAAAATACACCCTTCGGCGAACATTTCAAAAACGAGCATCCTCAAATTACTAATATAGACCACACTAAACTAAACATTAAAATTCTTAGGCTCTGCCAAGATGTTGCAGAGGTTAAAATCAGCGAATCTATTGAAATTCGGAAAAATAAACCCCAGCTAAACATAATGTCATCCTCCTGGACCCTCCTGAAGCCCATGCAATACCAATAGTCATCATCATAATAGGCAAGTTGTATAAATTTGTAACTATAAGTTGAAATGTATGTGAGCTGCTTATATCTAGAAATGAATGTACGGAGAATGTGAGAATAATTGAATGCTACTTTATATATATATATATATATATATATATATATATAAAAGCTCGGAATGGAAATGTATGTACAAGTTATAGTAAGAATTGAAAGTGTATTAGGCAACCACGCGTGTGTATCATAATTCTAAATTTTCAAATGTTATAAAATTCTGCCACCTGTCCATTCGCTGTCGTGATCATGCCCCATGGGTGAAATATATTGACTGTTAACTTTCGAACAAGTTTTATATAATATGAGCATCAGGCTGTTATTCCTCATTTACATATTTATCATCATGCTCAAAATAGCTCTCCAAGACATCATTTTCAAAGAACCAAAACATGCAATTACATTGGAGATACCTTTCAATTGTAGAGACCGCAAAAACGCTTTGTATGTAAAAAAATCACAACCACGTTTGACGCACTAAAACGATGCATAATGCAAATGTACCGTTTGACTCGAAGCTTAATATAGCTTGAGGCATGATGTTAATATCTTATTTTGTTTGTTGAGGCCGGGTTGCTTATCTCTGATTATGAGGGCTTCGTAGATAGGTAGTTTCCGCCGGTCGGTTGTATGTCTTATGGTGCGGGTGTTGTCGACCAAGTCCTTCCGGGTGATGTCGCGATGGTGATGTTGCTTGTTTTAGTCTTTGGGGGCTCCCATCTGCAGGTGCATGGTGAGCCTGCGTGATAATGTTGTTGTGAGACCAACGTAGGTACCGGTTCCTCGAAGCTTGCAATCTTCGAACGGGCAGTCAAAGTGGTACACTACGTTGGTCTTCTTCAAGTCAGATGTTTTCTTGGTCATGTTGTTTTTGATAATGAGTCGGCTGATCTTGGGATTTTGATAGAAAATGTTAAATTTCAATCTCGTGTTTTCTTCCTTGCACTGGATGTTGGTTGCAATTATCCGCTTTAAGACATTTTCATCGACTTTGTAAGATGGAGACATTTGACTTTTGTAGAAGAGAGCAATCTCCCTCCTCGGATGTTGTTGTTTTTCTTTTTCTTGAAGTTGCCGAGTTGCTTGGTGATTTCCTTATCAACGTCTGAATTTTTGTACCCGTTGTTCACAAGTATTTGGTTACAGCGCTGGAGCTCGTAAGCATTTTACGTTATTATGTGAGTAACGTGCGTCCGTGTTTCTGTCTGTCGTCTTTTGTATTTTAGTTAATTGGGATTGGCTGCAGGTCAAACTAAAGGCGATATTGAGACGAAACTTTCTTAATGTGTCGGGAAATGTTGTGAGGAGTGCATTTAAGATTCTCAAGTTCTGGTTGCAGATAGTTTGCACGTGGCTCGTGCTCAAAGTTGAACTTTTCTCCCCTTTGACTGAACATGTGAAACGGCGATGAAAAATACAAACACGACAAAACGGGCGTCATTTTGTAAGCCGGTCCACAACGTCACAATGTCGCCCATCTGGAAAAAAGTATACTTGAAACGTGGCACCGGGTTTTGGCTACACAGTGGATGCAGATTAAAGTCGCACGTGCTGCGTGGCCAGCAGGGGGTGCGTTCTCCGGAATGGGGTTAGTCGACTAAGATCAGGGTTTTTTGGACATTGCTCCGAAAGTAGGAGCCATACGGACGCAAAACCAGCACAAATCCATGCAGCGCAGAGATCGGCACGTTTTGGTGCGCTTTTCGTATGAGAAACTCCGTTAGGAGAAAATAACCACGAAAAACACGAAAAAAATCGTCAAAAAATCGAAGAAAAAAATTATGAAAGCCTTATTGAATGCGATTGCATATTTTGCTTTTATAAGTTTCTTTTCCAACTTCTCTTTTTCCTAATAACTTTTGTCTTATGGTACCAAATCTTATCATTAAAAGATGCCAACATTCAGCCAATTAATAAATCAAATATAAGATTTACAAAAATGCACTCTTCGAGCATTGGAGAAGACGAGAAAGAAGCTCGTGAAAACAAGATATGCTATATCTTTTAACAAGACATATATTGAAGAACATATTTTGCCTACGTATTCGAATATATATATATATATATATATATATATATATGTTACAGGCAGGGTGAAGAACCAGGCATTCTGCAGAATGCCTAGGCATTCTGCAGATTGCCCAGCCAGTTTGGCATTCTGCAGAATGCCTAGGCAATCTGCAAAATGCCTAGGCAATCTGCAGATTGCCAAAGCGTCTGGGCATTCTGAAGAATGCCTAGGCATTCTGCAGAATGCCTAAAATTTCAGGCATTCTTCAAACTGCCTAACACAATTTGCTCAGATAAGCATCCAATCGAGCAGTTATTTGCTACCAAACAATCTATTTCATCTCGTCCAGTGTTCCAAACACTCCACAGGCCAGGAATCGCTTTATGGAGTCTGTGGTTCTCAGTTGCCGTTTCCAAAAATACATAGCTTTTGTGACTAATTTCTTTGATCAGATACACCTTCAGTAGTTTGATTTAAACTGAGCAATTTCACCGCTGGTGGGTCCGATTAGACCTCCTTTGGTTTTTCGCAAATGCTTCCGAGTCAATTTAAGTGAGAGCCTCGTCACTTTGCACACCTCTAGAGTAATTGGCTCCACAACGTATGACCAGAACTGGCATAGGGCAGGCCAGGTCAACGAGTTTTTAAGATATTATTTAGGAAAGCATCTTCGAAACTTCACCAGCCGGATTACCGCTGGTGTCAGTGTCGTCTGCCTCTTTGTCTGCGACGGCTGTCCGGTCGTCTGCGGTGGAGTCAGGGGCATCTCGGGACCCTGGAGAGATAGACTTTGGGACGGCACCGGGAACGGGAGTCCGTTGAACATGTCGATAAAAGCACTCCAGACAGCCTCAGTGTCGACAACGTATTTGCTATTGTTCTGTTACTGGCGTAAGCTCAAAGTGATGACACCGTCTCGACGCACCCTATAACTGGAGCAGGTTCAGTCTACCATGGACTTCGGGATCGATTGTGTACAACACAGCCCAAAGGTATTGTTCCCTCTCGTAAATGCACCAACTTTCTTGTATGAGTGTGTGTGTATAGTTAAACATTTGGAGCAAAAAATGTTGACGCTATGATTCACATGTTTTTCGTCCAAAGAAGCGTGTTTGTTATGTTCGAGGGTTTTTTTTCTCTCTAAAAATTACGCAGAACATAAACTGTATTTTGCTGTCACCCAAAAGTTATTTATTGGTGACGAAAACTCACGGCTCGGGATTCCCGGGAATTCATTAACCAGTCAATGTGATTTTCCGTATGTAGAGAGATCACTTTGGATAATAAGGGATTGAGTATTTTTACCCAACGCCCATTCGATTTGGTGTCACAAAAACCAAACTGTATCGTGTGATATGCATTTTGTTTAGTTTGTTTTTGTCTAGGCGCTTAAAACTAGCGTGTCGTATAACCTGTCACTACCTCTAATACGTTTGACAAGGAGATTTCCCACCCCTGGCCACGCCAGGGCCTCTAGTTTTTGTTGGTTTTTCGTTTTTGAGTAGCTTCTGCTTTTCTCATTGGAGAAAAGTGCTGTGCTGAAAATGCTCTTTTTGTTTTCATGTACACATCGCAAAGGAGCCGCGGTCATGACAATGCTCAGATATTCGCACCTGCAAGAGACTGTTCACACAAAGACGTTTCAAATGCACTATGCCGCTGAGTCTGAGTGTCGCTCTAAATGCCCATCTTTATGATCACAAGAATGAACACATCACCTTCTCATGAATCAAAGTTAAATATTGCATCCCTCAATGTTAACGGTCTTCGTTCCCAGGTTCTTAATGGAATTCCCAAACGTAGGAAAATATTTACTTGGCTTAAGCAATTACGGTTCGATATTGTCCTTTTACAGGAAACACACTCGTCATCAACAGACGAGAATAGTTGGATAAGTGAGTGGGGAGGGAGGGGGGCTTTTGCTCATGGTGATAATTTGTCAAGAGGTGTCGGGATTCTGATAAGACCTAATTCAGGTATGCAAATACAGAAAACATACGCCGATGAAGAAGGAAGATTCATCACAGCAGAATTGCAATGTAACGATGTGTCCGTAACTGTTGGCAATTATTATGGGCCAAATAATGATAATACTAGAGCGATTGAATTGTTTTGCTCCAAAATTGACCAATATGACAACCCGACAACAATAATAGGAGGGGACTTTAATTTATGCCTTGATATAAATAAAGATAGGCAAAGTTCTGCCAAAAGAGTCGTTAACAACGATAATTGCAAGGCCGTTCTGGTTGATTTTATGGCTGAGAAAAACCTGGTTGATATATGGAGGGAATTGAACCCCCAAACAAGAAAATTTACTTGTGTTAGATCGAATCCTAATTCAAAATCGCGAATTGATTTCTTCTTGGTTAACCGTGATGTGATGTTTTCAAACACAGATCCAGTCGCTAAAATCAGAGAAGGTTACTTATCGGATCACAAGCTTATAACGGTTTCGTTAAGTGTACCAAGTACCGAAATTGGAAAGTCGTATTGGAAGTTCAATAATTCTCTCTTGAAGGATGATACCTTTACGACATTAGTGCGTCAGAAGATAACAGAAATTATCGAGGAAAACCAAGCATCGGCACGGTCAAGTACCTTACTGTTTGAGACACTTCTCTGTGTGCTAAGAGGTATTATCATAGGCTATGCATCTCACAAGAAACGTCAGGCAGAATCAGTATTACGGTCTATCGAGAGTGAAATTGAGGCGAAACAAGACAAAAATGGAAATCAATTGACTAATGTATTGGAAAACTTATTTGAACGACGGGATAACCTCGTCAAGGAGTTAACCAGTAAGAATATGTTTTATGCTAAGGTACGCTGGCGTAGCTTAGCAGAGAAAGGAAGTAAGTATTTTCATGACATCCCAAAACGCAATAGGGCCAGAAACATATGCAAAACGCTTTTCGTAAATGGAGAAAATAATGATGGGCAACAGCAAACAATGACCAAAACTGATGTAATGTTAGAAGAGGGAAGGAAACACTTTGAAAGGCTTTATCGAGAACGAGAAGCAGTCACAAACGAAGCAGATATTTTCCTAGAGGGCCTCGGCTGTTTGTCACCAACTGATAGGGCGGTATGCGACCGAGACCTGAATTTGGAGGAACTTACGCAAGCTGTTTTTTCGACCCGAAATAACACATCCCCAGGTCCTTCGGGTTTCACTGGTGAGTTTTACAAATACTTTTGGCCGGATATCAAACATCTAGTGCTTAGCGTGTGTAATGAGATCTTCCGGGTGGGGAAAATCCCGACGGACATAAAAAGAAGCGTAACCATCCTCATTCCAAAAAAAGGGAAAGATACTAGGAAAATTGAAAATATGCGTCCCATAAGTTTACTAAATACCCTATACAAAATAATTACCAAATGTCTTTCCAATAGATTTGCGGCTGTAATTGAATCAGTAATCAATCAGGACCAGACGGGGTTTATTAAGGGACGCTATATAGGCGAAAACGTGCGACTTATCCTAGATGTCATTGAATACTGTGATTCATTTAATCATTCGGCCTTTTTGTTAGCATGTGATCTTAAAAACGCATATGATTGTGTAAATTGGAATTTTTGAAGCGAATTGTAGCTCGTTTTGGTTTCGGGGATAATCTCCAAAGGTGGATTGATATTCTCTACACTAATGATCCCAATTCCCCGATAACCTCATCGGTTCAAATAAATGGAAAGATTTCTCAACCATACATTATAGAGAGGGGCCTTAGACAAGGCTGCCCCCTCAGTTGTATATTATTTTTGATCTCTTTTGAACCACTCTTAGAGAGTTTGAGAAGACGCGAAGGGCTAAAAGGTTTGAAGATAAATAACTCCGAGATTAAAGTTTCGGCTTACGCTGATGACGTGACTGTTATCCTTGACGGGAGTCCGAATTCGCTCTCGCAGTGTATGCAAATATTTTCGGATTTCCATCGCATGTCTGGGCTAGAGCTTAACTATGGGAAAACGAAAGCACTCTGGGTGGGCAGAAACGCTCAGACAAAAAAGCTATTTGCCCAGAATTTCAGATTCAGTGGCCTAGAGGAACAATTGAAGTGTTAGGAATCAATATATTCAGCGATCCGACAATTGATACGGCTGGTATCAACTATAACGATAAATATGAACGGCTTAAAGCTCGCATGACGCCATGGACCGGTAAAGGTCTAACACCATTCGGCAGAATACATCTTGTTAAATCAGAAATGTTGTCTCAGTTCGTCTACTTAATGACCGTTTTCCCAGCCCCTAAGTCAGAGGTAGTCAAGCAAATTGAACGCTCAGTATTTAATTTTGTATGGGGAACTAAAAACGACCGGATCAAAAGAGCAACGATGAAGTCCAAGTATAAAAACGGGGGACTTCAGGTCCCCGACTTGACAGCCCAAGCAAAAAGTCTGAAAATCACTTGGATCAAAAAATATATCGACAGCGAAAATAAGTCAAAGTGGAAAACGGTTGTAAAAGACACATTATCCTTAAACGACCACATAACTGTCTTCCAGTGTAACGGTGATTCAAAAACACTGGGCCGAATGATTAAAAGCCAATTTTGGACGGAGACTTGCCTGGCATGGATGGAAATAAACCCAATTGAAGAAAATGACGGCGCTTCCCTGTTAAACCAAGTTATATGGGGCAACAAGGACTTGAATCTAGAGCGAAACCAGGCCTTGGACAAAAGGGAAATCATTAACAAAGGCGTTATTACACTCCTAGACATGTTTGACCCAGCCCGAAGGACATTTTTCTCTGCAAACGAAATAGCACAAATATACAGCATCCACCCCATGAAGGCCCTTGCCCTACTGCGATCCATTCCTCAGCAATGGAAGCAAATAATGATCGGGAACAGGAATGCTGGTGAAAACATTGATTGTTTTGAGGCACTGAGATCCATGCACAAAACAGCGAAGTGGGCTTATTCCTTGCTCATGGAACAAAAACCGCAAGAATTAGAGAAATGTCACGTAAAATGGAAGTCCCAGTTAAATCTGCCGGATGCCTTCGATTGGTCAGAAGTATATGAAAACCTGCATCGTGCAACCAGTGACGTGAATTTGAAGTGGTTGAGTTACCAATGTATAAAAAGAACACTTCCTACGAATAGGCTGCTTTATATTTATGGGCTATCGGAAAGCGATAAATGTATATCCTGCCCCATGTACTCCGTAACGATTGCTCACAAATTTTGGCACTGCCCCTCTGTTCGAATTCTGTGGAATGACATTGATACTTTGTTGGGATTATCAAGACACCTTACAGGCCAAGAAATTTTACTAGGGATAACATTAAATGACACACAGCTACGGGCGAAAAATATCATCATCATGGTTGCAAAACAATTTATATGGAAGCGTAGGAATGACAGTAGTCCCCTAAGCCATCATAGTTTTCGGCGTTATCTGCGCGAGTACATCGCAATAGAAAAATACATAGCTAGAATTGCAAGAAGAGAAGAACAGTACGAAAAAATGTGGGGAAGTCTAAACGTTTAAGTGCTCGCCGGGGACATTCTTAACCTGAAAATCATCCCAATCACGCAATATTATATATAGCCGGGGAAGGAAGACCTAACATCCAATTACCACGTCTATAGGATATATTTACAGACACACCACATAGCCACACAGACATCATATTAATACAAAAACACGCATTTTTTTCAAACATAGAAACTTACACACAAACAGGCTGCTCCTTTCGTTGTTTTTTGTATCGTGTGAGCATGCGATAAATGAGACATTTATGATCGATAAGACTGATCTGGGTGATGTGTATAAATTGTAAAAGTGAGACACGCTGATCACCACATAGCCATGTCAAAGTGTAGTTGAAAATTGTTCTGTCTGTTTGATCACCTGGTACTGTGCAATAGTCGCCGGCTCGCGCCCACCACCGAGCGCGCACTTGATTGACCTATGTATGTACGAGTACTAGCATCCCGTGAGGAACTCAGCTGGCTGGTGCCGGACAGTCAGAGACGGCGGAATGTGGTAATCCCGAGCGGTCAACACCGCCCGGCATAGTGGCGAGGGCAGGAGAGTGAGGAGGATCGGTGTGTTATTGTTGGTGTGATGATTGTTGACCGAGAGCATTGTACGCGGTTGCGACTGTTTTTGAGAGTTTTTGCCTGATTAGTATTTAGAGGTGCAAATAAAAAAAAACAGTAGAAAAAAAGATATTATTTAGGACGATTATAGTATTCCAAAATGAGGCTGACAAAACCAGGGTGTAACTCGCATTCTAGAAGAATTTGATCAAGTTTATAAGTGCATATTATTTGTTAATTAAAGTTTATATGATGCGAAACCTCTTGAAAGGACAAATCGGCATGCTGACATCCATTCTGAGGTCAAGCCAATAAAAAGGTA
Source organism: Lepas anatifera (assembly GCA_034440635.1). Taxonomy (NCBI): domain Eukaryota; kingdom Metazoa; phylum Arthropoda; class Thecostraca; family Lepadidae; genus Lepas; species Lepas anatifera. The sequence continues at coordinate 20,320 of JAOTON010000462.1, read as the reverse complement.
ACCAAAGGTCATGGTTTTGGAGTTATTAGTGTCTATAATTTTTAGACAAGATATGATACATCAATAAAGATGGCATCATAGTGACGAATATGACGCAAGGAGTCAAATGATATGCAGCATGTTTCTGAAAGGTCATTACTTGGCCTTGACCTGAGGTCAAATTTTGTTAACCTTGACCTGAGACCAGGGTTGCGGTGGGACCTTTCAAGGTCATGTTGCATATCATTTGAATTATTGGGTCAAGACGAACACATTGATGCCTTTCACCTTGTTCTAGGTCTAATGTTCCCGAACTATAAAGGGTTTCCTAAATGGGACAAAATTTGACCCATATTTGCCTTCTGTGACGTCACGGGTCAACGGATATGGTTCAAACTCGTCTTTGGAGCTGTTTTTTATTTTTCCTTTCCCAGGTGGCCACGACGATTATAGACATCGTTGATCAGGTGCATAATCACTGTCTTTTACGGCTTCAATGTCCGAATCCTTTTGTCAGTTTTACCTCACCACCAATTTTTGTCAACAAGTACTTCTTAATCTTGCTTAGTGCTTCTTTTTTATAGGGTAACCCATACTCCTCTTCGTCCCGGAGATCGGGAAAAATGTATGCGTGCTATTCATTTGCTAGCATTGGTGTGTTAGCTGATTTGTCTGGTTTCGCAGGTCAAGAAGGCTTTCGAATCTCACACGAGACATGATGCTGAAAATATGAGATCTAATCAATTATTTGTATGTTTTTCTCCAGTGGTAAATTACAAACATTGTAAATGTTTGGATCGGTTAGCAGCCTACCAGAAATTTCTTAGTTTTGCAATGCAAAATATTTCAAACATATTCGGCACACCAATGTTTGCTGGCCAAAAATTTCTTTTCAGGATAGTTAAAAAGCCGAGTTAAAAAGTAGAGTGATGCTTTCGAAGGGTTGCATCTTCAAAACTGACTTGGAAACTGTTACTTCTAAAAACACTTGTTTCATCATATCTAGTCAGAGTATCGAAATGTTTCAGAAAAAAATAATTTTGGGGATTTGCGTGGCAAATTTGAAAACATTATTCAACTTTATGTTCATCCGACATTTTGTAAGCTTCAAGTATCATGTAGTCACTTGTTTCCAAATAATGTTCGAGACCATACCAGAATTAAACCAAGCTTTCTTAAACACCTAGGCTGAAAATGATACAATATCAGTAATTTAAACAGAAATATTACAAAGTTTCCATTGTAGTATTTAAGCAAAACACTCAACGGCCAACTTATTCCTAATATCGCAGCACTTTGCAGCGCAACGATCCATGTCACAAAGGTTGGTAGCTACTTCAAGGCAAGCGAAATCAACTCCGTTCAATCCAATACAGCCTACCAAATGGGCACAATATGCATATTCAGGACGATATACATGCGGTAGAATGAGCCAGTTTTGATTTCCTGATTACTTGCTCTGTTTCCCATTGTCTCGCATTAGATTCTCACTGTTAACCCGGCCCCTCCTGGGCTCGTTTTGTTCAAACCACCGCCTGGGAGAGGGGTACGATCGGACCCTCTAGGATCTCAGGAACCGGAAGTAGGTAATACGAAACAAAATAGAACGTTGCCGGAAGTGCATCACCGTCTTCTACGTTGGAGCCGAGTCTGAACCAGATCCGTTGAACCATGGCGTCACAGTGGGCCAAAAGGAGTCAAATTTAGACCAATTAGTTAGTTAAGGACTTTCTATAGGGCGTTCTGTGGAAAGCACCTTCGCCTGCCTCTAAAGTGTGTGGGAGAATTTTGCGGGAGGGGTGTTTACTTAAATGACACAGAACAAAGGGGCGACGCTTTTTTCAAGGAATGGGTCGCGAAGTGCAGCAACACTTGCGAGGGTAGGGGATTACTACGACAAGGATGCCGAGCCTGGATGTTGGGCAACCGTTAGGATTTAATCCTCGTCCCACCGGGGCCATCGATGTCCCTCCTAAAGTTTTTCAGGATAGCAGAAAAACGACGAGACGCAGCACCGCGGTTGAGGGCTCTACCTCTTACCCCATCATTTTCCCACCATCCCTGACATTTTTTATCCCGGGTCACCCAAGGTCAGGTCACCAGACGAGGTCAACCAAGGTCACCTCACTTCAATTTTTGAGCTCTATGAGAGCTACATTTATTAGTCGATCATTTTGAAACTTCCTACACTTCATGGCCACTCCAGGGTCTACAAAGTGGATATCCGGGATTTTTCGATTTCCTGACCTGAGGTTAGGTCACGAGGTGACCTCTTCCATTGAAAAAGCATAGGGAAAAGCTGTCTTATGATCTAAAAGTTACAAAAATCATTGAAAATGCTCAGACTGCTCAGAACAGCGTTCTTCGACACCCTTTCACGGATGCCATAGGTCATAGGGTCTGGCCTTTTCCTATCAAATTTACTTTACCAGATCTCAATAGCTCTAATGGCATAAGAGTTGTGCCCCGTTTGCTTGAGCATTGCATATTTGAGTGAAAATGGCCTATCGTGACCTAACTTGACCTCTGAAGGCCAAACCATTGGCCTGAGCGCTTAATCATGCGAAGTAATTTCTTACTGAATTCACGCGAGCTTTCTAATGCACTTCGCAGATTTGCGCTAACCATGTTCGGAGTTAGAAGGGGGCCATCGATGGCCCCCCGGTGGAGCAAAGGTGGCGCCGGACCCCCGGTGGGGCGCGGGTTAAAAGGGTACGTGAAGAAGCTTGTCATCGCAAATGTTAGTGATTTTATAGTTTTTTCCCCAATTTTGTTACCAGTTATCGAATGACCGTTTTGCTTACGTTACTCGAGTTTCTACATTGAAAAATAATGTTGGGCAATTTGAAACACCCGCAAGCACCATGACGTGTTGCCGCAGGTCTAGAGTGGTAAGCGCGTATATTTTTCATTTCAAGTGCTTTTGAATGATTTTTCAAAACGTAATCTAGTTCTTCTAAAATTCGGTGACCCCTGTTTTTTTCAGACTCATTTTAGGAGAGTAAAATGGCCTTACATGGGTTAGGAAGGGTGCCATAACTTGTTGACCTGATCTGACCTGATGTTAATTTTTGGTGGTAAGTTGTCAAGTTAATCACCCTAAAGGCCAGCAAAGCGACGTACGTCTTGTTTAAATTGGCGCATAATAGTTCGCAAAAAACCGAGGGGAGGGGTCCAATCTGACCCTCACTTCGGTCTCGGGAACCGGAGCTGACACGGAAAAACTTGAAACGGCGCTGGAAGCGTCTTAACCCTCGCCCCACCGGGGGCCATCGATGGCCCCCAAGGTTTTTCCGGGATAGCAGAAAAACGACGAGGCGCAGCACCGCGGTTGAGGGCTCTTACTCTTACTGCATCATTTTCCCATCATTCCTGAAATTTTTTACCCCGGGTCACCCAAGGTCAGGTCACCAGACCAGGTCAACCAAGGTCACCTCACTTCAACTTTAGAGCTCTGTAAGAGCTACATTTCGAAGTCGATCGATTTGAAACTTCCTACACTTCATGACCCCTCCAGGGTCTACAAGGTGTATATCTGGGATTTTTCGATTTCGTGCCCTTGAGGTCAGGTCACGAAGCGACCTCTCCCGTTGGAAAAGCATGGGTAAAACCTGTTTCATGATATAAAAGCCACAAAAATGATTGAAAATACTCAGACGGCTCAGAACAGCGTTTTTGGACACCCTTTCACGGATCCCAGGGGTCATATTTGCCCTTTGACTTTTCCAAGGTCATCCAAGGTCACCAGAGGTTAAAAACAGTATTTTGACAATAACTTTTGACCTAATTAAGCTAGAGCGGTGAAACAAACACCATCGTGTTTGTCTTGTCACTGGCTTTCATTTGATATACGGCAAGGTCACTTTTGGACCTTTTGTGACCTCAGGTCATATTAGGTCACGAGGTAAGAGCTTAGTAAGTTGAAACTTCCTTACACTTCATGACCCCTCCAGGGTCTACAAGGTGTATATCTGGGATTTTTCGATTTCGTGCCCTGAGGTCAGGTCACGAAGCGACCTCTCCCGTTGGAAAAGCATGGGGAAAACCTGTTTCATGATATAAAAGCCACAAAAATGAACACCTCTATTGCACTTTGCAGATTTGCGCTAACGCCCATATTTTCGGAGTTAGAGGGGGCCATCGATGCCCCCCCGGAGAGGCGAAGGTGGCGCCGGACCCCCCGGTGGGGCGCGGGTTAATGTCTTCTACTTTCAAAGCCAGCTTGAACCATGTCTGTAGGTCAAACTCGCGTAGGTCTGGAGGTCAAACCACTGGCGGGAGGTCTTTACGTTCCACACAGCGGAAGAAGTACTGACAATTTCCTATCAAATGAGCTTTACCAGGTCTCAATAGCTCTAATGACATAAGAGTTATGACCAGTTTGCTTAATCATTGCTTAACAATAGCCGATCTTGACCTAATTTGACCTCTGGAGGTCAAACCATTGACCTGAGCACTAAAACACGTGAAGTAATTTCTTACTGAATTCACGCGAGCTTTCTATTGCACTTTGCAGATTTGCGCTAACGCCCATATTTTCGGAGTTAGAGGGGGCCATCGATGCCCCCGGAGGGGCGAAGGTGGCGCCGGACTCCCCCGGTGGGGCGCGGGTTAATGTCTTCTACTTTCAAAGTCAGCTTGAACCATGTCTGTAGACCCGTGACGTCACAGAGGGGTAAAATGAGTCAAATTCTGACCAACTTAGCTTTATAACCTATCACTTTATAAGCTTTATAACTATAACTATTAGTTTTTTACCTTTAAAACTCGCTAACCATTAGACATAGAACAAAGTCAAAGGCATCGATGAGTTCATCTAGACCCAAACATTTGAATGATATGCAACATGACCTTAAAACGTACCATCGCACCCTTGACCTCAGGCGAAGGTCAAATTAAATAAAAACCTTTTCAGGCTCATGTTGTACATCATTTGAATCCTTGGGTCATGCTCGTCACTATGAAGTGCAAATTTACTGCTGTAACTTACCTCGTCCAAAAGTTAAAGACCAAAGCAACTTCAAAAACTGCGACCTTTCATGACCTCTGGTGACCTTGTTATTGACCTGACTTCAAAATGGTTGCCAGCAGACAGGTTTGTCCCTCCAAAAGATTTCGCATGATGTTTAGAAACCTAATCTAACTCTTCTCTTCTAGACGCCGAGTTACACCCTGCCGGCCTCATTTTGGAATACTATAATCGTCTTACATGGGTTTCGAAATGTCTTCAAAACTCGTAGACCTGGCCGGCCCTGATGCCAATTTTGGTCATATGTTGTGTCAATCACTCTAGAGATGTGCAAAGTGACGAGGCTCTCACTTAAACTGAATCGGAAGCATTTGCGAAAAACCAAAGGAGGTCTGATCGGACCCACCAGCGGTGAAATTGCTCAGTATAAATCAAAGTACTGAATGTGTATCTGACCAAAGAAATTAGTCACAAAACCTATGTATTTTTGGAAACGGCAACTGAGAAACACAGGCTCCATAAAGAAATTCCTGGCCTATGGAGTGTCTGGAACACTGGGCGAGATGAAATAGATTGTTTGGTAGCGAATAACTGTTCGATTGGATGCCTATCTGAGCAAATTGCGTTAGGCAGTTTGAAGAATGCCTGAAATTTTAGGCATTCTGCAGAATGCCTAGGCATTTCTCAGAATGCCTAGGCATTCTTCAGAATGCCCAGACGCTTGGCAATCTGCAGATTGCCTAGGCATTTTGCAGATTGCCTAGGCATTCTGCAGAATGCCAAACTGGCTGGGCAATCTGCAGAATGCCTAGGCATTCTGCAGAATGCCTGGTTCTTCACCCTGCCTGTAACATATATATATATATATATATATATATATATATATATATATATATATATATATATATATATATATATATATATATATATATATATATATATATATATATATATATATATATATGTTATATATATATATATATATGTTACATATATATATATATATGTTACATATATATATATGTATATATATATATATATATACATACATATATATATATATATATATATATATGTTATATATATATATATAACATATATATATATATATATATATATAGTTATATATATATATATATATATATATATATATATATATATATGTTATATATATATATATATATAACATATATATATATATATATGTTACAGGCAGGGTGAAGAACCAGGCATTCTGCAGAATGCCTAGGCATTCTGCTGATTGCCCAGCCAGTTTGGCATTCTGCAGAACGCCTAGGCAATCTGCAAAATGCCTAGGCAATCTGCAGATTGCCAAAGCGTCTGGGCATTCTGAAGAATGCCTAGGCATTCTGCAGAATGCCTAAAATTTCAGGCATTCTTCAAACTGCCTAACGCAATTTGCTTAGATAAGCATCCAATCGAGCAGTTATTCGCTACCAAACAATCTATTTTATCTCGCCCAGTGTTCCAAACACTCCACAGGCCAGGAATTGCTTTATGGAGCCTGTGTTTCTCAGTTGCCGTTTCCAAAAATACATAGGTTTTGTGACTAATTTCTTTGGTCAGATACACATTCAGTACTTTGATTTATACTGAGCAATTTCACCGCTGGTGGGTCCGATTAGACCTCCTTTGGTTTTTCACAAATGCCTCCGATTCAATTTAAGTGAGAGCCTCGTCACTTTGCACACCTCTAGAGTGATTGATTCCACAACGTATGACCAAAATTGGCATCAGGGCCGGCCAGTTCAACGAGTTTTGAAGACAGTTCGAAACCCATGTAAGACGATTATAGTATTCCAAAATGAGGCTGACAAAACCAGGGTGTAACTCGGCTTCTAGAAGAACGTGATTAAGTTTATAAGTGTATATTATTTGTTAATTAAAGTTTATATTAAGCGAAACCTCTTGAAAGGACAAATCGGCATGCTGGCATCCATTCTGAGGTCAAGTCAATAAAAAAGTCACCAAAGGTCATGGTTTTGGAGTTGTTAGTGTCTATAATTTTTAAACAAGATATGATACATCAATAAATTTGACATCATAGTGACGAGCATGACGCAAGGAGTCAAATGACGTGCAGCATGTTTCTGAAAGGTCATTACTTGGCCTTGACCTGAGGTCAAATTTTGTTAACCTTGGCCTGAGACCAGGGACCTTAGACCTTTCAAGCTCATGTTGCATATCATTTGAACTATTGGGTCAAGACGAACACATTGATGCCTTTCACCTTGTTCTAGGTCTAATGGTTCCCGAGCTATGAAGGGTTTCCTAAATGGGACAAAATTTGACCCATATTTGCCTTCTGTGACGTCACGGGTCAACGGATATGGTTCAAACTCGTCTTTGGAGCTGTTTTTTTATTTTTCCTTTCCCAGATGGCCACGACGATTATGGACACGTTGATCAGGTCGCATAGATCACTGTCTTTTACAGCTTCCATGTCCGAATCCTTTTGTCAGTTTTACCTCACCACCAATTTTTGTCAGCAAGTACTTTTTAATCTTGCTTAGTGCTTCTTTTTATAGAGTATCCCATACTCCTCTTCGTCCCGCAGATCGTGAAAAATTTATGCGTGCTAGTCATTTGCTAGCATTGGTGTGTTAGCTGATTTGTCTGGTTTCGCAGGTCGAGAAGGCTTTCGAATCTCACACGAGACATGATGCTGAAAATTTGAGATCTAATCAATTATTTGTATGTTTTTCTCCAGTGGTAAATTACAAACATTGTAAATTTTGTGAATCGGTTAGCAGCCTACCAGAAATATCTTAGTTTTGCAATGCAAAATATTTCAAACATATTCGGTACACCAATGTTTGCTGGCCACACATTTCTTTTCAGGATAGTTAAAAAGCCGTGTAGAGTGATGCTTTCGAAGGGTTGCATCTTCGAAACTAACTTGGAAACTGTTACTTCTATAAACATTTGTTGCATCATATCTAGTGAGAGTATCGAAATGTTTCAGAAAAAAATCATTTTGGGGATTTGCGTTGCAAATTTGAAAACATTATTCAACTTGATGTTCATCCGAAATTTTGTAAGCTACAAGTATCATGTAGTCACTTGTTTCCAAATAATTTTCGAGACCATACCAGAATTAAACCAAGCTTTCTTAAGCACCTATGCTGAAAATTATACAATATCAGTCATTTAAACAGAAATATTACAAAGTTTCCATTGTAGTATTTAAGCAAAACAACAGCCAACTTATTCCTAATATCGCAGCACTTCGCAAAGCAACGATCCATATCAAAAAGATTGGTAGCTACTTCGAGGCAAACGAGATCAACTCCGTTCAATCCAGTACAGCCTACCACATGGGCACAATATGCATATTCAGGACGATAAACATGCGGTAGAATGAGCCAGTTTTGATTTCCTGATTACTTGCTCTGTTTCCCATTGTCTCGCATTAGATTCTCACTGTTAACCCGGCCCCTCCTGGGCTCGTTTTGTTCAAACTACCGCCTGGGAGAGGGGGTACGATCGGACCCTCTAGGATCTCAGGAACCGGAAGTACATAGGTAATACGAAACAAAATAGAACGTTGCCGGAAGTGCGTCACCGTCTTCAACGTTGGACCCGAGTCTGAACCAGATCCGTTGACCCGTGGCTTCACAGTGGGCCAATAGGAGTCAAATTTAGACGAATTAGTTAGTTAAGAACTTTTTATAGGGCGTTCTGTGCAAAGCACCTTCGCCTGCCTCGCGGGAGGGGTGTTTACTTAAATGACGCAGAACAAAGGGGCGAAGCTTATTTCAAAGAATGGGTCGCGAAGTGTAGCAACACTTGCGAGGGTAGGGGATTGCTACGACAGAGATGCCGAGCCTGGATGTTGGGCAACCGTTAGGAGTTAACCCTCGCACCACCGGGGCCATCGATGGCCCTCCTAAGGTTTTTTTCAGGATAGTAGAAAAACGACGAGATGCAGCACTGCGGTTGAGGGCTCTATCTCTTACCCCATCATTTTCCCACCATCCCTGACATTTTTTACCCCAGATCACCCAAGTTCAGGTCACCAGGCGAGGTCAACCAAGGTTACCTCACTTCAACTTTTGAGCTCTATAAGAGCTACATTTCGTAGTCGATCGATTTGAAACTTCCCACACTTCATGACCCCTCCAGGGTCTACAAGGTGTATATCCGAGAATTTTCAATTTCGTGACTTGAGGTCAAGTCACGAGGTGACCTCTCCCATTGAAAAAGCATGGGGAAAAACAGTCTTATGATCTAAAAGCCACAAAAAAACGATTGCAAATGCTCAGACTGCTCAGAACAGCATTCTTCGACACACTTTCACGGATCCCATAGGTCATAGGGTCTGGCCTTTTCCTATCAAATGTACTTTACCAGATCTCAATAGCTGTAATGTCATAAGAGTTATGCCCCGTTTGCTTGAGCATTGCATATTTGAGTGAAAATGGCCTATCGTGACCTAACTTAACCTCTGAAGGTCAAACCATTGACCTGAGCGCTTAATCATGCGAAGTAATTTCTTACTGAATTCACGCGAGCTTTCTAATGCACTTCGCAGATTTGCGCTAACCATGTTCGGAGTTAGAAGGGGGCCATCGATGGCCCCCGGTGGAGCGAAGGTGACGCCGGACCCCCGGTGGGGCGCGGGTTAAAAGGGTACGTGAAGAAGCTTGTTATCACAAAGGTTAGCGATTTTATAGTTTTTTCCCAATTTTGTTACCTGTTATGGAATGACTGTTTTGCTTACGTTACTCGAGTTTCTCCGTTGAAAAATAATTTTGGGCAATTGGAAAACACCCGCAAGCACCATGACGTGTTGCCGCAGGTCTAGAGTGGTAAGCGCGTATATTTTTCATTTTAAGTGCTTTTGAATGATTTTTCAAAACGTAATCTACTTCTTCTAGAATTCGGTGACCCCTGTTTTTTCAGACTCATTTTAGGAGAACAAAATGGCCTTACATGGTTTAGAAAGGGTGCCATAGCTTGTTGACCTGTTCTGACCTGATGTTAATTTTTGGTGGTAAGTTATCAAGTTAATCACCCTAAAGGCCAGCAAAGCGACGTACGTCTTGTTTAAATCGGTGCATAATAGTTGGCGAAAAACCGAGGGGAGGGGTCCGACCTGACCCTCACTACGGTCTCAGGAACCGGAGCTGACACGGAAAAACTTGAAACGGCGCTGGAAGCGTCTTAATGTCTTCAACTTTCAAAGCCAGCTTGAACCATGTCTGTAGACCCGTGACCCCTCAGAGGGCTAAAATGAGTCAAATTCTGACCAACTTTAGCTTTATAACCTATCACTTTATAAGCTTTATAACTATAACTATTATTTGTTTACCTTTATAACTCGCTAACCATTAGACATAGAACAAAGTCAAGGGCATCGATGAGTTCATCTAGAGCCAAACATTTGAATGATATGCAACATGACCTTGAAAGGTACCATCGCACCCTTGTCATCAGGCGAAGGCCAAATTAAATAAAAAACCTTTTCAGGCTCAGGTTGTACATCATTTGAATCCTTGGGTCATGGTCGTCACTATGATGTGCAAATTTACAGTTGTAACTTACCTCGTCCAAAAGTTAAAGACCCAAACAACTTCGAAAACTGCGACTTTTCGTGACCTTTGGTGACCTTGTTATTGACCTGACTTCAAAATGGTTGCTAGCAGACAGGTTTGTCCCTTCAAAAGATTTCGCATGATGTTTAGAAACCTAATCTAGCTCTTCTCTTCTAGACGCCGAGTTACACCCTGTCGGCCTCATTTTGGAATATTATAATCGTCTTACATGGGTTTCGAACTGTCTTCAAAACTCGTTGAACTGGCCGGCCCTGATGCCAATTTTGGTCATACGTTGTGGAATCAATCACTCTAGAGGTGTGCAAAGTGACGAGGCTCTCACTTAAATTGAATCGGAGGCATTTGTGAAAAACCAAAGGAGGTCTAATCGGACCCACCAGCGGTGAAATTGCTCAGTATAAATCAAAGTACTGAATGTGTATCTGACCAAAGAAATTAGTCACAAAACCTATGTATTTTTGGAAACGGCAACTGAGAAACACAGGCTCCATAAAGCAATTCCTGGCCTGTGGAGTGTTTGGAACACTGGGCGAGATGAAATAGATTGTTTGGTAGCGAATAACTGCTCGATTGGATGCTTATCTAAGCAAATTGCGTTAGGCAGTTTGAAGAATGCCTGAAATTTTAGGCATTCTGCAGAATGCCTAGGCATTCTTCAGAATGCCCAGACGCTTTGGCAATCTGCAGATTGCCTAGGCATTTTGCAGATTGCCTAGGCATTCTGCAGAATGCCAAACTGGCTGGGCAATCTGCAGAATGCCTGGTTCTTCACCCTGCCTGTAGCATATATATATATATATATATATATATATATATATATATATATATATATATATATATATATATATATATGTTACAGCTGGGTCATTCCACCATAAATCGACCAAGGCATAAAACCCTACTATTTTTTATTTCCTCCAAAATTGGTATATGGGGACTCACAAGGGCGTAGAATCCACCCATGGCACCCAAAAAAATATTCAAAAATTTGTTTGAGAGAAATGGCCTCCGGAAATTTCTGAAGTTCATTATACGGTCTTTGATTAGAATGCCTATAGCTCCAAAATTTTCAAGTGGTTTCTGAAAATTTTATAGTTTTAGAATGTAAATTCTACGGGCAACATTTTGGCTATCTTCAATTTTGAAATTTAAACAAAAATGTTTGGTGACCTCATGACCTAGTTTTATAACGTTGACCTTGACCCGTAGTACAGTGAAATTCAAAAATTCTCTCGAAAGCAATTTGACATATATGTATGTATATGGTAGTAGTCTTCAACATCAAATGAAGAAAAGTATGACTTTCGAAATGCATATACTACTTTAAGCTTCATATATATATATATATATATGTTACAGCTGGGTCATTCCACCATAAATCGACCAAGGCATAAAACCCTACTATTTTTTATTTCCTCCAAAATTGGTATATGGGGACTCACAAGGGCGTAGAATCCACCCATGGCACCCAAAAAATATTCAAAAATTTGTTTGAGAGAAATGGCCTCCGGAAATTTCTGAAGTTCATTATACGGTCTTTGATTAGAATGCCTATAGCTCCAAAATTTTCAAGTGGTTTCTGAAAATTTTATAGTTTTAGAATGTAAATTCTACGGGCAACATTTTGGCTATCTTCAATTTTGAAATTTAAACAAAAATGTTTGGTGACCTCATGACCTAGTTTTATAACGTTGACCTTGACCCGTAGTACAGTGAAATTCAAAAATTCTCTCGAAAGCAATTTGACATATATGTATGTATATGGTAGTAGTCTTCAACATCAAATGAAGAAAAGTATGACTTTCGAAATGCATATACTACTTTAAGCTTCATATATATATATATATATATATATATATATATATATATACAAATATATATATATATGCGCAGGCTTACATGGGTCATGTGGAGAATATGGTCCTTAAATGCAAGAATAGGCCCCATCAATATTTCCGCTATATCGACGATATATATCTCGACGTGGCCAATATGGATCAGCTAACTGGACTTAAGAACCAACTTTGTGCCAGCTCAGTCCTCAATTTTACGACAGAACTGAGCGTAAACAACAAACTCCCGTTTCTGGACCTTATGATAGATGCAGGGCAAGATAATATCATCACGAACGTGTACAGGAAACCGACCAATCTAGGACGTTGTATGAATGGAGGAGGGGACTGCACTGACACAAGACTGGTGTAATCCGCGCATATATTCGCAGGGCTCTAAGTCACTGTAGTACATGGAAATTAATACACCTAGAGCTTAAACGGGTTGCCAGATCCTGGTAAACAACGGGTACTCTAACAGCGAGTTTGACCAGGTCACTAAGGCAATGTTAAATGACTATATCACAACCCCAGTAAGGCCACCACATAAACACAAAATAACCATACACTACAGAAACATACTCACACCGGCATGGAAAACAGACGAGAGAGTCATCAGGGACATTATCACACGCAACACTGCTTCTTCCGATCATAGTTACCAGTTACACCTGAACATCTACTACAAAAATCCCAAAACTTCCAGCCTAGTCATGAAAAACAACACTAACCAGAAAACCACACCACTGAAGCAAACCAACGTAGTATACCAATACAAATGTACTGCCGGGGACTGTGCAACCCGCGAGGTATACTACGTTGGTCACACAACCACTACACTCAGCCGCAGACTGCCAATGCACCTCCAAGACAGTGCTCCTAAGAAACACACCCTTGACCAGCACAACATCACCCTCACCCGCAACATGCTCACATCAAACACTAAGATCATAGTACACTGCAATGACCGGCGACGACTAACAACACTTGAAACCATCATCATTCGCAACAAGTCGCCGGTCATAAACATTCAGACTAAACAGCTCACTACGCTACCACTTTACAATGGGAAAATTTAGTTCACACTCAACGGGCATATTTATTTATATATTTTTTGCTTCCACTAAACAGAGGGTTCACAAAACAGATTGCAGCGTTCCACTCCTTTGAATAAAAAAGAAATGTGATCCATCGTGAGATACTTTATCCAGTGTTATATTACTTGTGTGTTTATTATTATGTAACTTGAAACTTGTAGTGTCAAAATATCATGAATATGTCTTACGTAAGACGAAACGTCGAATTATGTCTTTTTCTAATGTTTTACTGTTTCTAATGTTTCTAATGTTTCTAATGTTGATCTTTCTCCACCATTCTACATCAAATCTGTTTTCGAAATTGACCATTTGAAGGCGATATTGTCAGTTTTTCTTAAAAATAAGGGCATTTAAAGTTGGCTCTGCAAAGCCGCTAAGCCATTGCCCCACCGGGTCCATCGATGGTCCCCCTATGGTTTTTTCGGGATAGCAGAAAAACAACGAGGCGCAGCACCGCGGTTGAAGGCTCTACCTCTCACCCCATCATTTTCCCACCATCCCTGAATTTTTTACACCGGGTCACCCAAGGTGATGTCGCCAGGCGAGGTCAAGCAAGGTCACCTCACTTCAACTTTCTAGCTCTATAAGAGCTACATTTCCTAAGTCGATCGATTGAAACTCCCTACACTTTATGAACCCCCCCAGGGTCTACAAGGTGTATATCCGGGATTGTTCGATTTCATGACCGGAGTTCAGGTCACGAGGTGACCTCTCCCATTGAAAAAGCATGGGAAAAAGCTGCCTTATGATAGTAGGAACTAAGTTCCATTTAATTCCTCTTGTGAAAACGGCTATAGAGTGTCTATCCATAGGCCGCCTGCTATAGTCAAGTCAAGGCTGCGCGCCCGAAAAATTGTTGAATCTTCGAAACTTAGTTTCGACCTTTGAAGGCATTTTCTGTCCATTCAAACCGCCTTACACGCGCGACCTTGAACAAGGGGTACCTCAGCGAACCTTGGGGGCAGGCGACGGCGCTATCCGCCGCCCCCTTGGATCCGTGCCTGCTGTAGGTCGTGTCAGGCAAGGAGCCGACCGGCTGGTTTGAGGGAGCCAAATGCATGTCGGCGAGCAAAAGAAGAGACAAAAAACATTCAGAGTAGAGGCAGCGGCCGTCAGGAATTAAACTGGCGCAGTGAATCAATTTTTCACCTTCAAAGAGGTAACTTGCAAACGGACAAAAACGCTTATAAGTGTATTTCACGTCCTCCAATTTTGATCACATGTCCTACACAGTTGATCAATTATGAAAAATTAGTTTGCTATTGAGGGGGAGCAAGAGAGAGGTTGGACCCTTCCTGTTTGCTTGGTGGGGGGGGGGGGCTGGATCACCCAGGCCCCGGACCCGCCGCTGGGTGCTATTGTACATTCAGAGTGTTCCTCGGTCAGGGCAAAGGCTAGCAGCAGGAGACCTGCTATCACATAGCCGAGGTTCTACGAAAAACAGTGCTCTACCCGCTCCAGTTTACCATTTAACAGTAATTTTTCTTCTTGAGCAGGTAGCTAGAGTGGATCTACCTCGTACAAGAGTTGCCACACTGCCAAATTTTCCCCAGGCATTTCGGCGAAGTAATCGAAGAAAAGTCACTTCAGACCATGTCGAACGATCTTCATGCATAGTGCCCCTATATGGAGTGCGGTTAATATATGCATGAGTTTGGGCTAAGGGTGCGATTTTGTTGGCTGCAGGAGCTGCTACTTCCAGAGATCACGAGACCAACCAATGCCACTTACCGCCGGCCATCACGTGATGGTGAGATGGCCGCGGTTCCACTGCGGCCAGCCCGAATTGCAGCCAACGCCGGCACAGTGGCGCTCGGGGTAGAGCTCCTATCTCCACTTGGAGCGCGGCAATTTCTGTTTTGCGTAAGACACGCAGCAGCATTAATCGTAGGTAACTGGGCCGGCAATTACAACCAACTGGCTATGCAAATCAGCTCTCCGTAGCACACATTAGGATGTTTCAAGCTCCCCACGACAATTTTTTTAATTATTCGATAAATTTCGGACAATTTGTTGCAGGTTCGGGTTTTGGGATCGGAGCCTCACTAAAGTTAATTTGGAAGCCAAAGTTTAACGTCCCACAAATCACAGTCAGGTCACCCTCTCACCAGTCAGTTGCCAGCCGACCTGCGTCGGGTAAATATTGGGCGCTGGAGTGTCTCAGTGGAACTGATCCCAAGCTTTCACCGATACACTGCCACTGCAGGGCTTTCTGAGCGGGCCGAAGGCCAACGCTCTACGAATTGAGCTACTGGGGCGGCAAAGCTATTCTTGAAAGGTCCTGCTCTAAAACCTATATTGGTGCTGTGAACTCTGTTTTTCTCCAACTCCTTATTCCTGCAACTGACCACATCAATGCGATAAAAAAACACTCGTTGGGGGTGCGCAGGGGCGATAGTGATCTACATTATGGCCAAGTTTCATTGACCTATGTCAATATCTTCAAGGTCAAACGAGGGTCAAATATGGGCCGTGCTGGAGACCTATTGAGAATCGCTATGATTATGCGGAAAAAGTCGGGAATACTCCAAAAGCGGACTACGGTCATAGCGGGAAGGTGCCACACAATATTCTCTGAAATTTTGAGGTCAAGGTCATTCAAGGTCAATGCCCTAGGATGTAAAAATATGTCATATTCGCAATAATGTACAATATAACCGGCACTATTGCAGTCTTTGGGTGGGAATTGAGGGTTTGACCTGGAAAAATACATTTGAACTTGACCTTTACTTTGATCTTGGGTAGCCTTAACTATAAAGTCAAAACATAGCATACTTCATACTGAATAATGTCATCTGGACTAGAATACTGGATTCAATGACCTTGGCCTGCGACCTTGATCTTCATATGGGTTGACCTTGTTGTATGACCTTATTAATTATATGACGTTATGAGGTCATCACCCGGTCTACATACATTGTAGGCGAATTGGTGCGACGGCGCGATTGCGACGGTCTCAAAATATAGGTCTGACTTTGAAAGCCTATAAGTCAAAACATTGTTGATTTTTGTTGGACTTTCAAAATGATTTTACCCATAGACGCACTCATGAATTCTCTCAAATGTGATTCAATAGCCGGCAGATGATTTTCCGGTCACCCCGGAAAGCTAAGTGGGGAGGGGGAAGGGCACTTTAGGACCCTCTCCACTGCGCGAGTTAACTATGACGTCGTAGCATGATGAACGTCATACTGGGTAAGCCATGTGACCGGAAGCCCGGAGCTAATGACCTTGGCAATCCTGGTATGACCTTGACCTTCATATGGGGTGACCTTGACATATAATCTCTTTTATATGGTGTTATAACGTTACCAGTCGGTTTACGATGCAGGCGAACTGATGTGACCGCGCGATTGCGGCGATCTGGAAGTATAGGGTTTGGCTTTGAAAGCCCATAATGAAAAGACTGTGCACCGGTTTTCAATTTTTTCACCAATCGACGCGCCGTTGAATACTCTCAAATGCAAGTTAACCCTTGCACGTACTCGGGTTTTTCACCACCTTCGCCCGTACAGGGGGAGGGAGGGTTGTTGCGACCCCCTCGCGATTGTCCCCTAATTGACGTAGAGCTCCGCGGTAAAAAAACAGCGTGTTGTTCGTCACGAGTATTCGCGATTGATACCAATTTTATGACCTTAGGTCGTAAGGTCACCTTCCAGGTCAGGTCAATCACCTGATTTTCGCCTTGTTGCGGCCCATCTTGCCGTTTTGGCTGCTATTGACCGGAATTTTGGTTAAAAATCACGTTTGTATGGTCATTAGATTGAGAAACTGACATTTTCACGTCGATTCATGAGCTGTCACCTATGTGACCCATCTAGTTAAAGAGGGAGGTGAGGGCGATATAGCCTAGACGCTGAAGGCGCCCTATAAACCCCAATACACACAGAGGAGGTGAGGTCAAATGTTAAAGGTCACTGACCGGTAAAACTCGAAATTGCCCAATATGTTTAATTTTCAGCTTCAGAGAGGTAATTTTGTACCCTGAATTCAAATTTAGCACTTTAAACAACGTCAAAGGCTTCTTTCATCAAAATATCGGGTCATCAGGTGAACTTCCAGGTAAGGTCAATGACCTGGTTGACCTCAATGAGTAGGTAAAAAGGTCAAGTCCATATTGGAAGCAAGTCAACTAGTTCAGTGTTCACATATTTCAAATGGACTATTCATAAGCCATTCTGCATCAATAACGCAAATTTAGTGCCTGTCTAATCATATCTCACTGCTATCTCACCCCTTCAAGGTCAAATTAGGTCAAAGGTCGAAAAGGTCAAGTCTGTATTGGAGGAAAAACGACTTGTTCAGCGTCCTTCTCATGCTGAAAATAAATTATTCATAAAAAATTTTGCATCATTTACGCCAAGTGTCTGCTTCATCATCTGTTATTGCTTACACCCCTTCATGGTCAAATAAGGTTAAATTTTGAAAAGGTCAAGTCCATAAAATATGCAAACCAACTAGTTTAGTGTCCATATCATTCAAATTGACTATTCATAAGCCATTCTGCATAATTTACGCCCAGTAAGTGATTGCTTCTTCATCTGTTATTGTTTACAGCATTTTCAAGGTCAAATAAGGTCACAGGTCGAAAGTCCAAGTCCGTATCGGACGCAAGTCAACTAATTCGGGTGTGTTCATCTCATTCCGAAACACCGAATCGAAACACGCACATATGTAGTTGTTATTCGACGCAGAGTTATCTCTGAGGTCATGCAAGCGTCAAATCAGGGTCATTGAAGGCCAAGAAAGGTCATGAAAAGTCTAACTTGGATAAAAGTGGATCCTCGAAGGCTGGAAGAAAATATTCTGGGCCAGTTCATGAAAAAATGCTGCAAAAGAACGATGCAGTCTGGAGCATTCACGTGAAAACGAGGTAAAAGGCGTCCAAATAGATCCTTCAACATGCTTCCCACCTCTTGAGGTCATAAGCATCCGTGACCGTGAAAGGTAGGAACAATTTGTTTGCACAACATGCACAATAGGGTGTGTCGTATATCTCAGACCAACAACGTGCTCCTACTAACTTTCTTTTGCCCTGAGTGTGCAGAAACACAATGGCAACATTCATTTTGACATAATTATGGATCCCATCCAGCCCAGAAGATATACATGTCCCCTATCGTATTGGCTTAGCGATACTAGCGAGCCTGGTGGCGGGAGCAAGTGCTACTGTATGCATTTTTGCTAAGCAGGTCAGGAGCTGTCCTCAGCAAACTTGTTGAGTCGCGACTCAGAGTCGGAGTCGACTCTGAGGCCGGCTCAACTTTCCTAGAGTCAGAGTTGAGTCGACTCACTTCTAGATTTAGGTTGAGTCTGAGGTCGACTCAAAGTTAGCCGACTAGTTAAGTCGAGTCAGAATCAGGTCAGCCTGCTAAGTTGTGAGTCAGGAGTTGGAGTCGACTCAACATTCTATTTTCTTAACAGATGTGATCACATGGCTGACAATAAATTTCATGACTAATTTTGAAAGAATTTCATGTTGCAATCTGCTAATAGTAGGTAATTTATTATTGTTTGATACCTCCCCCTACACTCATCCCTGGGGATCCAATCATTAACAACAATAAGTTAAGTAAGATATGCAGATCTCAAAGCCACACACATATGCTAGTTGTTTTCCATTTTAATCTTAGCAATTGCATGCAAAATCATACAGAAATGTGATTTTCAGAAGTATATTTAGTGATGTAAAAGATTTGGCACACATTCAGACTTTTTTACTTTGGGGTTGCACACGAGACAAGTCTAAACTGATAATCATGCAATAATTTACTCTTAGGAAGCCACATCTTTATTTTCTATTTTCTTGCTTCCGGACGACTAGAAAACAACACAAAAAAACTAAATAATATAGGCCAGATAGTGGATACCAAAAATCTTGTTTTGCACATAAGCCTTCAAATGGGTCACAATGGAAACCGAAAGCCTCAATTGGCTGTTTTTTTAAAGTACTTTCTTGATTGGTCATGGTTTGAGGACATCACCCTGGTAGATAATATCAACACTGACGACACGGCACCTCACCTACTGTCCTCTGTATACGGAGAGAAAGCAAAACTTAGTGCTATCCCTGGCATTCCCTACACATCAAGAAGTCTCTCCCCAACCACCACTCTTTAAATCATATTTGATCGTGAGCACCTATTTGCCGTCCACTGCACTGGACGCGCACAAAAAGCAGCAAGTGCGCTGGTTTTAAAGGTACGTTCAGGAGGGATTCCTTCACGTCCGGTGACGTCGCTGCCGGGCGTGGAAGGTCGCCGCCGTCGAGCCGCGTGTTGGCTGTTTGCTGTTGGCGCAAAAGCTTACAAATTGTGAGAAATAAACAGGATCAAGTTAAACCAGATATAATGGATAATAATTTATTTCGATTGCGAGCCTCTTTTCGCTAATATTTTGGATATTTAATCATTTAATTTTTCCATGTTATATACTATGAGCGTGACATCTCATCCGAGTAGTCTGCACTTGCTGTTGGACCAATGCAGCACCCCCTGCACCCCACGCGCCCACGCCGCTCACAAAAACTCATGTTGTGCGCCATAATATGTCAAGCTTTTGTTTATTTGTGGCCTGACTGTAACTTCCTAAAGGCAAGATAATTTTAAGTAGTTATTTGTGATCACATGTGACATCTGAAGTGCTATTTATCGTCATCTTTTGCGTCGTGATTTCAGTTAATGTAACAAAATGTGCTCAAGTGAGCCATTTGATTCATGGAGGTTGACGCATTCATTTCATTCGTTTATTTCTTCTCAGTTAATTGAAACACTGGTCAGTTCGGCTCAACTTAAGTATTTATTTCGAAGCTTAATTTGTGCAAGTTATTCAGGGTACGATCAGGCCGGAATTGCCACTCAAAAT